>CM035596.1:18051412-18189306 GCA_020423425.1 Chrysopa pallens
TCGTTATCTTTGGTAGGTACTGAAGAAAGTGATTTTGAATATCTTGATTTTTTGGCTACAACTTGTTGCTGCGGCGGAGTTTGCAAATAAATGTTTGTACTTGAATGTATTGGAGAACCACTTGGATTTGATCTGTCATCGTCTGATGTGGTAAGTCGTGGGTTGTAGTAAACCAATTCGTGTGTTGGCCCTGAAGGCTGGTAATGAGCTATTTGGCGGCTACGTCGACCAAAACAACAATTGATAAATGTGTTAGAAGATTGACTATTTGGTTTGATCTTCTTCCAGAAATATTGAATTATATTGAAGCGTATTAGAAAGTAAATTATTGCTAATACGGTTACGGACATTCCAAAAACTTTTGCATAATGTAAAATACCATTTTCATATTGTATGAAGAAGGGTTTATTTAATTCTTGTTGTAATTGTTCGTCAAATTGATTGAGACGATGTTGTGCGTATTTGAGTTCATCCTGGTCCAGATGAGTTAATTTTACAGGATGCAATGCGTACATTTTTAACATGGTTTCGTTAAGTTTGTTTGTTTTATAACAGTCGTCTTCAGTTAAGTCGATGTCTGGAATGAAGTCTTGAAAAGTTGAATTTCGTATAAGCGTTTTGGATTCTAAAGTGACAGTGTCGGTGAATGCTCGACAGTCTTCTTTAAGCGTGATAATTCCCATTTTATTGATTATTGTTGAGTAATCGTCGGATTCGTTTTTGCATAAAATTGTACATCGTGTATCTTGTGTAGTAACAAATAATCATCAGTTTTGATTTAAATTTTGTCAAATTTTCATATTTGTGTGAACATTGTTTATTTCGCATACTGGAGGTATTAATTTCGTTGTCATTTGGTATAATGCAGTTTCACAATTATCTTCAGGTCGTTGATATGAAATTGTAATTTCGCTACAAATGTATTGTTGATCCAAATATTCTTTGCATTGGTCCAAATTTTTGAGTAACGCAGATTGTGATCTACTTTTTGACACAAGGAGAAAATCATGGTTTATTTTTAGGAAGGTAACAATTTTAGGATTTTCTTTACTTGGTGTAGGTAAAAGGTATATTTTTAATATATTGTATTGATCTAAAGTGACTACCGGTATTTTCATTATGATTACTAATTTGTCGTGAGTTAAAAATGATTTTAATTTAATAATTCTATAATATGACTCTAAATTTTGCCAAGTAGGCTCGAGTGGTAAATTAAATTTGACTGATTGTTGAAGTTCGTGTAATAATGTTTTTGGAAGTCGTATAGTTATTTAATTGTCGTTGTACTTCGTCATTTATTTGTTTTATTAGCATTAAATGAGAAATTAAGTCGATTTGTAATGAATTTTTATTAACAATTTTAGTGCTGTCTTTCATATAAGAATTAAATGTATTAATATTTTTATTAAGTTTGTCTTCTATTTCATTCAAATTTAGCATTGTGCGATTAATGTTTCTAACGGTATCTGTGATTACTCGAATTTGTGATTGCATTAAAACGTGAGTTTTCGTTTGATCGTTAATAAGGTCGTGTCTATTGATGATTTGTAAAATTTAGCGTCGTCTGCGTCAGGTATTCCAAAGAGCCATTTTATTGGATAGCTTACGCCGTCGATAAGTCCTCTACGTCTTCTTTTATTATTTAAATGTTGGGATTTTATATCGTCAAATTGACTTTGCAAGTAGTTAATTTGGTGTTGTAAAAGCGTTAATGTCATTTTACACGTACTTGCGTCTTTTATTTCGATAAGATTACAATATGATACAGAGTCTGTATAAGTAGTTTGAGAAACTTTAAGCATATACTTAATTTTATGAATATCGTAAAAATGAACTAAACGAATATATTGATTTGATATTTTGGCTTCGCCGATATGATTAAAATATATTCCGGCGGATTTATTGATAAACTGGATATTAAATGTTGCTGGATTTTTCGCCAGGGTCCAGATGTTTTGCATCGAGAGTAAGATTATCATCCAAAGGTATTTCATCTGCAACAAAGAGTTTCAGTTGGTTTAGATGATACGTTCGAAGTTTTTGTTTACTGATTCTAATAGTGGCTGTATTGTTATTGTGTTTTTGTACGACTTTGTATGGGCCTTTATAAGATGGCATTAATTTTAGATTATGATGGCTTTGTTGTTTAGCATCATACAACAATACTAGATCGCCTTCTTTTATCGGACTTTCTTTAGTTTTTCTGTCGTAATAATGTTTATTTACTTCTTTAGAATGAAATAAATTTTCTTTAGCGGCTTGTCTTATAGTTTTTGCTTTGTTTAAAATATCTAGGTTAAGATTTTGATAAGTTGGAAGATTTTTGGGTTTTTCTAAAGAATGAGGAATTTTTGGTTCTCTTCCAAACACAAGAGTATATGGACGTTCTTTTGTTGATCTATTTTCATGTGTATTGTAGGAATGAGACGCTAAATACACGAGTTCATCCCAGTTTTCTAAATTTGATTCAACATATGTTTTTATGAATGTTTTTATTGAAGCATGAGACCTTTCGATACTTCCGTTGCTTTGAGGATGATAAGGCGTAGTTAGTTTGTGTTTTATTTCTAAAATTTTGTTTATTTCTTTAAAGAGATTACTGAGGAAATTAGTGCCTTGATCTGTTAAGATAGTGTTGGGGAATCCAAATATGGTGCAGTATTTAACTAAATGTGTTGCACAATTTAGTGCTGAAGTTTGGGCAATAGGATAGGCCTGTACGAATTTTGTTAATTCATCTTGAAAAGTCAAAATGTATCTATTATTATTTTTTGTGATGGGATATGGTCCCATAATGTCAATGGCTACTGCGTCTCCAAAATCGTTTGCTGTGGTTGAGATCATAGGGGTTTTTATGTTTGTTTTCTTAACGATCTGACAGGTTGTACATTTTTTGACATAGACTTCAATGTCCTGTTTCACGCCTTTCCAAAAATATTTACGTTTAATTTCCTGGAAAGTACGATTGATTCCTGGGTGACCAGATAAAACGTTATCGTGGTATTCTTTTAATATTTGGGGACGTTGTTCTTTAGTAGGATGTATTAAATCTCCAGTGATTAAATTAATTTTGATTTTCTTTTGATTTAAATATTGTAGCATTGATTCAAATGTATTTTGTTGAATTTTGTTACATATTTGGGGTATATTTATAATATTAATTTCGGTTTCGTTATTAAAGTTCAATAATAAAAATAACTTACTGAGAGATTTGTATAAATTTTCATATGTTATTTTATCTCTAGCTTTTTTTTTACAAACATTAGATAGAGATTTTGATTGTCAGTTGTGGTTTTTAATTTAGCTATTTCACTTATTTTGTTTGTTTTTATTTTGGATAACTCACATTCTGTATTAAAAAAGAATGAATGCGCATTGTTTTGTGATAAGTCCGTTGAGTACGGTATCACTAATCTTTTTATTTCGGAAAATGGTTTATCAATTTTTAGAAGCTTTCGGTTTCTAAATCTTTCTGGTGAAATAATTTAAAATCTTCGTATGATAGAGAAGATTGTGTAATATTTAAAACGGGACGTGATAAAGCGTCTGCGTTAGAGTTTGCTTTACCAGGTTTGTAGACAATTCTATATTGGTATTCGCTAAGTTTTAAACGCCATCTAACTAAGCGGCTAGAGGGGTCTTTGCAGTTCATGAGCCATTGTAAACATTTGTGGTCACTAATAATTGTGAATTCTTGTCCGTATAGATAGGGACGGAAATGTTTACAACTTTTTACGATAGCGAGAAGTTCTTTCTCTGTGGTACTGTAGTTACGTTCTGCGTCATTTAGAGTTGCAGAATAATAAGCGATAGGTAAATCTTTACCTATTTCACCTTGTGATAACACACAGCCTACTGCATCGTTGGATGCATCGCATGTGAGAATAAATGGCTTGTTAAAATCAGGGTATTGTAGCAATGGCTTTTTTTAGCAATGGCAATAATTTTTTAAACTTATTGAAAGATTCAATACATTTTTCATGGGCAAATTTTATATCATAAAAAGTTATCCTGGTAGACGGAAAAAGATTTTATTTTATTATTCTGTATTTTTGAACTTTAACCTATTGCTACTGTAGCGCCATCGCAATTAAACTCATTTTGACGGGACAGTTTTTCATTCAAAGTTATTTATCCTTTATCTCTATAATAATGACAATCGTATTGAATTTAAGTATAAACCAAAATCAGACTATTATTTCTTCGCTGATTTAGGTGTCGCCACAATAATATAACAGTCGTATTCGCGAGTTGACTTTTTGTCCGACTCGCAGGCAGGTGTGCATTAGATGCTTCATATATCAACGATTTTGGAAATTAGACATGATAACTTTAATATCATAACCAATTGAACAGTAAAATATTTGGAAAATTTATTTGATTATTGGTAATCATAAGTAATAGTCAAAGATTTTGTTGCTTGCGGCAATAGAATCTTTTATTTAGTAATCTATTTATATTTCAAATTTACCCGCAAAAAAAAATTGGTTTTCACAGAATTTTTTTTAACCTCACCTATATATATATGTATATATATGTATATATACACTGTGTATCCCAGAATTCAAAATGAAACAAAATTAATTTTGAAGATAATTTCCTTTATTTATTTAAATTTATAGTGAATTTTTTACAATAATTAATTATAATATTGTTTTTTTTTATGTTTAATTTATTTTTATACATAAGATTATAATAATTATAATAACTGTGTATTTTATTGGACGGAGTTTACATAAAATAAAATATTACCAAGTTTTGTACCAAAATATACTTTTTTATTTCCAACCTGAATATTCTTCTTTTTTTATTTTTTATTTAATATATTTAGGACAATCGGCAGCATACTCATTTGCAATTAACTTCAAAAATTTTTTTTTTTTTTTTGTTTGTTTTTTTATTAAATTTCGATTTCGTTAATTTTTATACGATATAAAAATATACCAACAAATATTTTAAAATAAGTGACATTTGATGCCATCAAAATTATGGATACCGAAAAAAAAATTGTATAAACAAACAATTAGTACAGAAAAGGTACTCCTTTTTTCATAAAAAGTTTATTATTTTAAATAATAATGGATAATTAGTTACTTAAGAGTATTAAACGTACTGTTAGTTTAATTTATAACCAATTTACCGAGTTTATCGATTTAATAATCGTCTTTATTTAGATTTGACTTTAATAAAATCCAGGCCTTTCAGAAAATTTTCTACCTCAGCCTCAACAGTAGTGAAAAAGACTAACGTAATGCTAAAAGCGGCTAAACTTTTTTATACCTTAATAGGTAAAATTATATTACAATGGGGTGAAAATATGTCAAATGTTATTGAACCTAATTCAAGAAAAGTAGCACAATCGGACAACCCTGATCAAATCTAATATCTGATGTAGTTTTGGTATTTTCGATATTAAATTTTCAATTTTTTTCTATTCAATTTCAATAGGTTTATACTAAATAAAGATAGAGATAACACACTCATATTTCTTTTCATTCTCAAAATTCACCCCAGAGTTACACAGGCATCAAAACTCACATACGTGCGTTTTAGAAATACTTCTGAATTTTGAACACAACACACAAACGTTGATTTGCACAAACTTTCCAGCTTTATTTAACATAGCGTAATACTAACAAATGTGCGCTTAAAATGTTATTTGTGTGACCTCAGCATAATGGCTACAAACCAGATACTTTAAACTAGCTTTCCGATTCCAGAACAATTAAGGTATTTAATAAAGCAAGTACAATGACAACCACTTTTCTTCATTCGAGGCATTCACTTTTAAGAACTAGAAGCAAGCCAAGCGAGCATCAAATTATATTTCTCTAATAATACATGTTATCCTAAAAGAGTCACATTAGCAGAACAGATATTTATTATTTACAATTCAAATATTGTATCTTAATTGGGTAATTAGGCATATGCTGTTCGGTTTAAAAATATTGGTTATTCGCATCACGTGAATATCGGCACATCTTGATTTCTTTATAACGTTCAGACATTGCAGTCTTTGACCTATAATTTGAGTACGATAGCAATTTATTATTATTCGTGTTCACTAATCGACTTTTTCTCCAAATCGTAGACACAGGCTACGTATAAGATACTTCATATAACAACGTTTTTTGAAAATATGCAATAATGGCTTTAATTTTAAATCTTTAAAAAAATGATGAAAACGTATTTAAGATTATCAAACTGTCAAATTTGTAAAAAATGACGTTTATAGAGTAAAATTTTGACATAATTTAATTCCATCAATCATTGAACGTGATCACAACGCATGTAAACATAAATATGAAATTAAAGCAGCTTCTGTATGCGAGCCGGAGAAAAATTCCACTAGCGAACACGCCTAATATCTACCCGTAAACTTATTCTACAATAAATGTTATCCTAAAAGAGTCACATTAGCAGAACAGATATTTATTATTTACAATTCAAATATTGTATCTTAATTGGGTAATTAGGCATATGCTGTTCGGTTTAAAAATATTGGTTATTCGCATCACGTGAATATCGGCACATCTTGATTTCTTTATAACGTTCAGACATTGCAGTCTTTGACCTATAATTTGAGTACGATAGCAATTTATTATTATTCGTGTTCACTAATCGACTTTTTCTCCAAATCGTAGACACAGGCTACGTATAAGATACTTCATATAACAACGTTTTTTGAAAATATGCAATAATGGCTTTAATTTTAAATCTTTAAAAAAATGATGAAAACGTATTTAAGATTATCAAACTGTCAAATTTGTAAAAAATGACGTTTATAGAGTAAAATTTTGACATAATTTAATTCCATCAATCATTGAACGTGATCACAACGCATGTAAACATAAATATGAAATTAAAGCAGCTTCTGTATGCGAGCCGGAGAAAAATTCCACTAGCGAACACGCCTAATATCTACCCGTAAACTTATTCTACAATAACTGTCGTAACAAAATTTGTAAAAAATTTGAAAGGATCGAACAATATTTTCATGAAAAATGACATTGAAGTGATCACTTTAGAAAATTTCTGATAGTACAAATCGTAGTAAACATTTAAAAAAAGATATAATTTCTTGATATGAATTGCAACACCGGCGAAAGAATTGCAACAGTATTCAACTATTTACTACGCATGCTTACTATATCATATTGCAGAAAAAACTCATATAAATACTCTTAAGTAAAACTAAAGCTTTCATTAATATAATTTTATTTTATACATTTTCCATTTATCTATTTCTTTTTTATTTATTCAGATAAAATAATAATTTCTATATTATAAAAATCACATTTAACTATTTAATTAATATAAAATTAAAAAACATTTAGACGGTTTTTTATTCGTAATTATAGTAAATATAATTCTATCACTGTCATGGAAAACTTCTATTCAATAAAACAAGTCTTAAAAATTTGCAATACATTCATTTCTAAAACTCAATCGATCAAAAAAATTACATGCAATCTACATTCAGAACAAATTAAAAAATTCAATTCAAACAAACTAAATTTCGATAAATTTTTATATTAAAAATAAATTAAGTTGAGCCAAAAAAGGTTTAAAAAGTGATTTTTTTTTTTTTTTTTTGTTAAAGAAAATTTGCAGTTATTGACATAAGATATTTTAAATATTATTAAGGATGGACGATATACAGCGATATACATTTTTCTTAAAATTTTAGGATGTCATTTGATACTTAGTTTTAGTCATAAATGAGTTTTTATTTTTTATTAAATGATCGGTAACAGAAAACTACTATTCAAAAATTTTTCTACATTTTTTTTGGATGTCCATAAAGAACAGATTTATGCGTTCAAATACATTAAGAGAAATCTTTTAAAACTCCAAAAAACATCCATAACTTTAATTTTAAAAACAGCTGTAATCGGACTCAAAAAGACAAAATTATTTTAATATAAAAATTTATCTATTTAAAATTAAAAAACAAAAAATTATTAAAATAAACTTATTGCTAAACTGATTTTCAAGTCTCGTTTATAAAAGATCATTTTCATTCATAAACATTCTTTCAATAATAATTGGTCTCATATGTAGGAAAATTTCCAAATATACTTGGAAATATATGCTATTTTCTCCGTAACAAAGCGCTTTATTAGTAATTTATAAATTTGATTCATGAATTAAATCATTTCATGCAATTTATCCGATTACGTGCTTTGTTTAGGTGATGCGGTATGTGGCATAATTTCACTAAATCACCACGTTTCGTCCTCATTTCAAACATTATTTTTACCTTTAAGCAAAATGTGAATAAATTATCAAATAATGGCGTTATTACTAAAGTCCGAGAAAGGCTTAAATACAGACGAAACATTATGATTTTTTAAATAGCTCCTTATAATTCATTTAATCTATCTTTTCCTGATGAAAATGCAGTAATGACTTTTGGCTAAAAATACAGACGCCCGTAGAATCTCATAAATCCAATTTTAGTGGACCGAATAGTTAACCGACAGATTTCGATAGCTATCCAATGTCAATGACAGATGCTGTATTCTTTGACAATAATCTGCTGGTAATCACATTAAATAGCAACATTGAACAACTATCTCCATCTGTTAGTCAATGTAGATACTTAAGTTTTCAGAGTACACTAAAATTGGACTTATATGAGTTAGCATGGGCAACTGCATTCTTTGCTTTTGAATATTTTTTGAATAAATTTTATAAAATGAATCAATTTCTGAATCACAGTTTTCGCCACCCTTCCAAAATTAAAACATATTGATTGTATTTTTCAAGTCCAATAAAAAAATCGTACGAATTACTTTGGCTTTTACTTATTTTTTCGCATATAAATAATTCAATAATACTGATTATAAACCAATAAACAAAGATGTTTCAATTATGATATAACCTCCTGATTTTCAGTTTTTCAATTAAAATGTTTTTCGTTGATTTTAAAAACTTGCCCAAATTTCGATTTAAATATTTTATGGCAGGAGTAGTATCGAATAACAAAAATTTGTATAAATCTGTATATTAAAACAAAAATGAGTATCAACTTTATTCATATCACAGTATAAATAAATACAGTATTATCACTCAAATCGACATTTTTGATGTATAATTGTGGCTCAAATAAGCGACCATATTGATTTAATTAAAGGTACGCTTACACCAAGCGATTACTCGATCGAGTAGCTAGGGCAAGTACATACTCGGAAGAGTATTCGTTACGTGTAAACATTCGACCGATTACTTGACTACACAAACACCAAAAATTCTTTATGTCTCTGATCCATAGGACTTTTATACAGCGATTAAGTGAAAATAATGTCTTGTATTTATAATGAGTGTTTATTCAAAAATTCTCCATTAAACTCAAAAAAAAAAAAAAAAGGGAAATTCCATACATATAATTTATTAACAGGCATTTATGAATTTCAATTGTTCCCTTTTGGCTCAAATGAAAATGAAATTGCTGTTAATGGATTAAGACGAATACCGAAAAAAAACTAATATTCAAGAATATTGATCTCAAACAACTTAGTTTAGTTAAAGTAATTATTTTTCAACGAAATTACCAAGTAACCAAGTATGGAACAGGTCAATCACAATTTTGTAAATTTAAAGAATCCAAAAATAATATAAACATCTCTTTTGAAAAACTATGTTATATGTTTTCCTTATATAAAAACTCGTTCGAAAATTTTACTATATCTACTAATTGACTTCATCATATCTTATGCAATCAGTTTTACAAATATACAACTATAATTACCATAGAGCCGGGCAATAAAAAAAATTTATGATGTTGTCCAAATGTACTGAAAATGAAGTCGGTGGAGAGTGGAAAGCATTAACACAATATAACGCAGATTACAGCAAATTAAAACATTAGGCTCAGTATTTTGATTCTTTTGTCTCATCAGATTCATTTAAAATTATTAGGCTCGGAATTTTTTTTTTTTTTTTGTCCCCACGAACTTCATACGCGTACACTGTTTATATTAAAAAGATGAAAAATGAAAATTGGCATACAAGTATATATACACCGCCCAAGGAGAAAAACTACATTCATTTTATTAAATCGGTTATTCTCTATATGAATGTGGTTATTAGAACCCGTAAAAAAATTCTCAAATAACACTGGTCTACAAAATTTTTTATTCAAATACGTAAAAATTTCTAAAAATTTAATTTTGAAAAGGAGAAAATTTCATTTTTTGTTATATTTGAAATTATGCTACAGCACAACATAACTTTTTCAAAACGATTACAACTTCAAAAAATATAAATCTGTATCCTCAAAAATCCAATTTGAATTTTTAAATTTTTTTCTTCCTGGAAAACCCATATATTTTTCATTTGATATTAGAACCATATTAAAAAAAAATTACAAAGGTATTTATTAGAATAATACTTACAGAGGCCTTAATAAAACACTTACAAAATTTTTTCGAAAACACACGTGGTAGAAATTTTTTTAATTCGAATTTTTTATTTTGCACTGCTGAGGCAAAGATAAAATCCAATTTTGTAGACTAATGTAACTTTTCCATTAAATATAACAAGAATGAATCATTAACTTTTCTTTTTTACAATATGAAAATGATTATATTTTTATTTATTTATACTATTTACAATAATTTTAACATCTAAAAATATTCTCAAAAAATAGAGCTTTGTTTTTTTTTTAATAGAGCAATATGCACTGTATAACGACTTATTGTGTTACTAAACCATAATTTTCTATTAATAAATCCCACTAACTTTCACCCTGTATTAAATTTGCCACAGATGTCTCCATTGTTTGTCAGTATATTTCACTAATTTGACACATAATGTTTATTTTTGGAAATGTTCTTCATAAGCACACAACACTGACTTTAATCATCAAAATTTTGTTTGGGTAAAACATTTAAAGGATAACAATTTTGTTATGGAAAATTAATGGATAGTTTTACAATAAATAATTTGTTTACTTTGTACAAAAAATTGTATTTGAAAAATATATATTTTGAGCTTTCTTTCCTTTGCTTTCATCTTTCCACGCAAACCAACGTCTTCTCAAACAATCTCCATGTTGATTTGAGTTTAAAAAGGATTACACCATTTTGATTAATCAGAAAAACATCAAATTGATTTGAGAAAAACTCTAATAAATCATTTGGATTTTTTTACGTGACTGTAAGTTTTGTCTTACAAAATAGAAATCACGTAACCCTTTCGACCAATTAATCAAGCATTTAAATAATTCTTTATCACAGTTTTACTTCAATTCCACAAAAACTATGATAACTTGTTTCTCAGTCAGACAACGATAGCTACATCGTTTTTTGTAATTAATAATCAGATACTAATTAATACGAAAAACGCTATATGGAAAATATCATTTTCAATAAAAAAAATCATCACCAAAGTGATGAGAGATTTAAAAACTTATTCCCCAATAAATTCTCATGCTGGGGATTTACAAAATATATTCTTATTTAATTCCATTTTGGGAATTGTTTTGGCAAAAATGCTTCAATTAAAAAATATCGATTTTATTACCCAATACAAAAATGAAATGTGTGGGTAATGTTTAAATAAATTATTTTGGCTAATAATTAACATTGAAGAATAGAAAATGATAGCTATATATCATTTCTATATATAGTTTTACATAAGAAAGAAAGACATATATCGAAAAATAAAGCAAGCTTCTTTCTTATTTATTTGAAAACATTTTTTGGGAAAAAGTTCAAATATAAGTTTTTTTCACTTTTTGTAAAGTATTTTTATCAATTGATTCTATTGAATTATTTAATTCTTTGCTTGCATCTAAATTATTATCCTTTTTGATTAAATTTTTATTCGGCGGTATATTACATGCTAAATTTGTCGCCTTATTAGCACGTGGATGTAAAAAACTACTCCGATTTGTTGAATTTAAATGTGGACTTGTGAATCTGGAAATAAGAGGCCTGTTGAATTATAAGAATAATCGTAAATATTATAAAATTAAAAATTTTATACAGAAATTATCTCTATTGATTTTAAATTCAAAATTATGATATTTTATGACTTTCTATACCCAAAATAAACGCAATGAGTCAAAAAGTTTGTTTTTCCGCAAAATGCATGAGCTTATTTTCAGTAGTTGCTACGGTAACGCCATACATATTCAACCAAATGTTATAGAAATCTGTAGTTGCTATATTATTTTATATCGAAAATTTGACATTATTAACAAAATTAAATTAAATATAATTTTTACATTTGAAAAATATTATCCATGTTAATTCTCCCCTTATTATAACAATTTCCATCGTTATGGATTAATTAATTAATTAATTGTTATGGATTATAATTTTTTAATAATTAACGACCGATTCAGTAAATAGCGAATCAGAAATGGTAAAAATAATACTAAATAAGACTCGAGAAAGAAAATTCGTAGAAGAATGAGAATTATCGAAATAACTCTCATTCTGGAATACTTCAAACCACTTCATTGCTCGATGATCAGAATTTCACATTAGGGTAGATAGAAAGCATGATTGGTCTCAAGGCCAGACCAGTCATGAATTTGTTTACTTAAATTTGAAAATTTTCTGAATTCAACAATAGGAATGCAATGATCGAGAGAATGTTCCATAAACTTTGAATTTAAAATCAATCGATATAGAAAATAAAAAAAATAAAGTAAGAACCTGTTTAAATGATTATGTTGTTCCGTAACCGAAGTATCGACCAATGATGGAACGGGGTGAAATCGCCGAGAAAACATAAACCCAGCTATAAATCCAACAATCAGTGCAATAAAACTAGCTGATATTAATACTATTTGAAATGTTTCTGCTTTGTAAATAACGAGAGATTGTACAGGTGGCGCTTCTGTAAAAAAAAAAAAGAAAGTGAAAATTATTATTAATATACATTCTTAAATTACTTTCTGCGCATAATTTCCTTGCAATCTCAGAAATATTTTCCTCTCTTCATTTGGTATTGGTCGTTCTTGATATAAATTACATTTTAGCTGAATCGACGACTGAAGTCTTTCCCTCTAAAGTTAGCAAAAGTTCTAAGAATCCTAAAACCTACCTTTGGTAGGTTGGAAAAAGATTCTGTTGCATTGATGGTTCTGAGCTTCTAAAGATTGACATCTGCCAGTACTTATCGAAACCGCAAAAATTAACAAGCTTCCTTTCATTGGCAAAAATTTTGAAATTCTTGCAACGAGACAAAAATTTAGTTGAGAATACCCATTGATCTGTATATTAAGAAGAGGAATTTGGAATTCACATTTTGTGTGAATGTAAAATTCTCTGGCTTAGGCTTTTATTCTGACTGGATTAATCTACAATTACATGAAATCAAGGTATCACCACGTGATATCCTGACGACTATAATACTCCTGGAGTATCTTTGATCAAAAGAAGGTATAATAGATCAAATTGTTTGCAGTAAAAAATCTCTTTAGAGTCAAATTTGCGAAATTTAAAAAATTTACTCACCATCAATATTTGTTGGGATACTATTATCGTTTAATACATTGAACGTGATTGGTTCACCATCTTTCTTAATGTCTTGTTCACCAATGCCTGATAAAATCGATTTCTGATGGATGACATTCGTTTCGCGTGCTAAAAATACAAAATAACAAATTAACAACGTAAAGATAACAACTATCCAGTGTTAATTGTTTAGATCCGACTTATGGTTAAGTATCAATGTTTAAACTATTTTTAAACTTTAGCATTCAATTAATACTCTAAATATGCGATGTCGATACATATATAAATACATATGTAATATGTATTACAATTGTGTTTATTAGCTTAATTTGAGGTGAAATTGCGGCAAATCTAAACAATTTATGAAAAAATATTTAAATCAAAAGTAGTTTATTTTGAAGAAACAAACATTTTTTGGTTCAAAAGTTGATCGATTGAACTTAATGGGCCACTTTTGCTTATTGACGAATTTAAACATACTTTTTCGGTCTAGAATATCGCACCAAAACTTAAACTCGCTATCTTTTTTCGTTTTTTTGCTATATTAAAGACGGACAAACGTTGTTAGTTTGGTCAATATTTTGTAGCGTTGCAAAGTTTAGACTAAAATTAATATACTCTGACATATTTTATATTGGTCGAAAATAAAAATAAATTACAAAGAAATTTTATTAAAACTAACCATTGTTATATAGTTTGGTTGCTTGACATTTACTTGAGTCACCATCTTGAACGGATTGGAAATATCGATCGTTTAAAATCATCGTATCTTCATCGTTATGGACACATCGTGATTCAAGACTATCCCACACACAATGTGGATCTTGTAATTCAACACAGCGTCTAAAATTTCAATAGATAAAAAGTATTTAGATTAGAAGAACATCGGGAAAAATGAGATATATAATAAAAACTTCTTTATAATATTTTTGGATAGTATAGTCATATTAATTTCGGTAGTAAGAAAATACTTTAAGCACCGGTCATAATTATAATTTTTTATGAAGTCTTTCTCCAAAAATTCCAATTATTTACTCAAAAAATAATAACTTACGTGCAGCTTTGAATATTAATACAATGATTCATCTTAATACTGCGAACTTCAGATCGTGAAACGATCACAATATTATTTTTGGCACGAACCACTTTTAAACCTGTCACAGGTGTACCAACTGCTAATACTTGACTTTTTGATATGACAACACCATCCACAGTTCTATTTCGTCCTTCCACATAAATCGCTTTAATTAATTTACCATCATCTGTTCCTACATACAAAACATCGTACGCTTTACCATCCGCAGCTTTTACCTGTGGATCGATGGAAACAGTTGTGAATCGATAACTGAAAATAAAAATTAAACTTTAATAAAAAATAATTTTTTTCTGAATATGTTTTCGAGTGTGTTGGTTAATTAATATTTCTGATATTTTTGAGCAAAGAACTTTTCTTAAATTTTGTTGATGGAATGAATATTCTCCAGCGGAAACGTTGAGGGAGTGACAGAAGAAGTGTTGAAGTTATGTCGCAAAAAGTGTTTATAAGTTGATCACAGACCTAAAAATAGTCTCGAATTTGCAAAAGGTTGGAGGGACAATTATTATCGTTTCATAGTCACCTGATTTAGGACCAAATAATTTCCAATGTAAAATACCACTTTGTGGATACCGTTTCTATTTGATCGAGGAAATAAGAGACGATTCGATAAAACCCTTGAAGAAACAAAGATATACTTACTTTAAGCTAACGTGGACTAGAACTGGTTTTGAGAAATAAGCCGGTATAGCTTGTTCCATTAATGGATGTGTTTTTATAAAATTGACGACCGTATCAGTTAAAGTTCGACTATCTTTAACACATTTACCAGGACGTGGATGTGGTACTTTATCTTGTGATACTGGTAGCCAATTTGCATTAATACCATCTTGCCCTTTGAATGGACCTTCAAACACATCTAAAATATCTTTAAAACTATATGCACAAATAGCAGAACCACCAATAGCATTTGTCGATGTGGTCATGACACCGTAAATAATTTCTTGGGCGTATTCTCTATCTGGATGACGTATTATATCACTTGTGCTTTGAATTTCATCGAAATAAAATGGATAATCACCGGGTATGGAACAATTTAATCGTGCTTTTAAGAATGTTGTCCAACGATCACGAAATTGATGTGGACCTCCTTTGTCGTCTTTACAAACTCGACCAATACGGGAATACACAGCCTGGAATAATTAATATATATTAAAATTTTTTTTTAAGAAACGTTTTGGCTGAAATTCTTTATTTAGCCATTCTTAAAAATAATTTTTCCTAAGAGATACTTAAAATGTTAAACTTATCTAAAATATTTTTGGGGATATTTTGAAAATATACAGTATATACCCTTGCAAATATTAATTTAAGAATGAATTTAATCAAATAATACCATTGTTAAGTTGTATTTTAGAGTGACGAGCAGAAATTTAAAAGTTTTGGAGACAGATAATAAATTTTTCCAAGTCTCAGAGGGCAGATAAGAAGAATTAGCCATTTCAGCATTAACTTTTTTAAATATTTATTTTTGGAAATATTTACCTTTAAAATTGTATACTTTAAACTCGTATAATTATAAGACTCCAAACAGACTTCCCCAAAATGAACAATTTTTGGCAAGTATTTTTTAAATATTTGAATTTTTAACAAAAAAGGTATTAAATTACAATAATACTTACTTTTCCACAATTCATATATTCGACAGCAGTTTCTCGATAGAAAAAGAAAACGTAATCGCCATAGCCAAATGAATTGACAAAATGTGGGGCTGTAATAAATATTTAAATATTATTATTTCAATAGTAGAAATTTTATATTAATAATAAAAAGAAAAAACTTACCATTTAACGATTTAAAATCGGATCGTTCAGTTCGTTGCGGTTTTCGATAAATCAATGCTTCTCCACCCGTAAATTCTGATACGGTTGCCGTATATAATTGGCCCGCTAAAAAAGATACAGAAAATTAAAATAATTCGAAAATTTTTAACTAAAACAATTACCGATTTTTATTAACACGTATTAAAGATAACAAATCGCAAATACAAAAAATGTTTATTACAAAATAGAGTTCAAAGTTTTAGAATTCGAAAGAACATACTTTCAGCTTTTTAATGATTTAACACAACCTTCCTTCATATCTTTATTTCGAAAAATGGAACGATTTAAACTGAAAAGTATTAATTAAGCTTTAATTAACTCGATTAAGGTCAAACGAAATTATATAAATATTTTATAAATAAATAAATTTTTGGGAGGGATATTACTGAATTTTATTTAATTCTATGCAGTCTGGGCTCACTTGCAAATATCATATGAAATTATGAGGTCTTAAAACGTAGACTAAGATATCTACACAAAAGACAATCTCTAGTGTACTATAATGTAATCGTACAGCTTTTTTTAAATTAACAATACTCGAACTTTAGTAATTTTTTTCAGAAAATCTCTTTCGCAAGCCTTTCGTTTTCAAGCCAAATTTTATAAAATTTGGATAATTATTGCGTGAAAAAAATACAATATATATTAAGAAATTAAGGTAATTTGCTTCGCATTTTAAGGATAAATCTAAGTATTTTGAAAAATATGCCCTATTAGTAAAAAGCATCTCGTATTGGTAAATAGATTTTACCATCCTTTTTCTTCCCTGATTGACATGTCTGCGTTCTTAAAGACACCTTAGAATTTAAGGAGCCAAATTAGAGCAGAGTGGTTGTTCAGCGGTATCGAGCAAAGCTCTTATAACAATGGTGAAGATCTAACGCCTAACCACGTTATAGATATTGGCCATGGGCTCTTCAGACAAAAAAATGGATACCTGATCACACGATTCATCGCTAACGTGCATCAAGCCCTCGATGAAACTTTGTTAGTATCTTTGTAATTTTAAATTTGATGAAACGAAAAAGCGACTGTAAAAAGAGACAACCACATACATCTATTGGATATAATGTGAGAGATAATGAAATGAAATAAAAGTAAAACTATAGGATTTAACGTACGAGAGAAAGCATTATAGAGAGTAAATTACAGGATTGGTATGTGCTTGCGACACTAAAAAGTGACAACAATACACATTTATAGGACATAACGTGCAAGAGAATGAGATAGAAGTATCAATAGGATTTAAAATACGAGAGAATGAGATAGAACGCATTTGACAGTGTTTATTATTGGGTTAGTAGTTATGTGTGTGCGTGCCGCGTAAATGGATCATAATACCCGTAGTGTATTGTACGAATGTATTTGTAAAAGTATTATAACAACCGTGGTGTATTGAACATGTGTATCGTTTGTATAAATAATTCATTCAAGACTATTTTTATCTATGATATATTTATCAGATCAAAACCAAAGTATTTATTTCATACTTCACTTGGCATACGTCTCTCGTATCGTTTATCGAAAATTCAAACTCGGAGACAAGTTACGTGTAATGTATGTGTAATACATATATGGAAATAAAATGTTATAATAATTTTAAACTTTGTATCAATACCATAAAAAATAAACTCAACAATTATCTTATTCCAGAAATACTGTATTGATCTCCTTATCTTGAAGTTCGAATTTTAGAAGTTTCACTCCTATTGCGTGTGAATTGCACACATTTTGTTTTCTGATGCGCTAAGGACTATTCGATTTAGATGTTAATTCTTTAAACTCTTTAAATCTCCAATTGAATAAAAATTAAATAAAAACTTAATATAAAATAAGGTCACTTTGATTGATAATAAAAAGAAAACAACATATTTTGTTATGAATATATAGAACGGATCACACATAATTTGTAATTGACTTTAATAAAAAAAAAAAAAAAAAAAAAATTAAATTGTTTAACAATTAGTAGTGTCCGACCGATCACGATGGATATGATTATGGATACAATGGAGACCAAATTATTTAAGGATGTTTGGGGACATTCAAGTAAATTACAAAATTATAAAACATTTTTTTTGTTTTCAACGATTTTTTTGAAGTGAAATAGTCAATATTTTAAATCATTTATAAAAAGCGTGTAGACTTGAATTCAAATACAAACAGATAAATAAATATATTCGATTTTTTAAGCTGTAACTTCTGGTTAAAATTTAATTTATTTTCATACATTAATTAAATCAGATGTTATATTATTTAATTATATGAAATGTAATCAACATTGTAATTTAGTGATATAATTATAATTTTGGTACAATGTATAAAGATGATATATTGTGCTCTCTTTAATACATTGTGTTTGTGATAACATACGTTCTTTATCTATACGCTGTGAAAATAAAACTATAACATTTAAAAATATTGTTTTAGATTTTTATATTAATTATTTAAATTCTTAACTTGCCTAAATCATGTTTGTATTGATGGCAAAATAAATAAATATTCTACAAAGTTTACTTAAACGAATTAAAACGATTTCAAAATGAGTTTAAACGAACAGCTGCTAGTGATTATAGATCTTAGCTGACGAAACTGTTGTCGGACTTTCTTATGCACTAATTAATTTTTCCAGTAAAAACAACATCATCAGCCAGTATTTAATAATATGAATTTTAATAAATTAATACTCAATTAGTTTTCTAGAGTACATATTACTTATTGTAAAAGTTTGAATTTCCTAGTAGCTTTTTTTTTTTTTTAATAAATAAAAATAAATTTAATCTGTTCGGCTAACGAATCTCCATTAGATTAAATGTAAAATAAACAGTTTGCAATAACTTTTTTACAGGTTATTTAGAATGGAATGATGTATGTACTGTTAAATTTTCATTCGTCTCGTACCATATTTAAACCTCCCAAACATCCTTAAATTATTAAATATCATCTATGAAATCTCTCACATGTACGTATTATGATTATAAAATGTTTGATGTCCTAAATTCAAACAAACAATCAATTTAATACTTATAATATGTATACTTACAATAATAAACAGCTGTTGTGTTGTCTTCTGGATTGTATGGACATTGTCCAACACCATCTGATTCTGTTCCACGAATAAATCGTCCAGCCTAATCAATAAAAAAATATGTAATAAATCAATTTATTTTTGTATAAATTTATTACCAAATTATAAGAATCATCGAAAATTTCAAACTATAAATATTTTAAAGTTAAGACTAGTTTTTGAAAAATTGAAATGTACTTTTCCCATACTTAAAAAAATTTTGAAAAATTATGCATAGCAAATCGATTTGCTCCCATATTTACGATAAAGTCTTATCAAAAATTTATTAAAATCTATTTATTCAAATGAATGGTAGGTACATTAAAGTATAATATTGTGTAAAATTTTTATGAAGGAATTTTAAAAAATACGACAATGGCAGGAATTATTCTAAAGCGTACTGGAAAAAAGTAAAATTGAGGTGTTTCGCATAACTCGGTACTGGATCTTAAGAAAATCAAAGTTATTTCGTTAGATAGTCGCTGTCTCTAGGTAACGCTGTCGAGGGTTTTTCAAAATTTCAATTTTTCACTTTTTGGGAACACTTTTAAGTGAAAAACACGATTTTTACGAAAACAAATCGGCGATTTTATTATTTTAAAATAAAAAATATTGATAATTTTGAAAAAAAAATTTCGGCAGTAGTAAATTATATACAGAAATAGTATTCAGTATTTCAAAAGGATCGGTGCAAATTTGAATATTTTAAAATTCAGAAAATCATCTGCATATTCCAGATTTTTCTTGAACGTAAGGAAACTGGAATCACAGTCAAATATCAAAAATACATTGATTCTAATAGTTTTTTTTCTTTTTTTTTACTTTATTCTGCTTGTATGAAAAGTTTTGCAGTTTAACGTTTTCGAAAATTAATGATAATATAAAAATACTTACAGTATCGTTAAATGTATATTCACGGCATAATGGTTTGCCAGAATTTGTTCCACATAAAAACAAATAGCCATTATCTCTGGCTAATACACGAATATAATTTTGGCAATCATTGAAACCTTTACCCTTAATTTTGCATACTTCTTGATGAGCTTCCAAAGATTGCCATTCGATTCGCTGCAACAATAAAAAAAAATTGAAAATTAATCAATGCGTTATAATAATTGGTACATAAAATTATACCAAGTTTCATAAGAATCAATAAAGATTCATTATCAAGTATCTTTGACATATGATCTTTGCGCAATCTAGGGTTTTATTTTTTAACCACTGGGTACCTAAAAATCTTACTACCATGAAAAACAATTGAGTGGTAAATATAAAATATTTATAATAAAAATGACAAAATTACATTATAATAATTTGAGTAATATTTTTAAATATTTTGATCGGTGTTTCTCGCAAAACTCAAAGAAGAAATTGATACAAATGATTCTCGACGAATTTTTGGGACAGTTTAACTAGAAACACCAGGTAAAAATAGCAAATTATTAAAAAAAAATGTAAGTTGTACCATTTTCATTATAAATATTTCATATTAACCACAGTTTATCGTGGTAGTAAGTTTTTTATGTAACCATTGCTTATAAAATAAAACACTAGATAGCGTAAAGATTGCATTTCCAATATAGTTGATTAGTCCATACATTTTGATGTGTATATCATTTTGAATACTTTTACTGACTGTGATAGAGATTGTTTTTGGTCTATTAATTTCTTAAATAAAGACAAGAAAAGAAAAATCTGTAAATTCTGATTATATTCATATGATTGAATCATTTGTTCTTCTAATAATAAATCATATGGATGTTTATATTTATTATAATTTCATATCAATGAAATAAAGTTAAGCTGAGCTCAGAGATAGATATATGTGGAAGGTGTCTTTTATAAATAAATTAATAACAATTACATAACAAATACACAATTATTTATTGTTAGATAAAAGCTAACGACAAATGATGATGTTTGATTATGACTCCTAATTGTGTTCTGTGGCTATTTATTCTCGTCGTATAGCTTAACAAAAGGAAAGCAGTGATTTTAATTTGAAATAAATAATAATACTAAATATATAATATATACGGTGAATAACCTTTTCATAAATTTATATAATATTTACGAAATATTTAAATAATAACTTGCTTAAGGTGATTCATTATTCATTAAGGAGGACTATTCAGTTTTAAGATTAAAAAGGCTAAAAAGTAATTTATAAAAAAATATTTCAAACAAACTTGTGTATTTTCAAGAAATCATTTTATTATATTTGATCTCTTTTTCTATCTCCGATGGGTTAATAGATGGACCCATGGAAATCAGTTTTGATTAAATTTAATATACCCTATTATATATTCCATGCATTTGTCTGATAAAAATATAGTAAATGAACGATACAAAATTTTAAATGATTAAAAAAATTTGTATGATCAACATTTATTGAAAATTAGTAATAAAATTTCCTATGATGTAATTGCAAAAATATGAAAATAAATCAATGTAGTATTGGAAAACGTTTTTCACAAGTACAAATTATGAATTTATAAACATCCACAAATTGTTACAAAAATAATGTGTCAGATTTCTGTTCATATATTTTTTTTAAACACATTTCAAATAAACAATACAATTTTGTGTACATTTTCATAAGAGTAAAACAGGCAAGAAGCTAACCAATATGGAGTATGAAACACCATCGCGGAACCTAGAATTTGGAGTTTACTATTTATATTGTTCTTAAATAAAAGCAAGTGAAAATAACAATTAGCAATGCATATTTTTTATATACTCGGCATATGGTTCTGTATTAATATTTGAACTATTTTTAATGCTTAGCATGCATAAAATACTGTAATTATGCAGTTCATACAGTTATACATCATATACAATATATATATATATATACAGTGTTTCAAAAAAAAGTTGTTTGTCTTGAATCTTTTATAGTTAATAAGTTGGGTTATGAACCCACTAAATCCAATTGACCAATTTTACTGCTTCACAAAGTTTAACACATTTTTCATGTCTAAAATACGTCATCAAAATTTCCGCTTCCTATCTTTTTTCGTTTTTGAGTTATTTTGATGACGGATGAACATACAGAAATGGACTAATAATTAGGTGATTGTATGAACATTTACACTAAAATTTTGTTGTCCCTTCAATAATTTTTAGCGTTACAAACTTTAGACTGAAATTAATATACATGAGTATAAGAAATAGTAAGGCCTACACAATTACACTATCCAAAGTTGTTTGTCGAAACTAACACAGCGATGGGACACACTTTTTCAGATAATCGCCGGATTGTTACCAAAGAGGTGTAAAATTTCGACACCGTCTCGAAGTATTATAATTATTTTTATTTGTTTAGAAGAATATCGAAATAAATGTATCGAATTTTAAAATTTGTTGTTCTTTTCTTTTTCAGTTTAAAAGAAAGTTGGTAATATTTATGAAACTTTAAGTTGTTTAGAAAAAAATGTTTCATAATTTAGAACTAACTATTTAATGTATTTTACAAATGTTTATAATTATACCTAGTTCTCAGGTTGATATTCAACCATATGTCAGGTATATAAACAATTAACACTGTTGTTTGTTAACTTCATTTGTTTTTAATGTAAATTATATTTGTTTTTAATATTTTGAGCTTATTTTGAATTGTTTTCCTTGTTTTTCGGGCAATATGCTTAATGCCGTGTGTTTGAAATATAGATAAAATTACGAGTAGCGTTCAAACGTTCCATTTTCGGTATTATTGAACACTCATAAGAGCTCATGTATTTTTGTTAAACTTTAATTAATTATATCTCTTAAACGGTGTGGTAAAAAAATCTGATTTTTTTTCTATAGATGCATTTAATTATTATCTTTCGAATAAACACAAAAAATATTGGGTTAACTTTAAGTCGTTTCAGTACCAAACTACCTTAAGTCAAGATTTGTTTTAAACTTTTTCGGGATTTGTATAATACTGAAATTGCTTTATTTCAATCAAAATGTAAAACTAGACTCAATATAACAAAATTTGAAACTTAAATTAAAATTGAAAAATGTATAAACTATTGAGGATTATTTTCTTTTCGATCACTTTCTTGAAAACGATGTTTAACATGTAATTTATATGGATATACTAACATTGAACGCCATTACACGTCGGTATTTTCCTTTTTCTTGTTCATTAGAAACTTTGAATGTTCATATTTTGTATATTTAAAAAAAAAAAATAACTTGAAATTCTTTTTCGCGTAGTAAAAACGTTCAAATCCAGAGGCAGACAAATCCACAATTGTGCACATTCAAAAATTCTTAGTTTCTAGTTTTTTTTTTACAGTATTCAATTTTTTGCAACATACTTAAAATCAACAATAAAATAATTAAGTATATAATAATTTGAAAAACGTGTAAATTTTAAAATAATTATTTATAATTTGAAAGCCAAGGTCATACGATATAGCTTTCTATAATAATTTTTAATCAAAACAAGCAAATACATGTGTTTTTAAAACAATCTGAAGCATTGAGAGAACAAAAAAAAAAATTTTATTTTGTATGTTAAATTTTTTGATCTTGCTATTTTTAGACTTTATTATTTCTATGTTTCGTTGTAATTATAATGAATGGGAAAATATCATCAAAATAATTTTTAACCGCGTGAGGCACAACAGTTTGCAATTTGTAAGGCAAAGGTAGTATTGTTCATAAATCGAATGCTAAAAATAGAGTATTGGCCCATTTTAAATAAAAATGTATGCTGATAGTCACAATGAATTATACAAAATACACATTTTCTTTTCTTCAATAAATTAAGTAGGCAACGACAAACAATCGAGAATGGTATTTTAGGTGGTATTCAGACTCTATAGAACATAGAATCCCTAAAGTATGAGATCTGTATTTCACAGATCTCAACAAAGGGGAACTATCTATGCATTAAAAACGGTCTGTCAAAATACGTTAAATTAGGATAGCGCTACGTAAATTTCAAAGTGCATATATGTTCACAAAAACAGTATAATATTATAATAAAATTTTATGTCAACAAAGGCATAAATTACAAAAAGTATTTTACAAGTTAGCACTCAATATATTAATAAACCTCCACGTTTTTTGACAGCAATTATTTTAGTTTATATTTGTTTCATTATGCTAAGAAAAACGATGATATTCACTTATAAAAAGTGAAAACTTTTCGTTCGTTTTCATACGAAGATTGTGCATGATAAATTTTATTACATTATTATTTTTTGAATTATTTGAGCCCAAAAATAGTTTGTTATATAAAGATGTCTCTGATTCTCGTAATTAAGAATTTATGTAATTAAATTTCTTATAAAATTGAGAGAAATTTCGATATTTGATATGCGGAAAACATTTTGGTGATTTCAACATAGAATAAAATAAAGGTATAAATAATTTTGAGCACCGTCCTATCCCTAGGACGTAAGTATCATTTCTTTGCGAAGAGAAAAAAATAAAAATTTGTTGAAGTTGTTTTAAGTCCTAAAACATCCTTTAACTATATCCAATTAGTTGTTTTTCAATAATTCCTAAAATCAAACACGTATTATAACTAGAATTCGTAGAATTGAATTTTAATCCAATTATCAAATCAAGGGCATAATTATTTCATAGTAATAGCGCTGGAGAGATTCTTAAATTGATCCAGATTTGTGCTTTGTGTGTGAAAATTGTGCTTTTTACTGAAAAAATGTTTTGCTAATAAAAAAATCACGTTTTTGAATTTTCAACTTCCCGAAGACCAAACATAAACCTAAGTAGATTTGGCTACTTCAATCAAGGTATGAGATACCTTCTAGTGCTTGAACTATAACCTTAGGAGGAGATTTATTGTATAATTATGCTAATCAAATAATAATGATTTCTGATATTAAATTGATTATAGATTTGTTGTATTTAATTAATTAAATATAAAATAATTTTAATCAACAGACCATATATTATCAGTATTAATAATATTTATATATTGATTGTGATTATTATTTTTAATAAACGAATAAATTGTTTTGTATATTTAAAAAATTTAAACTAAAATCACCAATTATATAAATAAATACGTTGAGTCCTCGGATGATGGTTAATTAGTACCTATCATCAAATGCATTCGATTTTTTATTTTTTGTCTTTTTAATATTAAAAAAACATTTATTATTGAAAGCGGAAATCAGTTGAATTCACTTATAGGCTAGACGATTGTGCATAGTATATTTATTCCCATAAAATGGACAATACTGTTGTGTTTGGAAAGGGTTTTTCGGTTTCAAAATCTTTTTAAAAGTCACAACCCATCATTTTATTGACTGAGTGTTTTAAATTTTACTACCCCAGAATGAGACTGAACATAATGTATTTAAATAAAAAATTTCCGAAAACTTTTCCTAAGTTTTTTTTTTTTTTTGGATTATGCGAAAATCGTAAGCTTTAAAAATTATTTTGTTACAAGGCTTTAAAAGAAGAAACTTACATGTTTAAAAAGATTTGCACTTCAACGAGGACATGACATTTTTCACTAAGAAATGGCTGCTAACAAATTTTTTGTCTCTTTGTTTAATAATTTTTTTGTAAGCGCGGAAAATTCAGGTCGTCGCTCTCGTATTTTCTTTATTTGAGTATACAAACTTTAGTATATAACTTTTTACGAGTATTTAAAAAAAAAAAAAAGTAAATGAAAAAATTTCCGTGGAAGTGGTATGACATACATGTATTTAAATCCCTGAAACTTTACAAGTTGGTCTACAACATTTGAATCCTTAATATTCAACATACTTCGGTACTCGATTATTGCAAACTAATTAATCTCCAGCGCCTGATCGAAGCCATTCTCGATATTCGAATAAAATCTGAATTCCATTTCACACTGCATATTATGTATACTAGATAAGCTGTTAGAGCGAAGTATTTAAAATTTGAGCATATTTAAAATTTGAGCATATTTAAAATTTAAATATGCTCAAAATTAGGTGCTGCAAAATTAAATTAGGTGCTATGTAATTAAGGAAATTGAGTTATTATGATGCACTGTTGTCATTATGATATCCAGTTGGCAGAACAATATGAAAAAATAATTTTTATAATATACTAAAAATACCACATTTACGTGCTTTTTATGTGTAAGCTTGAAGCTCCATCCATAACAGCATCTAAAATCAAGTAATATCACGGTGGTAGTACATTTTAATGACTCAATTTTTTAAAATTAAAAATTTGAGCATCTCCTTTAATTTCGCAGTAACACCAAAATAAAAAAAATAAAAATAAAAACAACAAGAACCTAATTTTGAGCATAAATTCAATTTTAAATACTTTTTTCTGTTATTTTAAGATGTCTTCTGCTAGCTTGCCACTTTTTTTGTCACTAACATGAATCACTGCAGTAATTTCTATTGTAATTTTGATTAAGGAAGTACGAGCACCAAGGCAACTTTTGATAAAAGGCTTGATTTTTTTTTAAATACAAAGTTTAAATATGTCTAAACAAATTCCAAAAATTTGAAGGAGATTGCCCGATCATTTAAATAAATAATTAACTTTAAAGTTGAGCAATTTAACATTGGTCTTATGGGGTAACCTTCAAACATTGATACATTTCTGTATTTTTCTCGTAAAACTGTCGGTGAATATTTTTAAAAAACTTATGGATGAAAGTAAATATATTAGTGATAAATTTAATTCAAAAACATTTACACTTGCCCGACTAATTAAAGTGTATTAATTAAAACAAAAATAAATGCCGCCACTAGCCAATGTTAAATGTATATCAATATATTGAAAAAAATCATATGGTTACTGCGTTCCCCTTACCGCGCTAGAGTCGATACCTATCCCCACACCGCCTGGCGCTCGTACTTCCTTAAATTGATTTATTGAATGCGCACCTTAAAAGCACCTTATTCTCGTACTTACATTATATTATAAAAGTTATTTTTTCACATAGCCAGCGTGATTTAACGACATCAGTGCATCATATCAACTCAATTTTCTTAATTAATAAGTTGAGCACCGAATTTATTTTGTAGTACCCAAATAGCAAATAATTTTGAGCATATTTCAATTCAATTTTAAATACTTTGTCCCCGCTATATAATTTGACATTCCACAAAGAATTCGATTTAAAATATTGTAAAAACATTTGATAAAATACATTTTGCAGACAACCAACTTGGAAGAAAGTATTTAGCATGCAGAGTAAAACATTATTGTGGTGTCAGGTAACATCGCGTGTACGGAAACATTTTATAATACATTGTCGAGGTATTTCACTAGCAGGAAATTACAAATGATTCTTGTAAAAATAAATGCCTTTTTTCGCATTTGTAATATGAAAATTTCTATTTAAATAATGAGAGGAGAAAACAAGGTGTAATTATAAAATTGTCAAGAATTTTTCCATTAAGAATATTTTTATAAAGTCACACATCATCTCACGCAGCAGCGTATTTAGTAAAATGAATCGAATCAATGACTGGATTTATTTTGTTCATTGCCTATAGGTTTATTTTTTGATGTCCGCTACAAATTGTTCTTAGGAAGTTGATAACCTCTTTTACATATATCTTTTATGAAGATCTAGTTTATGTACATTGAGTTTGAAAATCTTTAAATATTGTAATTGGTCTCACGATTATAGTTGCTCAGATTTTAACTAAAGGCTCCACTACTTTATGTGAATTTTTTTATGGCTTAAATGACGTTGCACTTCTATTTTCTTATATCTTGGTCCTTTAAGTGGTAAAAGAGCATTGGTTCGAAACGTTGAAATATAGAGGTGCATGGTTAACGAGACCGTGGCATATATTGGGAACCTTGTAAGGGGCGTAGTGTAATTGTTTAGCCATCTGGTGGTATAAAAATGAACTTGAGATGTTAGAATAGTTCAGCCGATGTATCAATGATTTTCTGATCAGATGTAACTAAATAACATGTATTTTATATTAGACACCGCACACGATAAGATTTCTACAGAAAACATCAGATTTTCTGATCAGAAAATCTGATGGTATTCGCGTACACCATATAAAGTTGTTTGAAGTAGAATCAGAATTTAGTTTTTGTAGGCCATCGGTCAGTTAAAAAATTAATTAATAAATTTAAAATATTTGAAAGTTCAATGGTTCATTGTGGTTCGTTGTACGTATTCGATGATACCCGATCATATGTGATTGCTTATTTGTCTGATGTATGATCCGTTTTTTTTTTTATAAAAATTTCTTATAGAACTAACCGATGGTGTGAGCTGGCCCTTGATAGTGGCTTCGAAATCGTTCTAATTAAAACTTAAACTAAAATGCTAGTAAATTATAAGCTATCACAGATTATTTTAAAAAATAACTTCAGATCTCTGTTCGAGAAGAAAAGAAGATTAAAATTCTTTTAAAAAAATAAAACTCTAATCCGGCCCCCTATTTATTAAAATAATGTTCAATACTTTAAGAGTTTAGAATAATGTAAAGAAGGCACCAGGTCTTTAATTTAAATTCATTCATTAGCCTTTACTTAAAACCAAATTCAATTTATAGTTTCATTAAAAATAAAAATGAAGTTAGTAAAATATAAAAAAAAAAAAAAAAAATTATAACTTTGCTGAGTGCCTTACCTGATTGTAATTTTCGATTAAACTATCGGTGCTGACATTGTATAGGTTATTTCTGAAACAAATAAAAATAATTTGTATTATAATTATCAAAGAACATATACATATAAATAAATAAAAATTATTATATCAAATTTGAATTTTCCATTCATTATTTTTCATGATAAGAAATAAACTTGTTAAGTTTTTCAATGTTAAACTGTTCAGAATTTATTAACATTGTGAAATAAATATAAATTCGACTAAAGTGAATATACCCAAATATATTTCATATAACTCTTGTGTACAAATATTTTTCAGAAAAATTTCATTCTGATAAATTTATTCAAATTTCATTAGCAAAAAATAAAAAGTATTGATTTATTTTGAAAGTAGTCTACAAACTTCCGATATTCTTGTTTTGTTAACACATTATTGAAGTTACCGAATTGGCAATTGCATTTCTATAGATAAATACATACTACGTTATTTTATTGAAATTAAGGCAAGATGTGAACACAGTTATTGGGAGTCGAATCCAGTATTAATAGTGTCATATATAACCAACTGTCATGGATCTGTCATGATTTAAAACATAAATTTGAATATCTTTGTTTATTATAATTGAAAATATACAATTAAAAAAAGTGGAAAGGTTAGACCAAAAAAAAAAAAATAATAATAATAATAATCAGGAGTAATTAACAAAGTCATTAATACAGTAAACTAAAGGCATGGATTCGATTCCAGGCAGTTTCATTATAGATTCGAGAAGTAAAGACGTTTAAATTGAAAAAAATAAACATCTCAGTCCGGTCCCCTATTTATTAAAATAATGTTCAATACTTGAGAGTTTTGAATAATGTAAAGAAGGCATCAGGTCTTTAAGTATTAAATGTGTAAGTAAAATTTAACATACAACAGTAACAATTTAATACGCCCATAAATGGTATGACTTCACTAATAAATGAACGAGTTGTACATGTTATGTGATTGATAATTTGTATAAATAAAAAAATTATATACTGTCCGACGAATATATATATATATATAATATATATATATAAATTTAACACACAAAACTGTTTGAAATTTCCACAATTTAATTATACAAAATTATATAAAACAGCCATAAAAAGCTTATAGTTAAATAGTTTGCTAAATATTAAAGTACATTATTATACTTTTTATAAAAAGAAAAAATAAAGTGGTATTACTACAATCATTTTAAAACATTTTATTAAATTTTACTGAATGATTTACTATTGGTGATAAAAAATATAAATTTATGAGTTCGATATTAATTCATTTTAATTACATATATGAATATATAATAACAGGTCGTATATTAAAGTTGTTTTGTTATATATTACCGTTTTTGATTGAAATGGTCAGAATAAAAACAGTGTTGCCAGATTAAAAGATATTAAACGTCGATTTTTCAATTAGAGAATTTGTCTTCAATTGATAGGGAAAATTAAGTGATGAAAAATGGAAGAACAGAGAGTTCATGGCGGGACACGTACACCGTCTTCATTGGAAGATTGCGCATGCCAAACGAGGTAGACAAAAAATTTTCACGATAGGTGACAAAAAAAAAACAGTTGTTTAATATTTTTTGAATTAGCGATGTTATTTAGAAATACGCGATGTTTCATCCGTTTTCAGAACCATTTTAAGCCCTTCTTCCATTTTTGCAAATGCGGAGTTCGGATGTTTACAACACTATCGGTATATCAAGAAAATAGAGCAATAAGATTCACTTACGCCATCTGCTGGTGTATAAGTATGAGATATAATATATCGTTAAACTCGTGACATCTGTTGGTAGATAAGTCAACTTAAGCATGAGATATAGTACATCGCTCTAATTAAGATCATCTGTTGGTTTAGAATTGGCACAACAAATGCATCAGGTTTCAAGCGGTGATGAGTGAAATAAACACAAAAAACGTTTCAACGTATTAAATGTAAAAAAATTGATAAACTTAGTTTGAAACATTAATTCACATTGTTCTTTTTTCCAACCTTTTGAAAGTTAGTGCTGTATCAAGGATACAGCCAACCAAAATTTTGTTAAATAATTTTTGTGAAGAGGCTTCATCATGAATTCCAAAAATTTCATAAGATAATAACTTTTTTTGGTTATTTGTTTTCGACAAAAGTATCTTATTTTATATGTCCAATGAATAATCATCGATCCAAAAGGTTCAAAATGATGCTCTTTTTCTAGTTTGAATTCCCACCAATACATCGTCGTGAATGGCCCTGCTTCATTATATTACTTTTATTACATTTATTACCAATATAAAGTGTGATATTAAACGATTAAGAATTAAATCACTTTGTATAAAACGGTTTCAATTTTATAAAAATTTTTTTTCCTAAACACAATTGTTGTTTTCGTAATATGTTTAATAGAATTCTTTGCATGTCATATTATTTTTTTAAAAAAATACTAACATAAAAACTGTAAATCTTGCATATTTTATTAAACAGTCTCGTTATTTGTACAAAGTGAGTGTCAGCAATCTTATTCAGTCAGTAAAATAATTATCTATGTGTTCACATCAATGTGCAATGCAATTGTGTTTTGGTTTTTTATTTCGATTTTAAACACACACACACACACAATGCACGTATAGAATGAATGTTTGTTATACTTGAAACGAATTTAGTTTTTGAATCAAATTTCAATGACGTCTTTTTGAATTCTAAAATAAGATGCTGGGAATGGTTAAGGTTGAACGCACATTATATGAAATTTCGCACACTGCTGAATTCAGTGTCGTCTTTTGATTGCTGGGAACCTAAAAGAAAACAATAGCGTACTTTACACATGTTTAAAAAAAGTACTTCAAAATATTGATTTCTTAATAAAAAGCCGAAATTTTTTGTCATAACATTACATTAAAATTTAAACCTTTTTTAATCGTGTACAAACGCTGTCTGTCATTTTGGTGACGTAATATCGGTATGTATTATTCAGAATAATAATACACTAAGAGCAAAACATAAACTAACAGCCTATAACACATCATGACAGTGGTAATATAAACATAAAAATATTGAATTTTAATTTTAATCATGTACTTTTATAACTCAATTATATAATATTTCAGAATATTATTACATAATTATAATTTTTGTAAAATTTCATGTTAAAGTTATCACCACAAAAAGTACCCTATTGTTGACGTTTTCAGGATTACACTGATAAAGATTCTATTAAGAATGTTATCCGACAAAATTACACAAAAATTTAAATGGCAACGATAAAATGTTGTCATTTTAACATCCAAATTTTTGGACATTGTTGAATCGTAAAATCAAATTGTTTACGCATAGTATTTATTAATTTGACTAGTAATTTCTATATCTTTTGATCAAAGCATTCATATTAATCATCATATTCACAAAATTGTTTGACATATTTATAAAAAATTAAATTTTGTACCCAAAATTACACAAAAGTTCAAAATGGTCAAATTACACAAATATTCATTTTCGAGATTCTGTATATTTCGTTCTATAAATTTCGTTATTGTTTTATTTTCAATTCATTCCATCGTGTTTCATTATATTTGCAACAGATTATTTAATTTTTATTCAAAAACCTTCCCAGATAAAATGTCCTATACAATCCTATATAAATTGAATAGGACTTTTTTATCAAGGCTACCAATTTAAAACAGACAAAATAACATATACATTACATAAAAAGTTTAAATTGAAGTTCTTGCCCTAACTAGATGAATCTCAACTAGTGAATAAATGGATCCTAGATATTCAAGAAACCGAGATTTAATTTTTCCGATTTTGCTATACCCTTTTCTATATTTTGGAATGTTTTATCTCAATAATCTATAAAACTTTCAGAATTTAATAAATCTCAAAGATAATTTTGATAAAAAAATTTTAAAAAATTTGAAGATTGGTAGTACGGTTCTTGAGATATTCCGTAAAATACTAGGAGATTAATATTTCTGAGCCATTTCCAAATATGATAACAATTCAGTCGTTAAAGGACCAAATTTAACGGTTTTTTCATGTCTTAATTACAATGCGAAAGCTAAAATTAGCAATGATTTTTAACGTTTCTTATAAAATAAAAAAATTTATCATATCACAAGAGATTTTTTTAACAGTTTATTGGTCAGAATATTTCTAATTGTTAAAGACTGCAGGTTAGTTTCTTAATTGTTGTATTTATTATTTCGGATTTTAAATCATAACAATAGGATACCTGCATAAATTTTTATTTTATTAGTTCAATTGAAGCCATTATACTTCATCAATACGGATCTGAGGTTATTTTTTTAAAGTCTTGAAAATTAAACAAGAGTATTAGTGTTAAACATAGTTTTCAAAAGATGGAAACAAAAATCTTTGATATCTCATAGCTCTTCTTTGGTTTAGAATCAGTTTTAATTTAATTTCCAATGTTGTTTGTGGTATTTAGTGTAGTTTCACAATTCGATGTGAAATATAACAAATTTAGAATTAGCCCGGTTTCCTATTAAACAAAAACGCTGTGAATTTTTGTAAATCTTATCTTAGCTAATATAAAAAGAAAAGCTGGGAAAACTGAACATCGGTTTTACGATGGCAATATCATAATTTTTTTTACTTTATTTTCAACCGATTTTTTTTTCTGTTTAAGAATTATTCGGCTGTCAATAATTTGTTTTATTTTCATTTTGAATTATACTAAATTAAATTTCGTTAATGAAGAAAGTGCTGGTACACGAGTAATGTCGGTTCTGTATCTATGATATTAAAAACTGTACAAAATCAATTATAAAATTGAAATAGATACGATTCGTTTTCATCATCATGTTATAAATAAATAATATTTTAATAAAAATAATAATCGTAAATAATTTTTTGCTTACAATGTTGAAATTGAATGCTATTCAATTGAAATTTTTTAGTGTGAATAAAATTATTATTATAGTAAAAAATTCCGTTATCAACAAACCAACAAATACTGAACAACAGTGAACTAAAGTGAATAATAATGTCTATACGATGACATATTCTGTTGACATATTGTACAATGTGTTGATTTTAATAAACATTTATAGGTATAAGAAGGTACTTAAGGTAGTTTTGCTGCTGAAATCTCATCCTGTAACTCTCAACTTCCGTTCGCCTCGTTCGATCACAATTTCCGTAACGCATTCACACAAGCTTACAACCCAAGTTGAGCGTGCTTAAAGAAGTTCTAGTACTTCAAAAATATTACCGATTTGTGTTAAGATATTGCAACTGAAAGTTCAACAATACGTGAAAACTTAATAGTATATATATATATAATCAGTAAATTATTTTTGAAGTACTAGAACTTCTTTAAGCACGCTCAACTTGGGTTGTAAGCTTGTGTGAATGCGTTGCGGAAATTGTGATATATATATATATATATATATATATATATATATATATATATATTAAAAAATAGTCCATAAAGAGTGCGATAAAACATTTTGAAGAAAAATTCTTTTGGAAAATTACCAACCTTTGTAATGTCACGATTGCGAATCCCGAATTGCATAACATTTTGATACTTATTTTATAGCTATTTGTGAGTGAAAATTGAAAAAAAAAAACAATGTATATTACATTAAAATACATTAGAGATTGTCTTTATTATAGAGATCTTATTTTGGGTTTTTTAAAATTGTTGAGTTTTTGAAAATATTAAGTTTTGAGGACCTTTGAGATATTGCTCACAGCAGTTACTGAATATATGTTGGCCTAAACTACGAAAATTAATTCGAAACTGAGGTCCATTTGGAGCCGTTTTTCTACAAAAACGTATGGAAAAGTTAGAAAAACATTGAAATTAATATACTGTAGCGATTTTTTTCCTTTCACAAATATTAAAAGTAAAAAGTAATAATAATAATAAAAATTTAATAAATATTAAACATCATTCACGAAAAAAGTCGCTACATATCAACCTGCCTCTAGACGTAAATCATTCCGATAGTTTTGTACCACCTTTATAATTTTGACATAAGCAAAGATATACGCGGACATATTGTTTTTTTTATATTATTAAAAAATATGAGTCGTAGTACGATGTTAGCAGGGAGAATTCGCTATTTTTTGCATTAGCACTGGTACTGAACACATGTTCGGAAGTAAGTTTACCACAAGCATGGGTTAAAAAAATTAATCCAACGTGGAATGTACCACATGGAAACAAGATATCGGAATAGTTGACGGTGGGCACCAAAAAGTTATCATAATTTGTAAGATAGCATTAACAATGTTTCAATTTTTAAATTACGAAGCGGTATGTAGGCAAACCCTTTTATAAATTCAATTAACATTATTTTTTTTAAACATTACAATTTATTTAATCAAGTTGTATTATATTTCTTCCATAAATGTGTTATTAAACAACCAAATTAAAATTATATTTATATTTGATATGATTTCATATTTAATTGTTTATGTGATTTAAATTACAATTCGTTATTTATAAGAGTGTTGTTTAAACAACCAAATTAAAATTATATTTATATTTGATATGATTTCGTATTTAATTGCGTTATGTGATTTAAATTAAAATTCACAATTTATAGGTTAGGTTTGTTTAAATACCTTAAAATGTAGATTTTAATTTCAATTAATAAATGTCGAATTTCTAAAATTAAACTGCTTTCTTTTAGTAAAACCGAGGACTTTTTGATAGGTGTCAGATCATTCTTTAGCACGTAGGTAATAAATAACTCCTGGTAAATAATAATGAAACAAAAAAACTATTTCGAGAAATAAAGAATAAATAAATTTTGACGTCTAGACATTTTAAATTGATTATTAGAAAAGAAAATTTAATGATATTTAGTTAAAATTAAACATAATTCGGACATAATTCATAATTCATAATTCATATATATATATATATATATATATATATATATATATATATATATATATATATATATATATATATATATATATATATATATATATATATATATATATATATATATATATATATATATATTTTTTTTTAGACTATAACATTTTCCAATAATTTTAACTTCGAAAAGCAAAGAGTTATTTAAAAAAAAAAAAAAAAATTAACAGATTGTTCGTAGATTATTAATTTAATAACGATATTATTTTTAGTAAAAACGACATCCAAAACTTGAACCAAATACATTGCATTCCTTTCACTATTGTATGGTAAAAAAACGTCAATCAGGTAATTGCACCTAATTACGAGATGTTTAGGCATAACGCACTTTGGGTGTGATTAACGAATTAAATATAAATTTCTTTCACATCAAAGTTGGTTTCTTATATAAAATAATAATTCAAAATAAATTCGGAACCTTTTTTTGACTACCATATCTCTAGTTTATAGTATTTAATGTAAATTTTAGTCAAGTCGAGTTTGTTTCTAATTCCGGGATAAAATTAGTTGTTAATATTTACGTTAGTGCCGGGAATTTCAAATCGACATAGAGCAACTGTCTGGAATTCGACGTGTTTTATCCAATTAGAATAAAAATAATTGGTATTAAGTTATTTAAATGAATATTTTGTTATTCACGCAACGTATTGCAATCATGTATGATATTTATTATTATTACTAAATAACATTTAATATTTATGCAAAATATGTAAATTATATTTGCATTAATCAGGTTTTAAAAAAAAGAAAACAATCAAAAAATAAATAATTGATTACAAATAATTTAATAATTTTAATCATAGTCACATAATAATTTTGATATTTGTAACCATTTGTATAATGGCATTTAATTGATATTTAATATTTATGCAAAATATGTAAATTATATTTGCATTAATCAGGTTTTAAAAAAAAAAGAAAACAATCAAAAAATAAATAATTGATTACAAATAATTTAATAATTTTAATCATAGTCACATAATAATTTTGATATTTGTAACCATTTGTATAATGGCATTTAATTGATCATAACTAACATAATATAATTAGTTTAATTGTTTGCTCTAATTGAAATTTTCTCGAAATGTTTCAATTTAAAGTTTTAAAGCTTAAAATCCTCTATAAAAATACTAGTTTTGAAGGAAATCGTTTCGAGGCAATTTCAAGAAAAATGTAAAAAAACATGAAAATCATTAAAATCTATACGGTGGCACTAATTTTAACCTGCCACGCACACGCATTAATTTGGATTCAGGGGATCATCTAAAACCATGCAATTTCAACTCGATATCGAAACTTTGACAGTATTACAATACTTCCTTTTTTAAATATAAAAAAAAAAAAAAACAAGTGAATATAACCATAGAGTTAATTATTTAGATACTATCAATGTTAATCATTAGCATTTATTAAATAATCTAAATTTCCAGTCTATACAGCTATAAATATATATTATAATAATATGTATTGTATTTAAATATGTTAAATATGCTATTATATTTGTATGAAAATATGCAATTATATTTTATGTATATGCTAAATTTGAGCAAAAATTGTGGTGAACTTAAGCATTTTGCAATGGATCGATGTTGATAATTCTCGAACTTAAGCTCAGTCTATATACATCACCAACAATTTCAACACGTTGGCTGTTTTCGTTTTTGAGTTATCTTGGTGGCGGACAGACGATAATATCGAAATGGACTAATTAGATGATTCTATGAACAACTATATCAAAATTTTATGTGTGCGGTAAACTAGAAATAAAAACATTAGACTAAAAATAATATACTCTGACATATTATGACGAGTATAAAAAAGTAAAAAATACATTAATTAATGTAGTAAAATACAAAAAAAAAGGTCTCAAAATAACTTACCGTCCACCTAATAAGATGTAATCATCTGTTGCGTCCAATAATTTGAAGTGATCACTATAAGTGTGATTCCCATAAAATACATCGCTTCGGATGTCTTCTGCAAAAGAAAAAAACAACTATATTAGTAACTTGAAATTATAAAAGATTGGTGTCCGATTTTGTCGAATAATATTTCAAATATAAAAACCACGAAATAATTAATTAACAAGACAAATTATTTCTTAAATTAACATAATTTTGTCATTTTTTGGGAATTTCCTCAACTTTTGAGATGTTTATGTGAACTGTATAAATACACATTCAATTTTGGATCGGTTAATTTGGTACATTTTTTTTTTTTTTTATTGATATAAGAGTTTAAAATAAATGTTTAATGTTCTTTATTAATTCCTAGAACTTTATAGCATTCCAACTCAGGTAAATAAATATTTTCAAGCTAACTTTTATTAATTTAATTTTATTTATTTTATTGTATTTGCAATGCTTTCACCACCTTGGATGGTTTCTGGCTAACTATACGAAGATGTTCGTTGGACCGGAACTTTGGGTCGACTTTGGACGCCCAGGTATCTCATTGATCTTTGAGATACAATTTCACAATCTCCAATGGATGGAGTGATAGACTTTCCTATTCTTCTACCGGTTACCAAGACGATTTCCGTCTTGTGGTCGGCCAGAAGAAGCCCAACGGATGTGAGCGTATGCGAAACACTGCTCTGTTTGCTTTGAACGTGACCAGACAAACAGGTACCTGTCAACCACTACCACTTTCATGTCAGGAGGGGTCCAAGCACCAAACCCTTTCGTTGTACAAACCATGTTCCTGATTCCGTGTCACATGAAAATATACGAGCAGGACCAAGTTCTGTCTCTTCCAGCAGTCTGGGAAGTTACCTTCTGTGATGTTGATTAACATTTCTGGCCTTTGTTTGATGGCGGATTTAAGAGCTATGCCTGGAAAAGCGTCCGGTCCAGGAGCTTTCATATCCCCGATCTTCTGGATATATATATTTATACATACATATATCGAATGTAATAAATCCAAGCAATAAAAACTTATGAATCTTTTATTTACAGGGTTTTTCTCTTACAAATAATCTTGAATTGTTTCCTGATGTTATTTATCCAAATCTAATTTACATTAATTATATGTATTATATATTAAAACATATACAAATTTATGGAAGAAATATTGTCCAAAGACATAAATTTACAATAGTTGAATAATACACAATATTACATATAGTAACTACCTTATGTCAAATTTGCCCTTGTCTTTCAAATCAATTAATTACGTTTTAACTTATAATAATTTATTGGAGAAACACTTCAAATAAATAAAATTTATACGAAGCATTAGGTGCCTCATGGGTACTGTGTGGTCGATCATAAACATATCATATCATTTTAAATAAGGAACTGTCTCCATAACCGACGTCTACACCGAATATTTTCAACTAATAATGCCGGCAAAATACGTATATAATTACTGTTAATTTAATTAGTAATCGGCAGTTGATAGTTATTTGTAACCTGTGATAGCGTTAATTTTGATAGTTCTACAACGATTGTGATTTTAAAACTCTTAAAATCGGTACCCAATCCAACCGAACTAGATGCATATGAAAGCATCTACATTCAAAAATATGACAAAGAAACGATGAACTTAGACAAAGGACCTATTCCAAATTCCGACTTAATAAAGATTTCAAAATTGAAGTTGAACTATTAGAATTGAAATAGTATTTGAAATTAAAATAATTAAATTTCATATTTCTTTTTTTAGTTTTGTACGTTCAATTTTTAGTTTGAGATTTTTTAATTGACAAAAACCCCTTGGTCCAATATCATTGGCCGAACACTATACACGTGATCGATGCTGATTGGTTGACGTAGCAATTTGATAGATACGAACAAGTGTGCAAACCGTCACCAAATTAGCAACGAGTAACATCTCCTCAGAGAATCATTACAACTACCTAATTCATACTGATGATGACTACTTTGTAGTTGAAATACGTATTTATACAAAATAATTTGATCTAGAAAATTGGGGAAAAAATCGAAATTTATTCGAAAAATCCTAGAGTTCTCATTAATAATTATAAACCTATATTTATTTGATCCTTCTTTAATATTATTAACGATAACTACTTATAAAAACAATCATTATACAATAGGAAATCAAAAATTTGATAAAAAATTTAACATTTTAAAGCATTAGTAGAAAAACGATTATAATTTATAATAAAAATAGTTCAGAAAAACAGTTCCTTCTTAACTTTTACATCTACGAAAATAAAAAAATGGGACTCTCTCAGAGCCCGTTAAATGTTTGATTGTCCCCATTAAACATGAAATTGACTTTCTTGAGATTATTGTAGAAAGATCATTCAATAACAAATGTAAAAACAATAATGTACATCACATGATAAAACCCGTTGCCGGACAAATTACAAAAAAACTAGATAACTTTAAGTATATTTGAGCAATCCAAAATTTTATCTGAAAAATAAAAATGGCTCACTTTTCAGAATTTTCGTATAGAAAAAACATATAACACATTAATTTTAATTAAGCCATACATAAATTTTTCGAATAAAAATGATATGATATGCTTATGGAGGACACTAGGACTATACTTTCGACTTTACGCGCTGCATTATTGACTCACACTTATTTAAATAATTTTAAGATACTTGAAATTCTCTGCATAGTATTTGTGTGTTTAATGATATTAATTTTCATGGAAAACCTTGAAATATCAATAAATATTAACTATTCATCAGAAATTAATTGTTTTTTCAAATTATTATGCAAATTGTGTATTTTCTGAAAGTGCATCATCACAGATTAATTATAAAATAAATATTACAAATTCAATCTTAGGGAAGTTAGTAAAAGATTTTTTTTCTTTAGAAAACAATTTGAAATAATTTTTTATGACAATTGTTTCAAGAGGGTTTTTGACAAATAACCTTCCGGAAGTTCCGAATCAAAAAAAAAAAAAAGGTAATATATAATGAAAACAAACGCTTATGATATGCTTTCTTTCAATATTTACTCATCATTCAAAGCTTATGAAATTTGGTATGCACAATTTTGACATGGAATTTCAGATAAAAGATTTTTTCCTGAATTGACACTTTCAAAAACATTTTTTTTTCTGGTTTTAAATGACCATTTCTTTGGGCTATAAAATTCATTTTTAAAACTTGTAAGGATCCACAATAAAATGAATTTTTTTCTGTATTTAAAAAATTAAAACTTTTTGATAATCCATCCGTTGAATTTATTTAAAAAAAAAAATAAATATTTTAATTTAGTTTCGTTAAATTTTAGCGAAATTATCAATATGTTAAATATTTTATAAAAAAAATCTTATCTCAGCATGTAGACTTGAATTCAACAAATAGAAGAACATATTTGATTTTTTTAATATTTAACTTCTGGTAAAATTATTTAAAAATAATTTATTTTCATACATTATTTAAATAAAATCTGATATTTTTTTATTGTATCAAATTTAGTCAACAGCGTAAATTAATTATAGTTATCGTTGATACATTGTGTTTTTTTAAAACGTTCTTTTAACTAACTATAAGCTGTCAAATTAAAATCATAATATTTCAAATGATTATTTTAGATTTTTATATATTAATTATTTAAATTCTTTAATTGCTTAAATCATGTCTGTATTTATGGCAAAATAAAACAATATTCCACAAACTTTATTTAAACGCATTTAAACGATTTCAAAATGAGTTTAAACGAACAACTTCAAGTCACTGTAGATCTCACCTGACGACAGTATTATCTGACTTTCTTATACGGTAATTAATTTTTCCATTAAAAACGATATTATTAGCTAGTTTTTAATTTTTTCTCCAAAACTATTTAATGAATTTTAATAAATTAATACTCAAATACTTCTCTAAATACAAGTTACTTTTTTTTTCAGTTAATAAAAATAAATTTAATCTGTTCACCTAACGAATCTCTCAAAACTGTTTTTGAAGATTGCAATAGCTGTTGAATAATTTAGTAAATCGATTTATAATTTAGACTGGTGATTTTGGAAAATTTTAATTTGAAGTATTTTTAAAAAATTCGTAAATGTCGAAAAACAGGGGTAAAAAAAATTTTTTTCTTTTCAAGTGGACGCCATTTTGCCAATTTTTTTTTCGGCCAAGGTTCAAGATATAGCTACATCTTTACTAATTAAGAATTTTATTTGTTTGTTCGATTTAAATCACTGCAAGAGTTGGAATCATGTCAACCAGGGAGCACCGTATGACTGGCAACCCCCCACTTCACCGGCCTGTCACTGGATGAATTTTTGACTTTTTTTTTTTAATTTTTTGTATATACTTTAAAAATCAATAAATATTGTATAAAAAAATGGATGCTAAAAATGTTTTTAATTTTTTTTTTTTATCCTAGTTTGAAAAATACCCAAAAAGTAGAGCTCTAGACCAGAATACCCCCTTAAGAAACTGGAAAATTTTTACATTAGATTTGTATCTTCGAACCGTCATTTTTAAATATATTACAAAGAACTCACTTTTTAATATAAAATTGAATTAAAAATCATTATTACCAATCAAATCACGTATAAAAAAAAAAATATATATATATTTGAAATTAATCTAAATATTTATTCCTAACATGAATGAAAAAGCAAAATTTATGTATGACGTCAAATCAATGTATCATAATATTTAATACTCACTTACAATCAGTGGACAAACCACGTACGTGGATACTTAAGTTAATAAAATAGCAAGTTTTTAGTTTTATAGAAAACTTATATTACTTAAGTAACTAACGGTGCCTGTATTGTATGTTACTTTACTCAGCATATTGGAGCTATAAGTCGTCGTTTATTTTATTGACAAGAAATAAATCTATGAACTTATCAATTGAGTTAATACACACACACACACACACGATATAATCCAATAGACATGTAAAAATGGATTGTCCACTAAAGAAATATACGATTTTAATATTGTAGAATCAAATTGGATATTTTATCATTTGCTTTCCATAGGGGAGAAATAATTGTAGTTTCCCTATAGATTGGAAAATGCAGCCAAAAAACTTAAAGTATTTTTTGGTGATTTCTCCAAATGGAATGCAATCAGAATGAAGGTTTTCCGATTTTATTTCACATCGATAGCAAAAAAAAACGCGCTTCTTTCTAGTAATTATAGAAATAATTAATAATTACTTGCGCCAAATTTTTTACCTATAAACGAGAAAACGAATGTTAGAAATGATAGGCATTTCTCGTCTCTGACCATAATTCTGTCATGTATCTATTGAATGGCTTATGAAAGAATTTTAGAAGTATGGTAATTAAACATTATTAACGACTGACAAGATAAATAAAAAAAAATGGCAATAAAGAATATTTGGGGCAGGCATTTAATGGTATCTTGAGTTAAAATTAATACGTCTGCATATGTGAGACCAACTTGTGGTGCCCCAGCAATCGATTTTTTTTTTTGCAACCAATTGATGTACAAAAATTTCTTTACGTAGGTTATTTTAATTTAAATATGCAAAGCGCTACCATTATCAACGTATCAAAGAGACCTTATATTTAAAAATAAATAGTATTGAATCAAGTAGTCCATTTACTATATGTCTGTACAAAAACCGGAATATTTATTGTTAAACAAAATGGCGGTTATAATTACTTATATAAAACCAAGCCAGCCACTACACCTTAATACAAATTTATTTCTAATCATTTCACTTTAAACTCGTATAACGCGTCTTTTTATATTTATTTATATAATTTGCAATCTGATTATCCAATTATCATTTCTGGTTTTACGCGTAGAATTTTTTTTTTCTTTGAAAATGAATGTTTTTATTTAATTATGTAACGGTGGATTATGGAAATTTTGGATACTAATTTTTGATTACTAACTGATTGTATATTTTTCTCGATTAGGTAAAACACGATCTTCAATTTCCTGTGATTTTTATTAAATCTCTTATCTGAGTATAGGGAATTCGTAAATATGATAGTGTGGAATATCTTGTAGATCAATGTCTTTGGCACTTGGGCAGCAAGAAGGGCGAGGAGGCATATAATAATTTGAAAGATACCTGGAATATAGATAGATTTCAAAAGTTTTCAATGGTTTTTATTGAAAAATTTTTCATTCCCAAACCATCAAAGATTCTACTCTCGATGTAACTAGTTAATAAAATAATATATTATAGATAAAGCTTAGGTTAGCTGCTCTAGTTTCTTAAGTTGACCTGTATCATTGGTAGGATGTATAATGAAAGACTAATTAATTTGAATATCAAAACTGCAGGGGATAACGGTTTTTTTTTCAACAATAAAATGAATTAAAAATAAGTTAAGGAACACTTTGGGACAAGAACGGTTGATTGATTTAGAAATAACGATTTTACGAGTATTAATTCAAAAATTTCCCCACATTAAATAATGAAACGTATTTTTGTAAATATTCCATTATGATTTACATTCTAAATTTAATTTCTGTCCACACATACTGGCATCTTTATTTATATAAGTATAGAGTTTTAAATGGAAATTGACATCTGAAACTTTTCAAATTCTATCGTGTGTTTATCGACAAATGTTGATCAACCAAGCATTTTTGGATTCACGTTTTTTTTTTTTTTTTTTGAATTATTGTTCATATAGATTTTTCGCGAATATACTTCTATCTAAGAGAACTTTAGAATACTAATTAAATTATTAATTATCACTTTGAAGTTTCATAGGAAAATTGAAAATGATTGGCTTTTTTAAGAAAATCAACAATTTTTTTGATTTGTATGTAACATCAAGTAGGTTTATTTCGAGATTGCCTTCAAATTTCAAAAATCTTCTAAGAGAGAGAGACAGAAAGAGTTGAACTTCCAAACTCTTCCTTTTATATGTAAGGCCCTTAATGGGAACTATAAATTCATTTAACGGTTTGCTAAATGCGTTCACATTCTTTGAAAATTGCTAGTAGTTTAAAACTCTTAATGGAGAATGAAGCAATAACTTTTTGGTGAGTTATCACAAGCTCCTGAATCAATCTGTTTTAGTTTTGCCTCTTTAAAACTCCTGCCTCTCTTGATGAAACCTGACTTAGTTTATAACTTGATCCACTAGATAGGATGTAGTTTTCTTCATGCTCCAAAAAATATTTAGCATATTCTGTGAAAAAGTTATGAAGTGAAATGGAACATTTTTCATGATTGCAAATTCCTAATAATTTTCGATTATTGGGAAAACATCTCTTTCACTTTCCCATTGACCGAAAGTATATTTTGGTTGTGCCAAAAATAAACATATAAAGAAAATTACGTCCTCTCCCATTAAAAGGCTTAACATAGCTTTTGGAATTATCATTCCTTCTCTTGACCGAGCTACCTGGTTCATGAATATTCTCTTACTCTTGCAAAATAACTAATATTTTTTGCCTGCATTAGTCATTGAAAGGTATCTTCGAATTTACGAGAAGAGCCTTCAGTTTTTGGAATCAAAATTCAATTAAAATTGCCACATTATTCCTTGATGGTTGCAAAAAAAAAAAAATTCACTAATCTAAAGAAATTAATTTTTAGCGAAAAATATTTCTACGAAACGTAATAATTCATAATAAACATTTCATAATTTTTGGACAGGTTATTCTGTACAGGTAAATTCTAAGAACCTTACAATACACTTTTGTTATCCATTTTAATAACGCCTTCAAAATATACATTTAAGGTGTGTAATAATATTAATACAGTATTAAGAGGTCCAACAATTCGGTATTGTTTTAATTTTTTTATATATTTTATTTTGTCAAATTTTAATTGGTGGTTTTCAACATGGTTAATTGAAACTGAAAGTTTTTAAAATACAGTTCTTGGATTTTGTTTTGTTTAAATCTATACTTGTTGGCAGAATAACAATAACAGAACAAATCAAGCAAACCAAAGCCAGGCCAGAGTAAGAAAACAAGATACCCCCCCTCCCCAACAGAACACAATTCAACAACAAGAAGTGACGTAACGTAACATATTCATTGGTTGATTGTAATACGTGTCTGTTGCTTTTTAAATAAGTATAATAAATATTGTGTGTACAGGATGATAATTAAAAAAAACATTTGTCATAATAAATTAGGTAATATTGACTGAATAAGATACCGGAATGATTTTAAACTTGCTACATTTCAAAATATGAAACTAGTCTCACAATACCATTAGACCACGATAGAAAGTGAAAAGTTTACCTTTAAAAATGGTCAAAAGTGAAATTATAGCATTAAAAAAATATAGTACCATGAAACCATTTGAAGCAGACGAGAATTTAATAAAAATGAATGGAAAAATAATTTAGGACGATCTGTGGTCGGGGTGAGTTTTTAAGGGAAAAACACGGTTTATCTCGATTTTCGGCAAAACTACAAGTCCCATGAAAATAAGTTGGCCAAGTTGTAGATAATAAAAAGATCTACACCTTTCGTAATTACACTTAAAAAAGAATTTTTTTGGTTTCAAAAAAAATCGATCCTGGTCTACAATACCATAACAAAAAAATAATATAAACAAATAAAAGAATCTGTTTAACATTTAATTATTGTTTCAATCACAGTCATATAATATGAACAGTTTTGTAATATTAAATTATATAACATGACTGACTTTTTTACTTGAATAAATTATCAAATTATAAATATATGAACAATTTTTGATCAAGTGTTAAGAGTTTATTACTAAACTACTCTACTTGACTAAATTACTTAATCAATGTGGTTTATGATACGAATTCAACTGTATTGAAATTTTGATTCAGAAAAGACAATTGTTCAAAGAAATATTTATTGCTTTTGAAATTTTCATGGACGAATATTTTAAAGATAATTGAAACAAAAAATAAGGCGTCTATAATAGAAACAATCAAAATTAATTTAAGTTCCGAATATTGTGTTTGGTGAGTAAATTAGCAAAGATTTTTTTATTGCATCTTCCCTATTGTATCACCTCTTAAAAGTAATTACAATCAAATATGTCATCAAAAAAAAAATGTTTTATTATTTCGACTGTGAGAAGATGCATTTCGCAAAAAAAAAACTACATAAATAATTTATAATAATTTAAAATGAATTGAACATATGGAAGTACCAAAAAAAACAACACTACTCCATTGTTATAAATTCTCCCTGTGCCCTGTTGTCTGTGTTACGTGAGATCTATGTGAAATACAATGTGGACAATATTTATTGACTTTATTTCCACGGTGTTAATTTTATAAATTATTTTATATATATTTTTTGGAAATTCGAATAAGGTCATAAAAAATCAATAATACAGAAATAATACAAAAAAAAATTGACTCATGTTACAATCGATGCATACGTATATATAAAATAATATACAAGACATGCCCGTTTTTGTAAAAAAAAAAACAACAAACCTTACCTTACCTATACAACAAACAACAAACTTAAAACTTACACCAGTATAACTCTCAAATCAAAATAAAATAAAAACTTGATAGTAACCAAGAATCAAAACCTTTTTGAGTATAGTATTTAAAGTACGGTAAGTTTGTAAAATATTCAGAATTATATATATAATCAATTTTTAATCATTGAAAGTACAAATTTATAGAATGAATTATGCGCTATTGAATGCAATAAAACATAGATATAACTAATGAAAATAACAACTAACCAATTGTTTAGATACTCGACAAATGATTGGATATCATTGTTTGGATTATTTTTCATAAAATAGTAGAAATATTCAATCTATACAGTTATACATATTTATATAATAATATGTATTGTAATTACCAATATGTGATAATTAGCTAAAATTGTGGAGAAAAATATTTCAAACAAAAGTTGTTCGTATTATATATTATAAATAAATTTTTTTTTTTAAACTTTTTCTCTGTCTTTTATCAAGGATCCATTGGACCCAATTAAACCGATTTTGTTCATTCACGAATTTAAACTAACTTTTTATGTTTGGAATACGTATCACCAAAATTTAAACTCGCTATCTCTTTTTGTTTTTAAGTTATCGAGATGACGGACGGATGGACGAACAGTCAAAAATGGACTAATTAGGTGTTTCTATAAAAATTTTGTTTGTGCGGTCAATATTAGGTAGCGTTACAAATTTCAGGCTAAAATTAATATAATCTGACATATTATGTATGTCGAATGTAAAAATAAGCTGAAAAGTGCGAGACATTTTTGGCGGAAGTTTTTATACTCGACGGATATAGACAGTGTTGGATTTGCGTCTAGGCGTATGAGACTCGTGCCTAGGGTGGCATGATTTTCAAATAAGTAAAAATTAAGAAGCTGTAAAATGTCAGAATAAATAGCATTCGAAAATTTTTGATGAATATTTTTCTTTAAATCAATGAAAAATTAAAAACATTATTTAAATATTGCATTTATATCCTTTTTCTCGGTTCAATTGTTTCTAAGAGCAATATTAGCGGTTGAAAACATTAAGCTCATGATTTTTTGTGTTTGTATATTTATTTTGACACGCTTGTTCACGCACATACCTTAATAATACGCAAAGTTTCAAACAAAACAGATTCTTAATAAAAGAGTTGACGGACTGAATTTTTGTAAATGAAAAAAGTCAAGTACAATCTTAATCTTACAGATCAAGCCTCATTTTTTTATATTTTCAGCAAACTTCATGTTTTAATTCACACAAAATGATTTGCTTGTGAAAATTAGTTTGTACACGATAATTGGCGTAAACTGTATGAACGTGTAAATCGACTAATACTTACATGTATAGTAAAAGCAAAAGTTTGCAAGGGAAAATTAGATTTTTTTTAATTGAATATTAATTTGGAATAAAACAATCTGAAACTTTCGAAACATGGTTTCTAAATAGTTTGATCCAGAGTGTAGTCGAAATGAATATCTGTTTAAAATTGATTTTTACTTAAAACTGGAAACAATCCAAAGATTTGAGAGAGGTTTAAGAATGTTTCACCACAAAAAGAAAATTTGCAGACGAATTCTCGAATGACAGACGACAGCTTCAGCAAAATAAACTGTTTGTACAATTTCTATAGTATTTTATACATCGTAATAGTGCCCATATATATATAAAAAAAAAAAAAAAAAAAAAAAAAACAGTGTAAAAAAAAAAAGTATAAAGAAATATAATTTTTTTAAATATATTTTCTGATAACTCGTTTGTCCTCTATATAAGTATACACGCAGTCACTCATACGTAAATATAGCTGGTACAAACTGAAGTGAGACCGCTCATAAGAGAGAGTTGATATATATTTATTTATGTATGTATATACAGATAAATTGTTCTCTCTGTTAGATGGTTTCATTTATGTTTGTGTTAAGTTATACTTATTTATACTATAGCCTGTTTTGTGCCTGCATGTCACCACTGATCAACCAGCATCTTATTATATACACTGATTTATAAAGGTAGTGTGGGTAAGTTCGTTGTTCGCATAGAGCAGGTACGGGAGGTACTTGAGTATACAAAAATCATGGACCGTATTCTGGTAATGAAATTCTGTACAGAATAGCTCTAATATTGTTTACTGTCGCATCAAATTTTTGATCCGATTTTTTTTATGCCTCTCGTCCTATTTCCAATAAAGTGTATAAACTATTAAAGTCATATCACGATTTTTTTTTATGTACATTGAAAAGTAAAAAATGCGCTGCACTTTCGTGCTTTAAGTGAAGATCGTAAAACGTTATTTGGCGCTTCCACTGCAGATTATAAAAATTTGAATATAATTCTTAAGTTATATTTTTGTGCTTTTAAACTTTTATCACGGCGAACTTAAATCGATAATCTTGATGAAGATAAATCGCGTATTCCGCATATTAAAAAAAATTAATAAAACAAGTGAAGATAACTATGAACAGCTTTAAATGTTTTGATAACCAACATGTAGTTGAGTCACAATATTTCAACGATTTTTAATTATTAGTATAATAAAATACACTAAATACTTATTATACAGTAATAATTTAAACAGTTTACGAAACAAAAGTTTAGATAAAAAAAAAACATTTTTTGTCCATACATTTTTCAATTTCTCTCTTAAAATAATAATCTGAAGAAAAAGCCGTGTAAATAATATTTTCAAATGACATTTTTTCACTATTTTTCGATCTGAAATTGTTTATAAAGTATTTTTCGAATTTCAAGAGACTGCAAAACTGTTCACGTTCTAATAAACACAAAACCATCATTTAAATAACTTATAATCCATGATGAAACGGGAGGGGTAGCGTTTGTTATGTAAAATAAGTACGATTTAATATTATCTTGGCTACAATTATTCGATTTTTCGGGTACCCCAGTATCTTCAACACATGCACTAATAGTAAAATTATCTGATTTCTTATTATATTCTGTTAATATATTCTGGCATATTAAAGGATTTTTATTTTATGTTAAATTTCTGTATAAAGGGGTTTTTGTTTTATATTTATTATAAATGTTTTGTTTTGTTTTTTTTTTTTTTTTTTATAACTTCACGCATTTTATTCATTAGCCCTGCCGTTGTGTGTGTGTAAGTTGCAGTCTCCCTCGCTATATTCACTTTTTTTTTTTTAATGTGTGTTTACACTTCGGTACACTTGGTTGATTGTCGTTAAGGAAATGATTGTTCGTTGTAAATTTTTGATTGCATTGTTGTTTATCGTAAGATCTTTGTCAGTTGTTTCCTGATACATATATTTAGATTTGTGGAATCTTTTGCTATGATATGCAAAACATATAATAATATATGGAGAATTTGAATTTGAAGATAATTAAAATCCAAAAATTCTCAAGCATAAGTAAAGCCTGGCATATCATAGAAAATCATTTAACGACAGTTTAAACGAATCTTCTTACAGAAAATGGAATTGATTCTTTTTTTTGGATTTTTATAGTGATTAGGTCCGGAAATCTATATATTAATATGTGAAGCAAAAACTTTGTACCTTCGAAAATTGCACGTACGGAGGAGTATGAAATTTGGTATACTTATAGTTTAATATAGAGAAGAACTGGATAATGCTAATTATTATTATTTTAAAAATATGTATAAAAAATACATCAAATCAATAAAAAAAAAAACATAACACACACTATGACACACACACACACACACACACACATATATATATATATATATATATATATATATATATATATATATATATATATATATATATATATATATATATATATATATATATATATATATATTTGAAAGATGTGTAGCTTATATTACACACACTAGCATACACACACATATATACTCTTGTTTAATATACACGCGTATATACTGTTTTAATTAAAGGCAATACGAGTCACTGGTGAGTGATTATGTATAAAGAAAATGACACTCTTCAATTTTACGACCGGATTAACAGTCTTTAAGACGGATTTTTGAGTCTAAATTATGTGGCAAAGTAAGTTTTGTCAAATTTCTGAAACAAAAGTTTTTCGTTATGTATCTTATCGTTTAATAATAGAGAAAATATTATTTTGAATATAAAAATCGACTATATTTCAATGATTTTATTCTTGAGCAATCATCTGAAATTGTATTTAGGTAGTGATATTTTGAATTTGTTTCAAAGGATACCACAATAACTGATCACCAAATCTGTAAATGAGATATATTTGTATATATTCATGGCCAAGCATCCAAGGAAATTTGCCAAATTTTTGTTTTCGATAAAATTTATTATTTACGGTATAATTAAGGTTTCAAAGTTCATAAAACTTCATAAAATTAAGAACAGCGTGCTCAGTTACTTTATTGAATAATAACTATTAACCGCATATAAATTATCCTGGTGCGGACTACATTATTGTATTTTTTTTTTAATATTTAAAACTATTATATATTTTAGAAAATTAGTCAATTCGTACTGACAACAAGATTGACTAATCGAAATTTACAATATTGGAACGAGAATTGTGACGAATCTAAACTGTTTATGAAAACACGTTTCGAATATAAGTTGTTTGTTTTTAAAAAAAAATAATAATAATTTTTTTAGATTTGAAGATGTCTTCTATAAAAGATGGATCCATGCGAATTGATCGATTTTGCCATTCATGAACTTACAACTTACTTGTTAGGTCTAACATACATAATAATTCTAGCTCGCTATCTCATTTCGTTATTTTTCGTGATGACAGGTGGATAGGTGTTAATCTGTTCAATATTTGCTAGGGCTCCAAACTTTAGACTGAATATAATATATTTTTATATATTTCATAAAACAGCCACAGGAGGATTGGTTATTAATTTTAACCAATAATGTTTTATTAATTTTATGACTTAATGTTTATTAGCCGAAATAAAAAAAAAAGAGGTTCTCAATTCGACAGAATTTTTTTATGTTTGTAACCAAGAACTTTCTACTGGGTAAAAATAATACATTTTTCCATGTGATCGATCACCTTTCGAAGTCTGTGCCAATCTTATTCTTAGCTAAAAAAGTGGTTGGCGTCGACTGCGATAGGTAATTGGTCACAAGGAAACATTAAAAAATATTTTTGACATTTTAGTTTAGTTTTTTGAAGGCGATTATTTTTTCTTAAATTTTTTTTTTTTTATTCGAAGTTCTACTACAAAAAAATAAAAATACTTTTACAGACTAGAAGGCAAAAATTACGTATGCCACCTGATTTATATGCATGGAGGCGAAATTAAAAACAAAAGTTAATTGTATACACTAAAAATAAAAATCATTGATCATGGATTGATTTTAATATTTAATAATAACATTATATATAAATTTTGAAATTGTAAAAGGAAACCAAATTACATAAAATGTCAAAAAAGTAATGTAATGCCTTAAAGATATTAAAAAACCGTGTGGTCTCAATCAAATATATGGTAAATTTTTCAATTGTTTTTAATTTTTATTTTATTTTTTTAAATTGAAATTTATTAATTTTTTGATCCTCGGCACTTTTTTATATGTGATACGTATTTTTAACCGAAAAAAGGAGGTTTCTCAATTCGTCGTTTTATATTTTATTTGTTGAGGGGGTAGAAACTAAAAAAAAATTTCTGAAGTTATCTCGAATAAAAAAATTGAGCTTTATACTCGAACAAATTTAAAGTACTATTTTTGACACCTTTACAACCTGTTACCTGCCCAGATAACCAAAACCTAAACTCTATAATCGCTGGTCGTTCTTACCTGTATAGGACACATGTACAGAGAAACTTTCAACTTTTATAAAATAACGAAGGTCTGGCCGTCGTGGGCTCTTAGGCTATAGAGTGTGCTGTTAGATTAGGTTTACACTAGCAATGTGCCAGATTTCCGCAAGAAAAAAAAAGAACCGCCTGCCTTATGTTTTCAACGGATCTTAAACGGGTCAATTGCATTATTAAGTTTCGTTACGTATATGATGTTATAAGTAAATGTAACAATAAAATACTGTTAAATTCCATTAAATAGTTTTTATTTCTGAAAAATGACATATTTGACAAAAATTTAATATTTCACCTTTATTGTAGTGAGTTAAGTGATAATTCCTACAACTGACGACTACCTTATCATAAGGTACTAATTAGTAATTACACTATCTAAATTTAAATTCATTATTATTCAAGTTAAATAATACTACTAAGGTATTTCACAAATCACTTTTCAATTAATAAACAATCGAATTTTTTGGGAAATTCAAAAAAATTATATCGATTAATTGAGTTCAAAAGTTAAGATCCATATCCGTTACCGCGGATTTCCATTTTTAATGATCCAGCACCACAATTCCTGGTTAACATTAGGCAAGTACTTGGTCGAGTAGCGAAGGCGATTGCATAGTTGATCGAATACTTACTATGTGTTACCGCTCGAACGGGTTAAAATAGATACTATTCTCATGTATAAACTTGCTAATGTTATGATGAGTTTATTTAGTTTCACTTTGAGTAACTTTTTCGATAAAAAATCAAAGCCTGATTTTTAGCCACTCGGTAAATTTAAATAATTCAGTAATAATTTTTATATATATCCCACGAATAAGAATGAACTGCACATATATATATATATATATATATATATATATATATATATATATATATATATATATATATATATATATATATATATATATATATATATATATATATATATATATAAATATATATATATATATATACTCTTTGATTGTGTATACAATATTCAAGTTAATGAAGTGAAAAGAAACTGGAATGAACAAACCTACATTATTGTTAGGCAACCTACACAAACAAACACACAAACATACTATACTGATACATGTACGAAACTTACTATGCTCTTAAGACCAGGGTAGAAGCCTTTAAAAATGGTAAATAAAAATTATAGTAGGATGAAACCTATTGGAAATGGAAGATAATATAATAAAAATGAAACAAAAATTAATTTACGTGCGATCTGTAGTCTGGAAGTGTGTGAGTTTTTAAGGATAAGACACGATTTATCTCGATTTCCGTCAATACTACAAGTCCTATAGAAGTTAAGTGGCAAAGTTGTGGGTATTAACATAAAACTTAATCTAGGTAATCTATTAATTACTTATAAACTTAGTAGCCATTTAACTTTTTTCCTTGTAATATTGACGGAAATCGAGATAAACCATGTTTTCACTTAAAAACTCACCCCCTTTCACATTTCCGGGCCACATATGGCACGTTAATTCATTTTAGTTATTTTCTCTTCCGTTTCCAATGGGTTTTATCCTACTATAAGTTTAATTGGATTGAAAAATTATGGACTCTGATCTATATAAACTTACTTATGTATGCTCTTATAATATATACATGAACAAAAAAGTTTTTTGTATAAATAAATTTTATTGTATTGTCAAGCAAAAGAACACACATATGTGTTTGGTTGGTTGATTCGTTCATACGTCTATTCTTATTATTATATTATTTGAGACAAAATAAACGCAGACGAGTTGAGATCAGATGAGAGTGAGTGAGTAGTAGTAGCTTCTTCACAATATTTCTTTTGTGGTATTTGATTTAGGTAAAAATAGAACAGTGTTTTTTTTTTTGGTATCTATAAAATCTACTTTGTCTGGTGTTATATAGACATCACTGATCTGAAAGAAACTAATGGCACTCGATTATGGATTAGAAAACGATTATGACATAAAATATGAAAAAGTTTTCACTTCAAGAGTAGACCACAAATAGTGAATTTCGTTATAGACTCAGATTTAGTAATAGGGAAGATGCATAAAGCATTTTATTAAATTGAAGTGTCTTTTGAAATTATAAAAATCTTAAAAATAGCCAAACTGTGAACGTTTAAAATTCTTAATTAAAGAAAGAAGGAGATTTGCATAAATGACGTCGACAATGCCGCGGTCCTATCGAAGTCTATAGCAATGATATAGACTTTTCATCAAAATTTAAGATAAATAATGTTAGTAGGTACAAATGAGTTGATTGTGAATAAAAATTTATTCTCGTGGAATTACCCATAAAACTATTTTTGCAAGAAAGAAAACAACCTTTAACAACTTATAAGTTATTCGTTTTTGAATTAATCTTCGAATTTTGTTTTTTATTGAGCCTGGTTTCACATGTTGGATGGAAGAGTACGTAATGCCAAAAAATATATATATTATTTGGATAATTAATTGTAGAGAGCTTTACTTTGTGGAACTACATACTAAAGGTATATTTGAAGATGGATTGTTGTGGACGAGCTAAGCAGCTGTGAAGACGAAGTTATACATGGAGCTGTAGTGTCATTTAAATTTTACGTGCTAAAATAATCAATATTATACTGTAAGTTACACTTCCAACATTGTGGCGATGACAGGACCCTTTTTCTAGCCGAATCAGCTCTTTTTTTCTAATATGAAGAAAACGGCAAAAAAAATGTCAATTCGCTTCCTGACCAAAAGTAATTATTGATTCACCGTTTCACTAAAATATCTAAAAATCGACATTTTTTGTGGTTTTAATTGGTTTTCTTTTTATTAAACAGAATCGATTGTAATAGCCTCTTAAATAGTGTGGACGCATAAAATCTATAACATACCAAAAGCTTAAACTACAACGCATTTGTTCCTAAGTGGATCTTTTATTTCAAAAGCTGTAAGAGATAAAGGAAAGCTTTAAATTATTAAAATAAATTATTCATAAAACTATCAACTACTATTGCTTTTGGCGTATTCAAGAACTGGATATGAAACGAATGCTAAAATCTGATTCCAACTTTTAGTTGCGTCTAGTTTCGGAATAATGTGTTGTTCCAAGCAAAGGTTGTTAATATTTTTTCAAAGAACTATTTTGGCAAACCCAATTTACATCCGTGTAGTTCTCAACAGGTACGCAAAAGTTTCAATAAATATTTAATTTACTATAAGACCCGTTCAACATAGTGGTCGATTGTCGGATAGTCGTAAGCATGCGCATTGCAATGATTTTTTATATCAATGCCCATATATTATGATCGTACGACTTTTGCACAAATGACAACCCGATTATGTATAATCGTTTTAAAGAGGTATTTTAATATCAGGAATAAAATATTTACTCAATTAATTCAATTCTCAAGCCGTAAAAATTGAAATTAATTTTAATTATCGACATTAAACGCTTCCCTATTGTGTAATTAACATCCTACGTATAAACATTTTGAATATGCCTATTGTTTTTGGAAATCAGGTGGCTCTGATTGAAATCAAATTTTGTTTTTTTAGGTCATGAACACACGCAAAATTAAAATTTATAACAAAGTATTACATATTTAATAAATCTTATATATAAAAATGAATTGCAAAATGTGTTGTAAGCGCATAACTCGAGAATGGCTGGACCGATTTGGCTAATTTTGGTCTTGAAATATTCGTGAAAGTTCAGGGAAGGTTTTAACGGTGAGAAACATAAATAATAAGTAAATGAAAATACTATAAACGACAATTTAATTTTCGAATACAAAATGTTCCTAGCTGTGAAACATGTTACAAATCATCATTTCCATAGAAACCAAAATATAATTTTGAAATTCAAAATAAAATTTCTTTATCTATTCAAAATAAAACTTCTTTATCTCTTCTTACTAGCAGTATGACGAACTGTCAACTATATAAAGTGTGCATATCGCATTGTTCAAGTATTAAATAGGAACAGAAAAATGTAAAAAAAAAAAAAAACAATCATGTTAACTTTAATGATAAATAAAGAAACTTTTAAATGTTAAAAAAAAAATGTTCAAGTATTATAGGAACAGAAAAATGTAAAAAAAAAAAAAAAAAAAAAAAAAATCATGTAAACTTTAATGATAAAGAAAGGAACTTTTAAATGTTAAAAAATGTTCAAGTATTAAATAGGAACAGAAAAATGTAAAAAAAAAAAAAACAATCATGTAAACTTTAATGATAAATATAGAAACTTTTAAACGTTAAAAAAAAATGTTCAGGAGGTCCATATATCTTTCATCAAGTGTATGTGTACCACACCAAAAATTATCGGGTTAACGCGGTCCCGGGTGTCCCCAGCAAATACCAGGTAAATACCGGGTGCATATAATGTAATGGGTGCACACTAAAAACCGGGAATCCGATTAGAAAGGATTTGAAATTCTTCCCCTAAGGGTAGAATCGCATACGCATGTAAGCGATGTAATATCATTTATTAAAATGTGAAAAATAACACAGCAACGCGTAAACCGGGTGGGTATGCTTCAAAATATAAATTAATATCATAATTTATTCTGATTTGCCGCAGCTTCATTATTTAGTTATAGACAGTTGAGAATATGTTATTATATTTAGGAGATATTGATGATGATTAGAAATAATTTATATAACAAAACAATGTTTACCCGGGTCAGCTATTCAACACAGAATTTATCTCTTCTTTTCTATATTAGTGGTTCTGGACTTCCTTTTACTATTTTTCAACAAGTATATGAGAACCATTGCACAATATACACGAATTGTGGGTGTACGAGGTACCGGGTGTCGCACATCAAACACGAGTGTATATATAAATATTTCGTGTCACGGGTATCCCACACCAAATAGTGGGTTAAACATCAAATACCGGGCATCCCATAAGAAAAGATTTTCTGAAATTCTACCCCTAATGGGATGAAAAGAAGAGGCAAAGTTTGTATGGGACAACGGAATTCCTTCGTCCAATCTGCTTCAAATTTTGCATGCAATCGATGTAATATCAATTGTCACCGCAACGTGTCCGGGTATGCTTTAAAATATATATTAATATCATTATTTATTCTAATTTTCCTTAGCTTTCAGCCTTAAGAAATACAGGAAAGTTGTTAAGAATATGTTATTATACTTAGAAAATGTTGAAGTTAATTAGAAATATGTGGCAAAACGACGTTTGCCGGGCCAGCTAGTAAATAATAAGATCAAATATTTGTATCGCAATAATAATCAGGACCTGTTTAGTTTTTATATTGATTGAATGAAAAAAAAAAATGATTTCGAAATAATAAATGGTTAGAGTAAAGTAATAAGTGGCAAGAATGACCTTATTATTTTACCAAATTTGATTAGTTGATATATCCATTTAAATGATAGTGTGTTTTAGATAAATATTTGTTCTATTAGCAAAATGTCAACAGACTCGTTATTATTACGATTATTATTATGAGTATAAATTACTATGGTACTTACAGGATGTACCATTTGAAGATATTAAAAAAGAATTGTACAGGAACTTTTTTTTAATGCATTTCATATTATGCTTTCACATTCTTTATTTTTTGAAAAAAATTTCTTAAGACCTTTCTAATGTGTTACAACACTTAGCACACTCTTTCTCGCAACAGGCCTAAAAGACGTTATTCGTGTGTGTGCGTGTGTGAATCACGTGACCAAGGTTGCCAGATTTGACTACTAAACGTTAGAAAAGGCTAAATAATTTTATCGTTTTACTTCGGATAGTCAATGTTGCGATATTTTAGTATACTAAAAAAAATTTTCATTTCTGTAAAAAATTTATTTCCAGTGCCCACGTTTTTAAATTTTCGTGGGTTACGTAATATCGTAACGCAACCAGCAACCTTTTGTGTGAACGTGAACGCGTAATACTGGCTTGTAACAATAGTTGATACGCGAAGATGATAAATCGCGTCCCACAATTTGTCGGGTAAATTTGAATCGCATCAAAGATGTTGCTAGGTGAGGTTACGAATAGTGTGGACTCAATAATGCAATATTGGTAAATTATAATGCTTTTGAAAAAGAAAAAGAGCCAATGACCTGAAATTTTGGTTACGTATTTTTAACATAAAAAGTGAGTTTAAGTTCGTGAAAGAGCAAAATCGGTTCGTTAGGTCCAATGAATTCTTAAACCAAATTTTAAACTATAAAAGATAGAAGACAAATTCAAATACAAAAATTGCAATTTTTTTCGTAAAATGTTAGGATTCGCCACAATTCAAGTTCAAATTTTGTTAATTATCACATATTGGTAATTACAATGCATACTTAACAAGTATATATAACTGTATAGACTAGATATTTATAATATTTTATAAATGCTAAGTAAAAATAGTTCAAACAATGATATTCAATCAGATGTGAGTATCTATACAATCAACTCTATTTGTTGTTATCTTCACTTATTTTATTCAAACATTGATATGGCCAAACAATTTGTATATAGTGCTCCGGAAACATTTTAACTTGCTAATAATTTTCTCGAAAAATAATGCAGATCCCGGACACATCAAACAATTTGTATACAATTTGATGGCGCTACGGAAATCTTTTATGATTAGTTGTGGTAAATTAATTTATGAAATAAATTTCCTATAAATGGGTTATCGATGTTGTCGTATTTAGATTATGTGGTTAAAATAATATCAGATACATCTATTTTTAAATAGATTTGTATGTTAAAAGGAAATAGTGTAGGATATGAAGAAACTTGAGTTTGCTAAAATCGAGTATCACATTCTATGCATGGAATTGTGTTAAGAATAGCACAAATATTAAGAATGTCTTGCTGCACAAATTTCCAGTCCAATTTTGATTACCCGTCTCTTTTTTTCGACAGTATTTAATGATTGGAGTCATTTGAACGGTTGTTTTATGTATAATAAATAAAAATAAATACTTTTAAACTGTGATTTAAAAAAAAATACTTTGTTTGATAGCAATAAATGATTTAAGGTTGTTCGAGCTTGATATGGTAGTCAGACCATTTACTATGCCATAAATATTATTAGCATTTATTAATGTTAATGTAATGAAAAACAGCTCGGTCTCAATTCGGTCGAAAAAAAGGGTAATATGTGACAATTACTCCTGTGAAACTCAAGCTATGACAGACTAAAAATTAATATTTTTCGAGAACGTGACGACGTTACGTTTTTTATTTGTACTTATTCTTAGAACATTTGTTCATAATCTGCTACTTTTTTCCTAATTCTATCGGGACTTTTTGTTAAATAGAAAATATTTGGGAAGACAATAAGTTTTACATGCTTTAAATGGGAACTAGCCCTCGATGTCGCAAATTTTGAGCTTGATTATCGCACGATCAAAACTGCCAAAAATTCTGCAAATTGGGTGTCGTATAAATATCGAGTCCGTAAAAAAAAATAAGCAAAACCTGTTGAAAAGTGTTTCACTCTAGAATAGCTTTAAGATCGAAAAAAAATCTAAACGGCTTCTACAATATATTTTTTAATTATTTCAAAATATGCGTTAAAGTATTTCGTCATAGAATTTTTGGTGCCTATTTTTCGAACTTCAGTTGCTTGTACGAAAGTATGAAAATGAAGCATTTTTCGGAAAAATTACACGAATTTAAAAATATGACTTTTTTACCAAAATATTAAAAACTAAAAATTTCGAATTTAGAAACAATTAAAAAATATCCAGTAGGTGAACTTATAGCACTTGAATCGAATATAACTCGAAAACGGATTCTATTTCGAAAAAATCACCAAAGTGTTTAATTTTGTCCATTTTACAAAGTGACTTTAAACTTCATAGTCCATCATAAAAGAAGAGGCGGTCTTAAATAAAATGGGTCCGACATCATTAATATTTAAATGATTCTTAACAAAATTCAATTAACAGAATGCGGTCGTCGAGTTTTGCACACTCAAGTACCACCAGATGCACTTCTAAAACAAAAATTTAAACATATAGATAATGATAAAAATTGGTATATTGTAGGTTTGTTAAAGTTAAAAATGACTTCCTGTCCGATAATAAAAACCTCTAATTTGATTCACTTGAGAGTGTAACATACTATTTATTATGTTTTTATACGCATTGCTAAGTACTTATTAGCCAGTTAAGTTTCTTTTAATCTAGACGACACGCATATCATATATTCTATCTTTCTCTTTCACTAATAAAAGTAAAAAGTGCAAAATCATTCAACTTTACTACGTCAAATTGGTTTGAAATTTTTTTTTTTGTTAACGGATTCAATATAGAAAAATAAGTCCATTAAAAGCAGTCGTATTATCCAAAATCGTATCAAGAAGGGTGGTAAAGATCTGTTTAGAAAACGTGTAATTGAGGAGCTAGATGGAATAAGGCTGAAAGCTCAAAAGTTTCATTTTAAGAAAAACGTTAATAAAGATAAGAAACACGTTTAGTACATGTTTATTCTATCTAAGGATATACAAACTACCTCAATAATATTTAAGGTCAGGTTTGAGTAATTGAGTTTTTATATTTAAAAAATGGCTACCGATAGATGAATTGTACAGCGCCAAGATTTTGGTAAGAATTCACGTTATTGGTACTTGCTGAATATTAAAGTCAATACTCTTTAAATTCGAGTAAGCTAATGTCTGTGAATTTGTTCACAGACCTTATGTTTATCTTTTTAATGATATACTCAGATGATATTTGGGGGTCGAGTCATAAACGATCTGCTTATTTAGGGTTGATTAAGAATGCGTCTGTGGATTTTTGATCGTAACATTTATTCTGATTTATCCACGATGTCGATTTTTGGGGTTGATTAACGAGAATCCGGACTTTTTGTTCACTTTGTATTGAAATACCATAGGTGATATTCGGGATGGAGATAATATTTTCCTGCCATCAAGGATTTTTTTCTATTTGTTTATATTCTGCTTAATCACTCAATTAAGTTTATTTAATCGGATGTATATTGGATATATTTAATATTATATTAATTGCAGATTAGTTTATAAATGTTTATTGGACAATACACCATTATGACTCTATGACGAGACTAATGACATTATGTCATTATGACGAGCCATTATGACTCTCCGAAAATATTGTCTCTTCATAAAAATACGAATGCTTATCGTTAAAATAATACCCATCAGAATGCAAATATATTGATATTTGGATTTGGTGTCGGATATCATGATAGATTATATACAATGTTTCACCGATTTTAAAACACCCAAATTTATTTTAAGATTATGTTTTTTAACATTCGATTTTGGCATTAATCTAAAAAAAAGAACCACATTTATTATGCAAGCTAGGAATATGCCATTACTTACAATAGAAAATGTAAGCCTATGAAATAGAATAAATTTTAATTCCATAGATAAAAATTGTCTTATCACGGTATACTAGGTATCAATCATTCAAAATCATTTATATTATCTAAGAAACACATGAAATATTAATTTCTATTTAAAAACAAGTAAAGTTATTCAATTCTAAGAATGAACTTAATAAGTAACGTCATTTCATTTTTAATTGTATATCAAAAATTCATAAATTTGCTTTCTCAAGTAAGGAAATCAACTAGTTTGTATTTACATTTTGGTCAACGTATAATGCAGTTATACACTTTAAAGTAAAGTCTATGTCTGTCAAGTTAAAAAAAATAAAAATAAAAATAATTAACATTTATTATGAAATGAGAAACTGGTATTACAGGTTAATTTTTATTAACGATTTTTAATCAATAAATGTTTAAATATAATATGATTATATTTGTATTTTGTATGGATTATTGTAAAATTTATATTGGTTATTGATAATTTGTACATCCTGCCTTCATACTGTTGGATATATATATATATATATATGAGATTTCGATTTTTTATAATTATCCTGTTTGATTTTAATTATAACGCTACATGAGTTTAATTAATTATATATAAACTTTTAAAATTCAAGATTCTATCATTTTTCGCGAAAAAAATGTGATTAAAGAAAACGTGATTATAATTTAATTACCGAAGTTGATGTTAAAAATTAATTTTGTTTATGAAATTTCTGTTACAGATTATATTTTAAATGAAAACAATTTTAGGATGTCAATAAATGCTGCTTATTTATTTACATTAAATTATAGAGATACCGATTTTAATTACTGTTTTTTTTTTCTAGAGGATAATTTTTGGGACTACTTGAACTGATTCTTAAAATTCTTCAACGACAGAAAAGAAATATCCTCAATATCAAAATCATATTGTTCAAAGACATATTATCATATAAGACTATATACAGAGTTTATATTGCCTATCCTAAGCCCCATTTTGATAATTATTTATTTAATTAGATTTTATGATAAAGTATCACTACATCAATTAACTTTTATAAATATTGTAAAAAACTTTTATCAAAATTGCTTATTATTTAGTAATTCTACCCAAAAATAGTGATTAATTATAGACGTCTCATATTTTCGATAATTAATTAGTAATCACAGTCCAGTATACGCTTTTAAACATACCAATCAAGCTGATTTTAGGGGAGGCCCAGTGAAAATTTTGGTATTCATTAAAATAATTGACCATCTTAGAAAGATATTTTGTTGTACATTGGTAGGTACTTACTGCGTAAATGAATTGTAGTGTCCGAAATAAATTTAGAACTTACCTGAAAAGAAAACAAGAAAAATTAATTAATAATTGAAAAGAAATAATTTAACAATCAGTTTTAAAATATTATATATAATAACACATGGACTGAAAAGTCCCGGGCCTAACAAAGAAAACATAGTTTTTTTGGTTCAAAATTAGCTTTATTCATCAACGCAATCTCCATCAAGAGCAACGTAATCATTCCAGTCCACTGCGTTGTGCATCATCGGTGTCTCTACGACCACGTTTGAAGTCAGCAAACCAACGTTTTATTGTTGTTTCTGATGGAGCGGAGTCCCCATAACACATCAAGAAGCAGTGTAAAATTAAAACACGAAATTATTTTTGATCCATTGTTTTGAAAATAACAAAAGTAGCGTCACTCTTAGCACAATAACTCACAAACTAATGAATAGAATATCATGAGATTTTAACAGCTGTTTTTTGAAGGTTAGTATTAACTGAAAAAACGGTGACTGCAATAAAACTAGCACCATCTATGTGTTATGCCCGGGACTTTTCAGTCCAGATAAATAATGTCTTTATTTCACGAACATGGATCTGAAATTTTTTTTGAAATTTATAAAAATAAGCAAGTTATGGATATTCACAATTTCTGATTAAACAAACAGAGTGAAATATTAAAATTTTTACCGAATATGTAATTTTTAAGAAATAAGAACTATTTTAATAAACAGTATTTTATTGCATTACTTTGACTGAGAAATTCAGTTACGTAATGAAACTTAATAATGTAAAAGTTTCGCGAAAAAACGAAATATATACGGATACAGATCGAACACGGATATCCGGCACAATATATATATATATATATATATATATATTCTTTATACAATAGTTAAACGATATAAATATCCTTAAACGATAATAAAAAAAAATTCATTTTTTATAACTGTTTTTTAATTTCTAACAAATAATATGCAACGCATAAATCCGACATAGACAATGATAGTTAAAGATAAGTGACGAATACTGTGTAATAAATAATACCACATTATTAATATATACATCAACCATACGTCGAGTATTTCAAAAGTTAACACTGTTACTTGTTATCTTCATTTATTTTAAATGTACTACCGTCTCAATAATTCTATTCTAATATTTCATTATATTTCTAGGTAGTCATTGTAATTTTTATTTTCTTTAAAGTTGATTTGTTGCGTATTTTTATGTAACAGATGTTTTACGATACCGAATGATGTGTTTTATTTAATTATTTTATTTTTTTTTTAATTTTTAGTTATAAATATAAATTTTCCATGGAATTCAGATATATAATGACTTTGAAAAAATGTTAAATAAAAATAGAAAAGTGAATTTTTAATATTTATTTAACGTTGTAGATGAAAAAAAAAAAAAACAAAAACAAAAAAAAACAAGACATTGTTTAATTAATGTTTTTGTGTGTGAAATTCTATGATGACGTCTGAACAGTAAAGTCGTATATTTATGTATAAATTTTTAGTATTCTATAAAGTTATCTATTACAAAGTTTCATCATATATTTTACTCGAATTTACGCTTTATAAAAAGATGTAAAACTTAAATTTGTATATTTTCCGAGGCCCATTTTCCTGATAAAAGAAAAAGAAAAACTTTTTTCGTTTGCCCCGATTTAAAAGTTTTATTATATTTGTCGATCAGGGATGTGCCTGATCGTGAAAAGTGGAGATCCAAGCATAGGGATATTAACTTCACAATTCAATGAATCGGTTATAATGTTATGAATTTTCTTAAAATGTGATTGTTAATTGAATGGTATGTGATTAGTGAAATACCTTTGTAGTATTATTTGATTTGAATAATCCTTAATTTAGATAGTGTAATTACTAATTAGTACCTTATGATAAGGTAGTCATCAGTTTAGAAATTATCACTTAACTCACTACAATAAGGGTGAAATATTAAATTTCTGTCAAAGATGTCATTTTTAAGAAAGAAAAAACTATTTTAATGGAATTTAACAGTATTTTATTGCTACATTTACTTATAAAATCATATACGTAACGAAACTTAAATAATAACTTAATAATGCAATCCGTTTAAGATCCGTTGAAAAAATAAAGGAGTTGGGTCTTTTTTTCTTGCGGATATCCGCATATACGGATACGGATATCCTGCATATCTCTGATGTCGCTGTGTTTGACCTTCCTGATCAATTTTCGTTTCATGTTTGTCGATCTGTAAGACTCATATGCAGTTCGAAAGCAGAAAAAAATTTTTTTTTATAAATTTTTAATGAAAATGTATATTATTTTACAAAAACCAAAAGGGTTGATATACATTTAAGTTTATAGTGGCACTCATGTTTTGTAAAAATATTGATTTGGTGTGCACCTACATAGATCTCGCAAAAAAGAGGCAGGCATTCGGCGGTGACGAATTTCTCCGATGTAGTTAATTCAATCATCCAAAATCAAAAAACCCAAAAGATACTTTTAGGATAAGGTTAAAACTAAGTACTAATCGAATAAGTAATTGAAATTTCGATTTTTGACAAAAAGCGGTTTCGTTAAAAAAATAATTAAAATTTCAACCAAAATTGTTCCATAAAATCAAGAAAAAAAAAAATAATAATAAATTATAATCTAAAATCTTATCCCTTAGATTAATACCTGTAGAACATATCTAAGAAGGTTGTGTTAAAATTTCAAACCGATCAGTCGAGCTGTTTTTTTTAAGTGTAACACAATTTTACAAATACGCATTTATCTGGAAAATACTTATCGGATCTATTCAAAAATGTATAACTTCTTAACAAACTAGGCATGTTCAGGATGGTCTCATTTTAGTAACATCTCATCTATCAATTGCCATTCTGAAAATATAGCGCACGAAACACGCTTTTTTTTTACTTAAAGGTCAATGACTCATGAACGGATCATCAGATTTTGATTAAGGTTTGTAAATAAATACATGATGTAGTCTTCCATAAGTGGCTTAAATTTTGTTTAAATATTCGGAATATTGAGAGAAAAACAAAAAATCAAAAAAATAAATAAATAATAATAATGAAAATTAAAGAGAAAATGAAATTGAGCAAAAGCAATTAATTAAGTTATATGATCCACTTCTTAAGCCGTTAGAGATAGAAATAAATTGCAAATAATAAAAAAACATATTTTATTAATAAATAAACATGTAGATTAATATTCTTCGAACACGCCTTTGCTTGAACTAAGTATTTAGGGCATTTCATTAACGTTAATAATTAAAAATATTTCAAATAATGATACTCAATTATCAAATATTTAAACAAATAAACAATTAGCTTCAGTCAGTTTTAAAATAAGTCAAATAAAAATTTTCATCTTAATATAAATATTTTAAATAATAATAGTAATAAATTTTCTAATTCAACCACAACAAGAACTCAAAAATAATTGATGCATTAAAAATTTGTAATATACTGATGATATGAGGATATGATTTGGTTAGGTGATTTCAACAACAATATTATGAGAGGGGGACTTTGTCAACCAAATATATATTACTTAAATTTGGATATTATTTTAGTCTAAACTTTCTATCGTTAGCAAATAGCGAAGGTAGAAATTAAATTTCAATTTTGTTAATATCGACTTCACCGATTTATTTTCAATAGTCTAGTAGAAAAATAAATTCCCTGACTTTTCCAGACATTAATTTTAATTATTCCATATCATTATTTATATTCAGGTTTATAAGAAAACATAGTTTTATCCTAAACATTAAGAAAATTGCAAAAAAGTTTAAAAGTTATAAAATTAATTTAATTTTAAAAGTTTAAAATACTTTACGGTTTTTCATGTTAAATTATTAGAAAGCTTTTGGTCTTTTGACAAAGAAAAACGGATGTATCGATTTTTAACAAGTACTATTGAGTTGTGAAAATAGTGTACACGATTTTGTAAAACATTGGTACAAAAAATGTTTAATAGCATTCTTAAATAAATATATTTCAGTAAAATTGAAAAACTTTCCTGACTATTGCATGAATTTTTTATTTCAAAATTAAAATTCCCTGACTTTTACCGATTTTCCCTGACCAGTAGATACACATCTCAATTCTTAATTTTTCTATACAAAAACTCATTTGAATTTAATTGGATAAAATGTATATTGAAAGATAATTTTGAACAAAACTGTTTATTTTTAACATAAAATATTGGCTTTTTTTCAAAGGGTTATAATACTGACTCATATTTACTACTAAATGTACTAAATGTATTAATAAATAATTGGCAATTATATTTGGTAAAATATAATAAGTATGCAACAATTAATTTTATTACCAATGATTCGTTACACAAACAGTAGTTTTATTTGTTTTAAAAACTATATTTTTATATTTGTTTGTAGTTAGTTTTTTATTTTAAACAAAAATTTCATTTTTATTATTTGCATTAACTCAAATGACGTCTGAATTTACAGACATATGCAATAAAATTTATTTACTATAATTTCTTTTTAATATTTTTGGAAATTTTGTTAGTCCCATAATTTCAGTATCACAATTTTTCAAATTGATTCAGCAGTTTTTAAGTTTATTTGTTCTATACAAAAATACAAGTTCCTTTGTATAATATTAATCGAAACTAGTAAAACAAAATATTCAAATTTATATTATTTTGAAAAATTATTATTGTGGGTCAATACGATTAAAGAGGAGCAGCGATGAATAACGGTAGCGCATCCAGTTTTCATGCAATAAGTTTAGAGTTTAAATCCAGTGTGATTCTAGAATTCATCCAACCCAAAAATAAATGGGTACCTGATCTTTGATTGGGTAAAATAACCGGGTTGAAGTGTTAACATACAGCCTTTCGAAATCTACGAGGAATTTTTGTTTTTTTTAAATTCAATTCTATCAACGACGCAAACCATCTTATATAGTACACAATAGAAAATAATTTGGAATAATGTCCTATATCCAAATATTTACATTTAATGTCTGTCTCACAAAATATTTTCTAATTCAGGAGGCTTCGACAAAGCTAATTTCGCCGATTTCTACTAGTACCGCTACTGCATAGGAGGCAAAAATACAATAAAAATCTACCAAAAGAAGTTTTCTAAAACCCGCAATAACAAGATAATGAAACAAATAAGTTACACTTTTGAATTTTTCGTTCATATTTAAAAGATTAAACATTTAAATATATGTGCAATATTTATCAAAATAAGGAAATCGATAAATTAACCAGTTTCCTTTATATGTAAATATTTGATATTTAAATTCGAAAAACGTTCTTATTATGTTAATTTTATAACTATTTAAAATTTCAATTAATTTAAATTGTTTCTTATTGATTGATTTTTTGCATATAATTAATGAATAATTCGTTCCACTAATTAACCAATTATTTATTTATAAATAATGCAATTTATTTTTGTGTATATATAAGGGAATTGTAGAATTCTTTTGAATTAGGGTCATGTGTTAGGCGTGTATATTTAACTATAAGCAATATTTATTTCCGGACATTTGCGTGATCGAAATTTCATTGTATCGAAATCGAGAAGAAGATGTAACAAGGATTATAAGGGGAATGGAATAAAAACCAGAAGCCTTGTGGTACATAGTTTATTAACCTTTCTGGTCTAGGTAATTGGACAAAAATTCTTTATATTACTTAAGTTTGTGTATTTGCGGCAAAAATGTTCTATGTTAAAAATTTCTGTGCAGATTTTTGATTGGTAAAATTAACTCAAAAATTATAGCTCATAAAATATCAAATATTTCAGTAAATATGTCGGCTGCGAAAATTGAATGTTGTATGAATGATCGATCAGGTTGAATAAGCTATACTGAGGCTTACTTTAGAGTAAAGCTTTGCAGATTTAGTATGAATTGTAGCTCTTAAAATTTATCAAAACGCTTTTATGCATAGAAAACTTAATTTGAATCTCATTCAGGGAGCATGAAAAAATAATGCTATATTTGATATGTGATTCTTGATAAACTCAAAAGTGGTAGTTTCCAGAATTCTTTCGAAGTGAAAACTTTTATACATAAACATCATATGAATTTTAAAAAAATTCAGAGAATGTGAGGGTAAGGAATATGAAACGTTCAATTTTTTTCAGGCTTACACCCTCTACTGATTCGGGGAAAAGATTCCAAGAAATAAAATTTTCATTAATTATTACAAAATAATGCATATTCTCAATAATTATATTGATTATCCTAAACCACATTTAGTGTAGTTTTCGAGTAATAAATTTTTGAAGTGTTCTATTTATGAGAATGTAAGAAACAAATTTTCGCAACAAAATCAATTCTGTTAGAAAATTTAACCACACTAACCTAGTAATTTTTGTGAAATTCTAATTTTTGAATAATTGTTTATTAAAAATTCCAATTCTAGTCGTATTTGGAGCGAAAATTTAATTTACAAAACCAATTTTCTTACGAGTGTCTTAAAACACTGAAAATTATTCATTAGAAAAATGAAAAAACTACTTTTGGTTGTTTTCAATCGAGATCTGACAAGTAAAAGATAACGAATCCGAAAAATGGCGTACTGAAATTAGTTTTGCATTTCTGCGCTTGAAAACGTAATGGAAGGGGCTTAGTCACTCTCATCGTTTTTCAATTGTAGCTATCGTAATTTACATTGGGATAGTCTCTCAATCAGTTATGCACGAATCACCATTGCGAAAACTATGTATATAGTCTAATATTATAGCATTTAACGTAAATATAGGTAGCATTTATTAACAACATAAAAATTTTTCATTCAAAATAATAATCTATAATAGAAATTTGAAAAATTAAATCTGTTTTTTCTTTTTTTTAACATCAACTTTAGAAACGTCCTTAAAAATGGTCAAAAAATTAAAAGTTTTGAGACAAAGTATATTTCCAAGAATACCGAATAATGTAAACAGTGAATTTATTTTATAAATAGATTATAATTATACTATGATAATAAAACTGTACAGGAAACATTGCAATTTTGTTGCATCCGATAAAATATTTCCGATATACACATACATATATAGTACGGGATCCGGCTGCTAAATTAGTACACCACATTAAAGATCATTTTTTTTAATGTAGTTGATGATATAAAACTGCCTATAAACAAAACAATCTGCCAATGAAAATTTCTTTCCCTAAGAGATGCTACGTATTAAAAATAAAGTGACAGAGAGTGAGCGTGCGACGCTACTTGTAAGACAAGAACGCCAAATGCCAGCTAAATGTTTTAGCATGGAAACTTTGATTTGCGGATTTTTTATATAAACAGTTGTATATCATTAACTACAGAAAATAATGTGGTACAAATGAAATGAGTAATTGCTATGAGCGAAAAGTTTCAAGAAAATTGTATCTGTTTATATCTGGGTGTGTGTTGAAGTTGCACGGCTAAGCAATCAGCAGCAACTATGAATTTTCAGATCTTTTAAAGACGTAAATGAAATGTTTTTCTAAAAGTCAATTAATAATATTTTAATTAATAATACTGGCGGGTAATTTTCATTGGCATCTGATGAAAAGTCACTTCTCCTATTTGTAAAAAATAATTAAAAACTAAATCTTGATAATCTAACTTATTAATGTATTAATTTAGCATCCGGATCTTAGACTACTATATATATATATAAATATATATATATATATATATATATATATATATATATATATAGCACGCATTTGTTTAGTTTTATTTCAAAGAAATAAAACAATTTCCTACATCCGAACTGGATTCTTTTATTTTTATAATGCACAAATAAATACAAAAATTTAAAAAAAAAACTTGTATATTTGCTGGTTCGAAAATTACAGAGAAGGGGGATATTCGAATTTTTATACTAAACATATATACAATATGCCATAGTATAGGCTCGATTTATTTACCTATTTTTCGAGTTAACCATGGGTAGTTTAATTACAGGTTGAACGTAGGGGCCAAAAACCAACCCCACCCGTACAAACTACACCATGAGCCAAATTGGTTCATCAAGTCCAATGGATCCTTGACCCAACTATAAAAGATAGAAGAAAAATTCAAATAAAAAAAAAAAGGTTATATCTTTTAAACAAGTTTGGTCTGAAAAGGTTTTTCATAATTTTACCTCAAATTTAGTTAATTATCACAATTATCACATTTTATGAATGCTTATTAAAAATAATCCAATGATATTTAATCATATACCGAGTATCTAAACAATTAATTCTGTTAGTTAGGTGTGTTCAGTTGTTACTTGAGATATACATGATTTATAATATTGAAATGCTTTGTTTTAAAAGAGTTTTTCAAAATTATTTAACATTCTTTATAAATTATGCATACATTTGATGCTAATAATGAATGGAGAGAGTCATAACAATATGCGATTTTTAATAAACATACGGGTTGGTTGCTTGTTTGTTACTTAAATGCTTCATTAAACAATATAATATGTTATTGTACATTTAATTTAGAATAGTAATTAAACTGTCTTAAACCACAATTTCCGTGAATATTGTACGTAAGACGTACACTATGATTCAAAAAGACTCACCATAGCAACAAACACGTAAAAGTTAATGTATATATTTAACGTTTTTTTAAGATAATAATTTCATGAAAATTGAGTGAAAAATATTATATTTTTCGTGTAAACACAGCAACACATTTTAGTTGTTACGAGACGGCGGTTCACACAAAATTTATGTTGATTAATCTACACATAAAAAATATATTGAATTTTACAGAGGTACAGGAGTTGGGTAATTAATTCAAAATAAAGAAATGTTTAAAGTATATTAGGAAAACTTATTTAACTTCGTTTATTTCAGTCAACTGTCTTCAAACTTCAATAAAATAAGATATTTTTTATATAGCAAACATAATATATGAAAAGGTGAGGTTAGTTTACAATTTTGTATAATTATAAAACAATTTTTAGTTAATAATGAAGTAAGAAAAGAAAAACGGCAAATTAACACACAAATTTTTAACATGGATCGTTTTTGAGGCAAATTCACAAATTTTTGAGACTATTCAATTATCTAGACCAGGAAGGTTAACAAACTTACATTATTAACAAAATTATTAAATCCCCCTTATAATCCTTGTAACATCTTCTCCTAGATTCAGATCCAATTTTGATCACGCTAATTTCTGGAAATAAATATTGCTTATATTTTTGGAGCTAGCCGTTAACCGCTGATTAAACTACCTAGCAGATTTTATCATTCAAAGAACTATCTGTTTTTATATTTTTAATCGCAATTATTTAAGTTTGTTAAGAGAAATTTTAACCTGATTATGCAACGAGTAGCCATCTGAGCTTTCGACTTATACAGCAACCATGTGGGGGGGGTAATTGGTTAATTTTTCTATTTTCACTTTCACCATGTGGTTTCAAAACATATTTTGGGCTTAGTGAAAAATATTTTTTATCTTCCCTGCTTGCATAGAAAATAAATAAAATTTGGAAAGTTTTTTCCAAAAAGAAAGGAGACGAATTAAGAAATTTAAGCTTTCCTATTACCCCTACTTAAATTATTTTATTTCATCCACAACCACGATATACTCGGACATTTTTCGCGAGAGAGAGAGAGAGAGGAGTTGACGTTTTTTCCAAAAACTATACAATATATTCTAAATGTGACAACCATGTATACAAAATTTGAAAACGTAATGCACAATCGTCTAATTAGAATCATACTTTTCGAAATTAGAAAATTGTTAAACATATTTAATTTACCGTATGAATAAAATTAGCTTTTTGATAGTACTGTAAAATTCTAGAATTATCAACTCAAATGTTCGCTTAATGAGATATAAATAAAATTTAAGTTTAATTACAAGAATTATATTATGATAACATTTAGCAGAAATGTTTTTTTTTTTTACTTGTTCAGTATAATTGATTACAATTATACTTAATAATAAAAATTTGATATGAAATTAAATAAATAATTATGAAATTGTTTATTAAAAAAGAAAAAAAGAAAATAAAATTATTTATTAATTGAAGATGAAATAATAATAAATTTTGATACATATATTTTTGTGTAAAAATATTACTTTCAAAAATGGTAAAATAATGATTAGATTCATTAAAATGTAATATAAGGTACTATATTAACCATTTCCTGTGTTAGAATCATTTTCTATCAGTAATAGTTGACCGAACGAAGTAATGTCTATGTTTTAATTGAATAATATCTACGTAAGTTTGTTCCGTTGTCAGTTTCGAAGGAGTTAATGAAATTTGGTAAACACGATTAGATTATTAAATTCATTCGGTACATCATATAAAATTTTCAAAATTATTATACCACTTCGCCTGTTTGTAATGGCAAAGCGTGAGAATGATAGAACTGAAATATTTCCCAAGAAATTTGAAAGAACTTAAAGTGCGATAATAAAAGATTTCGCTGCCAGAACCCGAACCCGAAACACATATTTAATGTGAAATATCTTCAATCAAATTATATATTGTGAATTAGGAACAAACGTGGATCTGATTGTATAATAAAATTTTTATTATTATGAACACAAACGAATTGTTTCTTCTTTGTGTGCGATAAATAATTTTCTGACATTCTGGCATTAATTATATTAGACATTTATTATTTCGGCAAATATTAGCAAGTTTATTAATCCGTCAAATACCACAATACGAAATTCTATAAAAATTCAAAACGTTCTGAATTCTACGTAATGCAGAATATAGAATGTTCCATTAATTAAATAGATTTAAATATGGGGCGAAGAAAGAAGTTTATTTTGTACATTTACGACAACCAACTGACCCTCAAGTACTGGAATAAATGAAAGCTCCAACTAAATATTTACGCTGAATTAAAGTAGTTAATTTTGGTAAAATCAATTATTTAAACTGTAATTATTTTTTTATAACTTTAATCAATCTTACCGACTTTTTCCGACAATTGCAGATACATTTATAATATGTCAAAATATATCAAGTTTGTAACGTTACAAAATTTTGGTATATATGTTCATAGAATCACTTAATTAATCAATGTCCGTCAGTCATCAAGATCACTGAAAGAGAAATTGAAATCTTGATGACGTCATATATATCTAAATCGTACGTTTAAGATCGTGAATGAGCACACTAGGCTCCTCATTGGGTCTAATAGATGCATGACCCAACTTTTAAACCATAAAAGACAGAAAGTGTTCATTTTTTTTTAAATAAAACAACTTTGTCTTGAAACATTTTTGCGTAAATTGGTTAGATTCAACACAATTTTATCTCAAAAGTTTATCTAATGAGTAAATTATTAATATATATATATATATATATATATATATATACATATATATATATATATATATATATATATATATATATATATATATATATATATATATATATATATATATATATATATATATATATATATATATATATATATATATATATATATATATATATATATATATATATATATATATATATATATATATATATATATATATACATATATAAACATAGACTGGATATTTATAGTATTTTATGAATTAATGAATTAAAAATAGTTCGAATATTGATGTAAAACCATAGGTCGAGTTATTTTCACTTTTGTTTTTTTTTTAAATTTATACATCGTATTTTTAGGCAAGCTATTTTTGTTTTGGTACTAAAAACTACCTTAAAATGTAATAATAATTAAAAAAAAAAAAGTAAACTTTCATTTAACATTTAATATTATTAATGTTTACTTTTATTACAAATATGTTAAGTATTTTACTATTTGTTAGTTGTTTTTTTTTTTGTTATACTTTTGTTTTTGTACGGTATCAGGAATCACTGTTTACTTTTTAAATATAATGTGAATACAAGAATTTTTCATTCTACCATGCGTAAAAACATAACTTATGTATGTATATATATAAAGTTCTCTATTACCTCTATATAAGTAAAAAACTTGAGGTTATGTTTTCCAGACGAGATTTAAAAATTTCATGATTTATGATACTCTTGAAAGGCGAAAAACCATTTAATGAGATATCCGTTTTGTAATAATTTAATAATCTCTTTTCAAAGAAACAAACATTTTTGATTTTCCTCTATCTTTTATGGTTCAATAGTTAGGTAAATCGACCGATTTTGCCTATCCCCAAACTGAAACTTACATTTTATACTCGACATACATAATATATCAGAGTATGATAATTTTAGTCTAAAGTTTGTAGTAACACTACTTAACACTGACCGCACAACGGATGGATGTTTATTCGGAGACGGATGGTTATTCGTATATAGAGGTCATGTGACGTTTATAATTTTTTTTTTTTTTAATTATTAGCAGCTTTAATTTACTTTTAAATTTAATTATTATCGTGCATGTTGTGTGGTTCCGTGTAATTTTGATGCGGTTCACCGGTAAACTCACTTTTCTTTACAATATAATGAAATTCAAATATAATATAGACCATGAAGAGAAGACACACAATCCCATTAAAATTTAATTTGAATAATTTTAGTTCGTATACATTTTAAAAAAGGAATAAAATTCTTTATGATTACGATTTCCGATAATGAATCAATTTTTCGGCATTGCGACACAGAAAATCTAGAACCATTTATTTTAAACTATAATAAAACAATAAAAAAAAAAACTAATTCATTTTACAAAAATAATGAAGTTTTTAATTCGTCTATTGAAATAAAACAAATGAAACGATGGATATTTTTCTTAAAGAGTTTTCTTTTTTGTATTGTTGTAGTTTAATAAACACAATAAACAAGTTTCATTGAAATCGACAATTGTTATAGTTTTTTATGCATATACGAATCTGGTACAAATTTGAAAGATGTTTTCAAATTTGAGCAAAGTTAATTTGGTAACTAAGGCTTTGTTTACATTCATAAAGTAATTTATTCAAGTAACAAGTAGTTTTATTACTTGACACTAGTGTGATCAGCAATATTTTAGTCAAGTGTTTGGTAAAGTTGTTTAGTCAAGTTTAATACAAATATATTTTTTATAGATAAGTTTTAGGTACTTACGACACATAAAATACAAAATAAATATTTTTCAACTTACCTGAAACAAAAGAAAAAAGGATTAATAAATATTTAGCTAATTAAATAATAATAGAACAATAAGAGGGGTACCGTAGCTGCGTGCCATGCACCTAAATCAATTGTTCCTTTGTATTGTCCTTTAAAACACTCCTAAGATTGCTTCTTAGTCAAGATGCAATGAAAGAATTATTCAACGCAATTGGATCTGATCGCGACAAGTAGCTACTAAATAAGCTTAAAGCGTCTCTGCCGAGATTGTTCCAATGATGAATGGATCCAGAATTTCAAACCTTAACATTGTATATCTTACACTTAGAACATTTCTACAGGTACAAATAATCTGAATAGAGGTTTCAGCGTTCTCGAGATACAACCAACAATTAGAATCGCCCTGTCAGTTAAAAGGTTTAGCTGTTATTATACACAACTTAGCTTGTCGCATGCTATCCATGAAATTTCAGAAAGCAAAGGGCGCTTGTCAAAGCCATTATCTAAAACAATATATGATAGACCATCTTGCTATATTAATAACAGGTTCAACCGTGAGAGATGTGAAACTAAAGTTGAATTTCATTAAAGCTTCTATTGGAATTTATGTTTCTATTTCTTTAAGTTTAAGAAATGGACCTCAAATACATGGGATCTAATTCACGGAATATGAAGTTAATTTTCTCGTCTCGAATGCGCAAGAAAAGTTTCTGTAGCGTGAAACAAACGATAAAAACTTAAGACTAATTTTAATATAACTTCGCACATTCTAAAGAGTTATAAGCTTTAAAATAGTATAATCAATTTAAACAATTAAAGATAAAAAATAACAGAGTTAATTGTTTAGATACTCGACATAAGATTGAATAGCATTATTTGGACTATATTTAATAAGTTTTCATAAAATAGTATGAATATCCAGCCTACACAGATATATATATATACTTGTATAATAATATGTATTGTAGCTACCAATATGAGATAAAAGCTAAAGTTGAGCTTAAATTTTGGCGAATACTTCTGAACTTTTTATGAAAATATGTTTAAAAAATAAAGTTGTTTCTTTCAAACAAAAATAAACACTTTATGAATTTGCATTTTTCTTCTGTCTTTTATAGTTTATTACTTGGGTCAAAGATCCATCCATTAGACCCAATGCACCGATTTTGCTCATTCACGAATTTAAACTCACATTTTATGTATAGAATAAACCAAAATTTCAGTTTGTTATCTCTTCTTGTTTTTGTGTTACAAATATTATAATATTTTAAAAATTGAATAATAGATTAATGAATTTTTTCAATTGGATTTACATTAAACGTGAGCGAAAAAAAATTATTTTGACATTAACAAAAGAATTAGGTCCTGATTCTGGACTATATTGTCCAACTATAAAAAATAGACCATCCTAAAATGACTAAAAATTTAAGTAAATAGTATCAAGTTACCAATCATAAATATTGTTAGATCATTTTGTTTTTTGTATACGTCATAAAAGATTGTAATAAAATTGAATAGAATCATACTTATTTAATAATTAGTATCTAATGAAATCATAAATTTTAAATTACCAAGTAATAATTAATTATATTGTTTATATGAGAAAGAAAAAAACAGAAATGAAATATACCTATATTAAAAGAGAGTGTTTGGTAAAAAATTTATAATAATATTAACGACCTTCAAAACCGTATTAAAATTTACTAATTATTAATAAAAAAATTTACTATTTATTGATGATTGCATAATCTTCGAGTAGTATTTTTAATTCAAATATAAGATTTATGATAATAAAATTATTTTTATTTCAAATATAAAATTTATGATAAGTTGAATTAAGAACACTTCCGGAAAAAAAAATCAATTTTTTTAAAAATTTTATTGGATATTTTTCAAAAACATTTTCTCTTAATTTTCCACATCTTTCCTGCATGTCTTTCATATAAAATGCAATACACTTATTTAAAAAAAAGCGTTACAAACGGTCTGTTTTAAAAATTTGTGTGTTAATTTGCCGTTTTTATTTTTTAACAAATCTAATTTTTTCACATGATAAGTTTTCTACATAAAAATATTTGCACTTATTGAAGTTAAAGACTGTTCAGTTAACACTGATTTTGTGTTAAAAAAACACATTTATTTTATGTTATAATCACTATTTAATGTCTTTCAATTTCCTCGCACAAATAACTGAAAAAATAATTATACAAATATTATGAAATTTGGTATGTACAATCATGACATGAAAATTTTATGCTTGTCGAAAAACTTTTCGCGGAATGAAATTTCTAAGGTAAATATCAAAATTTGATTATATATTTTTTCGATAAAAATTCTTCGACAAACCCTCGGCGGTTTTAATGTTAATATTGTGCATATAATACCAAATTTCTTTTTTTTTTTGAGGTAAATGTGTGAGAAAAATGAAAGATATATTAAGAAGTGTGCTTAGTACAGAGGTGATAATGCATCTTAAATATAAATAAGCGGCATTTATTTATATCATAAATATTGAATGAATTATAAAATATAACTTATAATAGAAATTATTTTTATTTTAATTATTACGCATTGATTTTCGTGTTGATTTTGCCCTGAAATTGAATTATCAACAAAAAGTAAATTTTATCAAGAAATAATGTTATAGTACGAGATATCCTGCTGCAGAATTAGTGCGCTTATCGATTTTTTGCTCAAAACCAAATTTTTATGTTTATAATTAGGAGAATATATATTTGCCAGGTTTATGTTGTATTTGATAATTTTTCAGTTTAAAATTAATGTTTTAAATTGAAAAATAAAATTAATTCTGATAAACAACTTAGCACAACATAATAATCGTATATTTAATGTTTATAAATAGATATAAAAATTCAAGTGTCATTTTTTGTTTCTTTGAATATACATTTGTGCTTAATTAATTGTTGTTAAAGTGCATTGAAACATAATAAACTGTAACACCCTCCATTAAGTATAATAATTAGCAAAATGTTTTGAAATTTGGTATGGAAAATATTGACCAGAAAATTGAAGGCTTATAAAAAAAGTAACTTTTAAATATACAATCGAATTTTGATTCTTATATTCAAATTTTTTTTTGGGAAAAACTACGATAAACCATGTTTTCATGTTAATACTATGGGCATATCAAATTTCAAACCATTTTTTTTTTTTGGTTATTTGTGCGCGAAAATTGAAAGAAATACATTGCACATTACATGTAATTTAAGCTTAACAGCTTGTCAAAAGCACACTCCTTTATGACAATAGCAGTTGTAGATAATCGCTCTTTTTTTCGTTATATAGTATTTTAATTGTATATAAAAAATTTTTTAGTATTTTCATATTTTATATAAAATCCCAGACATTTAACTAAGCTAAATATTTTCAGTTTCAAAAATACAATTGCGCAAAATTCCATAATAAATACTTCATTAGAAACATACAGGTGGTAGCCGTATTCATTACAAAAGTGTACATTAATACAAAAAAAATTTTAAAATTATAATAAAATTTTAAAAAAATAGAGAGTGGGAGAGTTATAGCAATTCAATATGGAAGAAACCATTCAAATAATAATTACAATACTTGACAGCATTTTCATTGAATTAACCTCCCTCGTATTTAAAAACACTGAATTGTTAAGTCGTATATGTTTTTTTTTTTTTTTTAATGAACTAAACGATATGGGGCACTAATTTTAAATAATAGTTTTATACATGAATAAATGATATGGTTGAATCCGGAAATATTATGATTTTTTTTTTTTACTGATGACAAAAATTTAATTGTTTTTTATAAGGTTTTTTTGTTTTTAAACCCTATACAATTGTTTCAATATTTTATTGTGTTTAACAGTTTGTGGTCGTTGTAATCTTACACAACATAATAATGGTATATACAGGGATGTTTACTCTATCTTGAGAACTAAATTTACTAACTTTTACTGAATAAATTGCGATTTTTTGCCCCGATTTCCTAGATCAAATTATTTTGTATTTTTATAAATGCAGATTTCGACTACAAAGTAGTCATCATCAGTATGAATTAGTTAATTGTAATGATTGCAAATCACAGTAAAAAGTAAAGAATATAAATAGAATAGAACAGACTTCAAAAAAAAAGGTAAAAAAAAAAATTAATAATAATTTAAATAAATACATTCCTTGTAACCAATGACGATTCAAAGTTGTCAACGAATCTATTTTTGAGAACAGTATAAGAAGCACTGACTTCGAATACTAATTGATCACTAAAAGCATTTCTAGAAATTTTTATTTAATTTAAAATTATTTTTTATTTTTTAGCCTATTTATCGATTGTGTTTCTTTGAAAACTTTTTATGATTTAGTTATTTTGGGCAGATTTTATTAATCGCCTTCAAAAAAGGAGGTTACTCAAGTCGACCGTATATATAAATATATTTTTTATATGTGTTCCCAGATAGCTTCATTCATTGTTTATGAACCGATTTTGATGATTATTATTATTTTTTTTTGAAAAACAAATATTCCAACGGTGGTGTCATGATAAATTAACCAAGATCTGATATCCTTAAGGAAAGTGGAAGGCCGAAAACATTTTTTAGTGAGAAAATTTCATTTGAAAAACTTTTTCGTGGTTGTATACAACACACAAAGTAAAAAATAAATATTTCAATAAACAAAAACCACAATAATTTCCATGTGACCTTTCGAAAAAATTGATTGGTTGCCGTTGATTGAGACAGGTACTTATTGCAAGAAGTTTTTTAATATAAAATTATTTTTTTTAAAATGTTTATTTAGAGGCGCAAAGTCGGATGAACTTATTAAACCTCTATGATAAACAAATTCTAGGTTCCTTCTGATACCAATTGTTGAGATTTCACTGTAATATATACATAAAAAAAAGATTCTTAAGAATGTATGCAATAACCTTAAACTGCCCCCTTAATTCGTAGGTGTCACCACACGTTAGTTAATTTCCATTGTTTTCATCACCAAAATTTAACATTGAAATTATATTCGCGCAAATTTAATAATAATGATTCTATTTTATAAAGAATTGTGTTTCATCTTCATTATATTGTTTGATTAAAACAATCATCCGGTTATTATGTCCAAATTGTTATTTGATGTCTAATTTAATTCTATTGTGTTCGCACTTTATGAAAACCTTTACAATATATATTGTACGGTCCTGTAATTTTTCTATTAAAAAAACTGTAAATTTTTTTTTTTTGTTAGGTTCATTCATTACTGTTAAAATTATTTAATTTAAGGTGTGGCTAATTTAGGAAAGATGATGTTATTGAAATGTAAATATAATTTAAATATTACATCATACACACAAATTTTGATTTTTTAACAAGGGAAGATGACAACTAACAGAGTTAAGTGTTTAGATAGGTACTCGAAACATGATTGAATATCAATGGACTATTTTTAATAAGTATTCACAAAATACTATGAATATCCAGCCTATACAGTTATATATATATACTTTTATAATAATATGTATTGTTATTACCAAATATGTGATAATTAGCCAAATTTGAACTGAAATTGTGGCGAAATTTTACGTTTTACGAAAAAAAAAAACAGACAAAATTTTGTTTCAACAAAATAAACATTTTTTGTATTTCAATTTTTAGCATAAAAGTTGGGTCAAGGATCCTTTGGACCCAACGGAGCGACTTTGCTAATTCACGAACTTCACTATTTATGTTTAGAGTACTTCACCAAAATGTCAGCTATCTCTTTTTGTTTTTGAGTTATCGTGATGTTATGAACACCTATGAACACCTATTCCAAAATTTTGTTTGTGCGGTCAATATTAGGTAGCGTTACAAACTTAAGACTAAACTTAATATATTCAGACATATTATGTATGTCGAGTATAAAAATATTCCTTAGCTTAGAGCATTTAACTTTACATAATCAAGTGTATTTTTGAAATAAATAAGATTTAACAAATACAAAAAAAAAATATATATATGATCGGATGTCCGGCTTAGTTTTAAAGGATTTCTTCATCTGTTAATATCAAAACAAACAAACAATTAACGTATCTATTTAAAATAGGTAGACTGCATTTCATTTATTTATCAACGAAGTGTCTAATTATAACAACGAATAAGTTCGATGCACATACTCAGACAATAGACAATTTCAATTATTTGAATTAGGTGTAGACAAATAAATCGTGCTCTACGGTCTTGTGTGTATGTTTCGAAACATACTAGTAGTGTTACGGGGCAATAAGGTATTGGAAAACAAATAGGAACTTGAGTTTGTTGGATAAACAATTAACAAACTATTCAACAATCTATCATCTATGACTGTGATATTAATGACAGTTACCGCTTATTTAAAAAAAAAATTGTTTATATATTATGAATAAATAAGTTTAAAAGTTGATAAAATATTTATGTTATATGTAAAAAGCTACAATTATTGATACAAATATAGAATTTTCGTAAAAGTTGTACGTGCTGTAGTTTTTATGATTGTTCAAAGTCATGCTTCAAAACATGAAACAGTCCAGTCCATTTTCATTAAAAAATTTATCAATATTTATGAAATACTATAACCCATAATGAGATGAAAGTGTATTCGTTCCATGTTACTCAAAATAATTCTATACCTTGAAGTTAACTTCAAACTTTTAAATATTTACACTTTTCGTTATGGTCACCAAGATTATCGAACAATAATGGCTGGCCAATCAGCTAATTTATCTAAAAGGATGTAGATTAAAATTCTGTATTAGGAACCAATGAAGAACCAAAGTGGCTTCAATATAGTTATCATATTGCTAATTTTCATTACATTTGGATTTTATTATATTTTCAAATAATGAGTGCTCGAAAATTGTGTCTTTATTATAGCTGCCTGTTGTTTTATTCATGTTCTTTCACTTGTCGAGGTCTTATGGCCACAAAATAAGTAATCATTTATTTCAATCAAATACATTTAACTCAAAATATTTATAACATAATAAAAAATCTCTTTGTTCAAATTAGTAATCGTTTTTTATTTTTATTTTTTTAATTATAATTTTTTTCACCTTATGAATTTTATAGTCAATTTTTTTATCCTACATTAAATTTTTGTTTCAAGTATATGTGAATTTTTTAATTTAAACAGAATATAAAAAAAAACATAATCACATTAAAATGTTGTTGTTTTTTTTATTTATAAACAATATAAAAATTTGTGTAGGGAACAACAAAGTATAAGATTTCCATGTTTGACTTTGTATGTCGTAGAGAGAATACGTACCTATTATTATATATGTAGTGACAATTTATTTGAAATATTTATTATTAATTAATTGTGGTGACTGATATGAGATCTTTTGTTTTGGTATTGTTATGACATAACGAGGTTAAGGTGCCACATTTATATCAGTTTAAACTTTCATTAAGTATATATACATAAATTAATTTTAGAGCGGGGACTAATTGAAAATTTTTTTTGAATAAAACAATAAGTTTAAATAGATTGTTAATTATAGTTACATTCTGCTTCATTGTAGATCGATTCTTTATGTTGTTAAGAGCCTGTATTTCCATAAATTAGGTATCTGTTTATATACTACTGGAAATAATTTTAAAAAAATTCAGCAAATTTACAGAAATTTTTGATTGATTGTATCAACAAAAGAAAAACTGCAGAATGGATTGATTTGATGAAATCAGTGTCAGTGTGGAAACATTTCATATTATGCGTAATATTGGGACGACTAGAAAACTTTCCTGATAATGGAGAGGTTTTTCTACTTTTTATTTTTTTTTAAATTTAACGTAAAGGGATGCATATAAAACTTTCCACTACATCTAAACATAGAAAGCCTAATGTTTTTACCTGTCCAGTAGACCCCACGCAGATAAACAGTTCCTATTTAATTTATTGACTTAAATATTGTGCCAAATTTTAATTTAACAATCCCTCTAAGCAATCCAATATATATATTTTTAAGATATAGAAATAGTTAAAAAAACATTATTTGGAAATAATAGCCCCAAAGTTTGGTATGGGTCCACTGGACTTCGTGCGACCATAATGGATTAAATTCAATATTCTTAATAATTCATTTGGTTTCTTTAATTCTTTTTACAAGTTTGGTGATTTCAAACAAAAAAAAGAACGATTTAATGGATCATTTTGAAAATTTATAGGCTTATTATGGATACATTTTCTGCAAAATGCATGTTCAATATCGATTCACCAACATATGTAATTTAGGCGTAAATTCTCGGAAAAAAAAATTAACTCTTTTTAACAGGTTTTTCAAAATGATCTTCAAAATGAAAAAAAAAAATTTTTTTGTTCAAAAACTTGTCACAGATCCTCATTAGAAATTTATTTCAGTTTCTGAAACCACTCTTTAATTTTCCGGTACTAATATATAAAAAATTAAGGATAACAATATATTTTTTCATCTTTCTTTTTACAAAAGAAAAACAAATAACGGATATTTATAAAATAATTTTTTGCACATTGGAAAATTTTCTTGGTCCTGTAATTATTTCCAGTAGTATACAATAAAATAATAAAGACAAAAAATTAGTGCATTAAATATTTCCGAAACTACCGATCCGATTTCGAAAATTTTTTCTTCAAAATTTGAAATGGATTTTAGGATGAACTTATATGACACGTCATTTATGCAAATCCCTTTCTTTGTTTAATTAAGAATTTTGAACGTCCATATTTTTTAAGATTTTCCAAATATAGCTTCAAATTAATGTTCGAGCAGTAAATACGCTTTCATTAAAATGATAAAAAAAAAATTGTGCATCTTCCCCATTTTAAAAGAGTGATAATCTTATCGTATTAAAATGAATTTGTCAAAAATTATGAACTTGACGAGTACGAAATTTCTATATTTCAATGTACAAATTTATAGTATTTTATATAAATATTTTATATAAATTCCATTTTAAACATGGAAGCCCCAAAAAGACATTGCAATTTTTTGGCGCATAATAAACCACTGAACAAACATATCGAACTTAATTTTATAAATTTATATAATACGTTTATGCATATACTTAAATCACTTCCAAATATATTAACTTGAATATATTTAAAAAAACAAAAAATATGTATTCAAATCAATTAATGAATTCTTAGAAAGTATTTTTTTTTCATGTAAAATAATATTTGATAAATTCACGTTATATCCAAAAATATCATAATTTTGTTTTTTGTTATTATTAATTTATTATATTTATTTAAAACATATAAAATTTTTTTTTTTTTTGTGCAATTCTCTTTTGAAGTGTTAAAACTATTTAAAAATAAATCAAACTTTCAAATATACGATCAATCATAAATTTTTTTTTCTTATTCTCTTCAATATATTATTATTTGATAATTACAAGGTAAATAATATATACCGAATGTTAATTAGATTTTGCACAAATCATATTTACTTAAATTTCTTTAATAATTTTGGTTTATAGTTGTTTACAAAAGATTAACAAACGAGGAGTGACGATAAGACATTTTTTTGGTCTCAACATCATAGATGATGATCTAGAGGTATTTTTTACGTAGACAGCATAGACACAAATCTTTACTGTTACGTATTACGAGACTAATAATTTGTAGATATTGTGATGTTATGATGTTGATATGTGTTGCATAGCGTTCCATCTGTTTACCAAGCAGAGTTCCGTCACTCTAAGTTGAATTTATGCTGATAAATTTCAATAAATTGTATTATATTTTGTTCGTTCCACTCCATATGGAAATATTTAAATAGAATTCAAATACAAATGGATAATGTTTACATCTTGTCTTTGTAAATATTGCGTTATTGAGTCAACACGCCCACACAGAAAAAAACCTAGACTATCTGGCGCCAAAAGAATTACAAATTACCCGAATATAAAAGTAAAATCTAATCGTTTCAATGATTCATTGAGAAATGATACTGGGAGAAATTAAAAAAAAAAAAAAAATTAGAATTTTCTATGCATTTTAACTAATAATGCACATGATTTCATGACATCGTTAAAAAATAAAAACAATGGAAAGTGCATTTTTGCACTAAACAATGTAAAATAATGCACATACAAATACCTAATTTTTTTTTTCATCCTAAATAGTAAACAATAGTGTGCAATTAACACGCTATATAGAAAGTAGAAATAAATAATTTTTTTTTTGTAATTTTTTGTGAGAGAGAGAGAGATATTATAGGTAGTGACCTTACTTAACTCTTAATAAGGCTAACAATTTGTATTGACTCATGATATTTCAATTTTACAAAGAAACATATTATAGACGAATGTGTAATTATTGTTATATTTACAAGATATAAATCTCGTTGAAAATACATATGGGTATATTAAATTATGTCTAAAGTTTGTAACTAGCTAGAAAATATTTTGTATTGAGTGTAATAAAATCATCTACTTAGTCCATTATTACATGTCTATGTGTGTATATCTATTGGTAATCAAGATAACTAAACTCAACAAGTGAAATTTACAAAATTTTAAAAATTCCCGCGACAAAAAATATAAAATGGGCTATTTTGTGGTGGTGGCCATCTCGGATTTGAAATTTGTTAGTGAATAGTATTTTACTAGTCAAGATCTTTCATTTGATACCCGTATTTACGGATCGATTTTCATCAAACATAGAATAACACACCTGACTAATTCACCTTTCAAGTTACAAAAAAAAATCAAAATTGGTTCTTCCGTTCGAGAGTTATTTTTATTAGCGTATTCTGGATCAAAAAAGTGACAATGAGCAAATCAGTTTACTGGATCGAATCACCCTACTTAAAAAAAAAACCATAAGAAATAAAAGTAAAAATACATAAAAACCTCGTTTCTTCAAAACAAAGAAATTTTGTGTTAGATATTTTTTCGTAAACAGTTTAAATACGTCACTATCCAAGCTCAAATTCAGCTAATAAACACACATATGCTTAAATTTCAATTTTTTCAAAAATCGAAATTTATTCGAAAAAATCCTTAGTTTGAATTCTCATTAATAATTATAAAACACATATGCTTATAATAAATATATCTTCTTATATAACAATCTATTATAGCTATATGTACTTCATACTTTATGTATTTTACGAATGCTTGTGATTAAAAATAGTTGAAACATTGATACTCAACCATATGTCGGATATTTAAAACACTAACACAACAAATTATTTTCATTTCAATTATTGAAAAACCATTAAAATATAAATTAAAATAGTGTTACGACAATATTTTCGTGAAAAAGGGTTTTTCCCAATAAAATATTTCTAAAATAAATAAATTTTTGAGTAAGTATTTGGCTTATTAAATAATGCAAGATACATACGCCAGTAAAATAGTCTTTGACACAAGATTTTTACGCCATCTCGTGTTTTATTTTTTATATTATGGTTCAAAAAACCCTTATTATCATATGCTGTACAATAATTCCAAAGAATTACCGAGAAAAAAATGAATTGTAGAATTTTTGAATGCATAAGTTATTATAATTTTGTATTTTGTTATGAACAAAAATTTGATAAATCTTGAATTAAAATTTTTATTATTTTAATGTTATTTTATTATTATTTTACTGTTTAACGTTTGTATTATTTTCAAATTTGATCTATATTTAGATGAATTAGAATCTTAGATTTCAAATTTATCTCAATTAGAACATTATAATAATTTACATTATTATTTTGAAAAAGTATGACTCGTAAAACTTTTTCAGAAATATGTCGTCAAAAAGCATTTGTATCAAAGTCTTTATAGAATAAATTTCTGCGTTTCTTTATTTTTTTTTTTTTTTAATTTATGCAAATAAATCTCTTATTGAACCAGAATTTAAAAAATAAAACATGAGATGGCATTATATTTATTTAGTAGTATAGGAGTTTTTTGTTTTCAATATGAGAAGACATTGAACCAAGAACATACAAGCAAGTTAACGTGTGTCTTGTATGATGGTGAAATATTTATAATTTGTATATGACTTTTGTTTAGAAAAAATTTATACAACACACACTAAATTTAAAATTCAGAACAAATAAAAAACCTTGATTGTTTGTAATTCGTTTTTTTTTTTTTTTATATAGTCTTATATAGGGTGGGATACTGTTTTGTATTTTCTCAGTTCAATTAAATATAGATTAAAAATGCAATAATAAAATTCATTTGTTTTAATAATTTTATACTTTGAATTCTATATTTTTTGCAGTCTTCAATCTTCAATTGAGAAAATTTTTCTTTAAAAATTTCTATCCAGAAGCAATGTTTTTCATTCGATTCAAGAAAAAATAATACTAATTTTTATTATTTATTAATTATTTCGTAACAAAATTAAATCATTTTTAACTCTCGAAGAAAACTAGATTACTTTTTAATCTCGAGTTGCAGACTAAACGTTGATCATAGCAGTTGCCCAAATTATGATTCTTTTTTACTTGATTTATTTTTCCCCGCTTGGTTTTTTAAACTCCTGTTTTCCTCCTTTTTTTTTTTTTGGTAATTAGAATTTTCTCTCTGGTCCCTTGACTGGTTAAATTATCCAGAGTCTACTCTCTATACTTCCCGAAAATAATATACTTGGTAAAAATTTTTATGTATTTGCATCAAAAACGGTCTATGTGAAAAATTTATAAGTCGATTTTGTGTGTATTAATTTGGCATTGTTCTTATGCTGAAAACATAACATGAAAACAGTGTTCCAATTATATATATAATGCTTTACTTTATCTCATTTTTTCACATAGTAAGTTTGGTACATAAAAAGATATCTGTTTATATTCAAATTTAAGACTGTTAAATAAAAGTAAAATAATTTTCCTAATTAAATATTTCATTTTTCTAAAATATATTTATATATTTTATAACCTCTGTATTAAAACTCTGTATTAAGTTAACACTGATTTTGTGTTACAACTTAAAAGTGCAAAAATTTAATAAATTCGACACAAAATTTTTTACTGTCTATAACACTCAAAAAGCCTTGATGTAATTTCACTCTCCTCTTGTTTTCCCCAGTTACGATAAACGTAAAATCTTATTCAACCAATAACATACAAAATAAATACTAAGTAAACACGTATTTGAGGTCACTAAAGTCCTCATAAATAACGATTACGTATATTTATTTTATATTCGAGCAAAAAAAAAAAAATACACAGTAATAAAACGTATTATATTTAAATAAACCATTCACTTAAACCAATAATATTTCATTATTATTTAAATAAGGGTTGGTCTCGAACCATACATAAATACATCGATATTACGGACTGTGACTGACGACTATAATAATATAAGAGAAATATATTGTCTTAATTAAATAAGCAATCAATTATGTGTATTGTGTATATTTTAAGTATTATACAGATGTTGAATGTTTAACTAAAACATATACATTCATACCAATACAAGGAGACACCATTATTTTTATACCCTTAACATTTATGAAAATATCCCCAATTGAATATTATTAATATATATATATATATATATATATATATATATATATATATATATATATATATATATATATATATATATATATATATATATATATATATATATATATATATATATATATATATATATATCTTGTGGTCGGCCAAATGCTTGTTCTAATCAATTTATAACATATTTTTATTGACTAAATGGCTTTCAAAAAGTAACCATACGTTGTTTCTGCTGACATCATGAAAGTTGAAAGTTTCTCTGTACATGTGTCCTATCTATACAGGTAAGAACGACCAGCGATTATAGACTTTTGGTTGTGGTTATCTGGGCAGGTAACAGGTAGTAAAGGTGTCAAAAATAATACAGAAAATTTGTTGGAGTATAAAGCTCAATTTTTTTATTCGAGATAACTTCAGATATCTCGTCATCCATTGCCGGACACTTATGACAGTTGCTACCCGTTTCTATAACGAAAGTATAATTATAATTTATTAAAGTTTAGGGGTGTCTGGCACGGGGTAGAAAGTGTCCGGCAATGGATGGCGGGATTTCTGAAATTATCTCGAATAAAAAAAATTGAGCTTTATAGTCGAACAAATTTTAAGTACTATTTTTGACACCTTTATTACCTGTTACCTGCCCAGGTAACCACAACCCAAACTCTATAATCGCTGGTCGTTCTTACCTGTATAGGACACATACAGAGAAACTTTCAACTTTTATAAAATAACGAAGGTCTGGCCGTCGTGGGCTCTTAGGCTATCAGTGAATGAACTGAAAAAAAAGTAGTATAAATTTCAAACTAGTATAAATAGCTCGGATTGACTTGAAAACTTAACAGTAGGTTGGAAAAAGGGAAATTTGGTTTTTGGGATTTTCATATTATTTAACAAAAATAAAAAATTTGTAAATAAAAAAACAGCCGCCTTCAAAAATTGAACTAAAAAATAAAAACTAATTTAATAATTTTTCATGTGACCAATTACCTTACGTCAACGACGACCAATCATTTTTTTAGATAAATAGGCACCGACTTCGAAAGGTAATTGGTCACAAGAAAAAATTTTAAATTTGTTTTTATTTTAATGCTTGAAACGCGGTTCTATTTGTTTATAAACTCTGTATTTTTAAAGTGTAGTTTAAAATTGAATCACTAAAAATTGTTTTTTGCCGTCTTACGTTAAAGATCCTGGTTTGATACCGGATCATGGTACCATCCATCCTTAGGATATCTCCTTTCCAACATAAATGAATAATCGAAATCGATTCATAAACAACGAACACCCATATCATTAAAAATTGTTTTTGTTCCTTCTCTTCCCTAAGGGACATTTGATCTAGACCAAATTAAAATGGGACCACACAGAAAACAACAGCTTTCAAATAAAAAAGACAGTCGCATTGAGAACCTGCTCCTTTTCTTCGGTATTCGGTTAAAAATAACATAAACTTAATAATAAGATGCTTAGTTATTCAGATATCATCTAAAATCCTATATTCAGATATGTCGAACGTTATTTTTGTGTTCGGGAAACTCTAAAGAGATTTTTTTTCAGTTTAGGTGCCCTAAAAAAATATTAAAAAAACCAAAACGTAGTCTACTTCTGAAGGTGTCTGTGTCTGTGTCTTTTTTTTTTTAAAGTTCTCAACATGCAACATTTTTATGAACCATCATGTATATATTAAGTACAGATATGAACATAAAAACTGCATTGAAATTTGATATAGACATTAGTGTAATGTATATGTGTACACAACCCCCATACACAACAAGCCACCCTCTTAACATCAGATCACATCACACAGTTAACATAATATTTTTATAAAATTTCAGAGTGGTGTATCGTATTGTATCATATTGTAAGTATATGTATATGAATATATTAAATTTATTAAGTTTTATGTGTATATTGTTGTTCGAAATATAATTACAAAAATGTATACACAACATACATACGTTTTCAAAACATATTTTTGTACCCTGGGGTTAAAAAGTATTGGCCAACACACAATATATGGCATGTGCATGTGCGTACATATATATATTTAATGTAAGGGCTATTTGGTTTCTGAATTTAAAAAATATAAAGTTGACTGTTCCACGAAGTTAATAAACAGGGTGTCAACAACGAAATTCCCTAACTCTTCCAGATCTCACATTAAGTTTTTTCTAGATCATTTTTTACAAATATAAACTAGTTTCATTCGTTATTTTTTAAATGATTTCTAAGTCCGAACAATGACTTGTTCATGAGTGAGCATTATTATCGAATAATTATGACAACAAGAACTAATTAATAATTATTACGAATCTTTGAAAAATTACAATGTTTTGAAAACCCAGCAAAAAAATTATAAATTTCCTAACTATTTGCATTATTGCTGACTATTTCATGACTTTTTAAGGAAATTCAAAGTTACCTGACTATTCAAGGTTTTCCCTGATCAGTAGGAATCCTATTAAAATAGAAGTTTGATTAAGCTTTATTAGATTGATTAAAATCAGATAAAGATTTTTCAAAAAAAATACAAAAATATTTACTTGAAAATCATATTTTAGGATAGTTCAACAGGAAGTTCAAGTTTTCTTAAACCCGAGATTGTAATTTTCCGGGTCATTTATAGCCCCCTTTATAAATTGAAATAATGTTACACTCTAGTATCGAGGATCTACTGTGTATAGGGATGAAAAATATAATATTTTGAAATTTTGAAGAAAAAAAAAATCAACAATTTGAATAGTATTTCTTATTTCCAATCGGATATCGTAAATACTAAATTAAGGGGAATTGATACGAATAATGAGCCCTCTATAATAAAGATAATCTCTAATGCACAATTTATTTCTTTCAATTTTCGAGCACAAATAACTCAAAAAATATTTGTTAAAATGTTCGAAAATTTGGAATGTGCAGTCTTGACATGAAAACCGGAGACAAATTGAAGAATATGTCCCAAAAAAATTAAAATTATATATTAAGAATTTTCTTTTAGAAAAACTGTTTGTCACACACCATTATGAAAAGCTTTCATAACAATTGGATAATTATTTTTTTTTATTTATTTGTGCGCGAAAATCGAAAATAATATAATGTATACTTGTAGAATCAAAACCTGCAACACCTTTACCTATTTTCATTTTTATCTATTTAAAAACCCCATAAAATTAGTGTATATTCGTATTTTATGTAAGCGTGGAAGATTCTGGCCATATATTACATTAAAGACAGTCTTTGTATAGTGGTTTCAATTTTTGCCTAATCCCCTTTACAATTTTTTAGACAAAAAATAATTATATAATATTTGTATCAGTAAATTTACCATATTTCGGTTTTTCAATCTTAATAATATCTGGCCTTAAACAATTAAAATGAACGGAGAACCTATCAAAATAGCCTATGAACCAAATTACCTTACAATTGGTTTTTTTTGAATTTTACGTAAAAATAAACCTGTTACATTATATGACTAATTTTTTGAACGGGTACTGTCATAACTGACAGAATTATATTTTACGACAGTCCGGTTATGTCCATTCGTCCAACTATTTGGGATTCAATCAGTTAAGCACCCACATATCCATTAAGAAGATTTCCAAAAAAATATTTTTAAAATCTCCTAATTACCTAATAAATTTTTTAATTCATTTGTACCATAAAGATATAACATTTAGATACCCACAAATAAAAATATTTAAAAAAAATGTTTATTCATTATATTCAATTGTTTTAACAAATACAATTTGGGTTAATAGAATTTCTCAAAAATAATTTATTCAAAAAAACTATAATATTTATGGATACTACACAACTTTCCATACCATTTAAATTTAATCAAAGTAAAAGGAAAAAAAAAATATAATTGATAAAAATAATAATAAGCCATTATCGTTTGTTTTTTAAACAATAACAATTTGTTTACATAATTTTTAATAATTATCCCGAAAAGTACACATAATAATAAAAATAGTCTAGTATAAATCAGCGCATGAGTACAAAAGTATTTCACGTTGAGTTTTTTACGTGATTCTTTTCAAATTGCCCTATTGATAAAATGAATGCATATTGCCAGCAAGAGGGCGATCCAGTGGCATATTTTTTAAACCGAAATTGTTACAATTGCAATTCATATTTTCAAAAGTGAAAGGTTTATTGATAAAACACGAATAAAAAAGGTTTTAAGATTTATTTATTAAGTTGAAATTTTTGGAGATATGAATTTTTAAAGGTTTGGAAAATTTGGTTACTTTTGACCGATTAAAAATATATAAAAAAAAAGAATAAACTATAAAACGTAATTTTTTAAAAATAGTTAATAATATCCTAAAGCGAGATTATAAAATAATTAATTTTTTAGAAGCTTTTATCAATTTTCCCCTGTTCTTACGTTTGTGCTGTAGCGGATTTAGATTTGAAGACGCCCTAGGCCCGAGACGATATGGCGCCCATTTTCTTTTCTAACAGTATATATATATATATATATATATATATATATATATATATATATATATATATATATATATATATATATATATATATATATATATTTATATATATATATATATATATATATATATATATATATATATATATATATATATATATATATATATATATATATATATATATATATATATATAAGAGGATGGCCACTGGTCAAATGACAGCGGACGGACAGTCCGGTGTCAGCTAAGACGAAAACATTGATCGGACTGTTAAGTTTTTTGATGCGAGTGGCATTACTGGCCCAGGTTGGAATTGGCCTCGATGTGGCGCCCTGACGAAAGCCAGCAACTCGAATCACCGCAACTCGAGAGCGCGGGGTTCGAATTAAATATACGCTAGGCTTAAGTAGTTTAAATTAGGTTAAGTCTGGACCCACGAAAGGTGTAGCCATAATCAGAGAAGACATCCGGACAGTGCCGTACAGCGCCGTACAGCTGAATGGCGACCCAACGAGTGGAAATTCGGTAAATCATAAATAAAATCATAAATAAAAAAATTTTTAATTTTTCATAAAATTTTTTTAAATATTCTGACTATTTAATAAGTTTTTACACAAACTGAAAATTCACTGACTTTTCCAGATTTTCCTTGACCAATAGACACCCTGATATTGCATGGAGTTACTGCCACGCAAAATGAATTTATATCAGTAGTAGAACAATTTAAAAAGAATCGCGTTTAAAAAATTTGATAGTTTTCGGTACTGAAGCGCCGATTCTTACTAGACTAAAATGTCTCATTAAATTTTAAACGGATATATAATTAAAGAGATGTAAGTTTTAGATAAGTGTTATATAAGTTGACATTAATTATTAAATAATATTAGAAACATGTGTAGTACCAATTACCAGGAAATTCTCATTCTTTGAAAATGATTCATAATCAATTGATGGAAAATAGTTGGATAGTTAATTTTATCTTTGGTAATATAGATATGAAATTTATGTGTGTGGTTTTTATTATTTAATATTTTTAAATCGTTCAATTAAAATAAACATTTTTTTGAGGTATATAAAAAATATAAATTATTATATTCATGGTGGTCTGAAAACACAATTAAAAACTTAGGTGACAAAATGTTTAAAATATTTAAGTAAATAAATATTAATTTTGTGGCAAATTCAAATAAAATCGATTTAAAAATTTATCTTTTAGAATTTCCCTTATGGGTACAGTCGAAAATTGTAGGTCTCTACATTATCATATAAAATTTAAAATAATCGAAGTAAATTTAATAGTAGATAAATCCAACAGGGGATTTTTGTATTCACACGAGCGTTTCAAAGCGAACCATGGTATGAAACTGACCCGCCTGAATGAAAATCTGACGCACTCGAGTTTTTGAAAACGACCACTTTTTTTGTATTTTCAGAAAGCCACTTAGAGCAGAAATCCAGACATCCAAATCGTTAGTTTTTTTTATTGAAAGAAATAAATATATCGTGGTGTGTAATATAGTGTATGTGTTTTAACACATCAACTGATTAAATTTTCCTAACATCTCTAGTTCAATTTTATACCATCAGAAGGACAAAAATTACACAACGCCTCTACAAAGGTTCCCAATACGATTTTAAAAATTGTTGATTAGTTTAAAAACGAAAGCTATTAGTAAAATAATAAAATACTTATATTGTTCCGTTAACGAAACGTTTAATAATAGAATCAAATTATTTGGGAAATTTAACAAAAAATTTTGAGTACTTACCATATCTGAATTCGTAATTGGATTGTATATCAGGTACCCAAGCCCATATTCGTATTACATATTGTGATGTGAATATCACCAGAAAAAAATAAAATACACTTATGCGTGATTGTATAAGGCCTTGGTAAATCATGGCTACTGTTGGATATGGTTTGAGTGTGCGACCTTCAAATTCACGGCATTCTAAACCCTCCACTTTGGTATTTGTGTAATTCTTTAACAGCCAACTGAAACAATAGAAAACACAATAAATTAATTTTCATTCAAAAATTTTGGTAATAGGAAATAGGAATTCATTATTAATTTTAGTCTTAAGTTTGAAAAGGTAGGAAAATATTGAAGGTATTAACACAATTTTGGTATAGGTATACAAAGAACCCCCTTAAATGAGCTCACTTCCGTCTACCCATCATCAAGATAACTCAAAGACAAAAAGAGATAGGAAGCTGAAATTTTGGACGAGTTATTCTTGAACAAAACAGTATGTTGGTAAGTTCTCGAATGAGCAAAATCAGCTCATTGAGAGAATCATCAAATTAGCTAATTTCCAACACGTATCATCAAGATAAAAAAACAGGCAGGTCAAGTTCGTGGAGGATCAAAATCTAATCGAACCAATGATAGAATAAAAATTCACATACAAAAAGTTTTTTTTTTAACAAACTTTTGTTTGAAACGTTTTTTCGTAAATTCTTTAGATTCGCAGATTCGCCACAATTTCAGCTCAAATATATATATATATATATATAAATATATATATATATATATATATATATATATATATATATATATATATATATATATATATATATATATATATATATATATATATATATATATATATTTAGATTATTGATACCATATGCCGAGTATCTAAACAATTAACAAACACTCTTCAGTTGTTACCTTCAGTTATTAATTTAAAAAAAAAAAGGAATACAATCAGAAAATTTGAAATAAAGAGCAATTGTGCCAGAAACGAGAGTCAGCAAAATAAAAAATTTTTCAAAATCAATACAAAATTAATAAAATATGTTTGCATAATTCAAAAAAATTTAACAAAAGCAATTCTTTCAATAATATTTTGCTATAGTTTGCAGAAAAAAGTCACGTTTTTAATACGGTCATTGTAATGCTATGTAAATTATATTACTTTAGAAATAGCTTTGGTTCATTACATAATAGACATATTACATTGATTTTTCCAGAAAATCTACACTACTACCAATGAAAATTAATGTAAATTTTAAATTTAAAAAACAGCTCAAAAAACATTTGTCTAAAAACGACATTTGTCACGTGGTGGTACGTATGACGTAGCACGCTAGTAAGCCAGTTCATATAAATACAAGAAAACAAATACAGCATCTATATAACGTCCTTGTTTGTTATAATAATATTCTGTAGTTTACTTGCTAGTGACGTCATCAGAGCTGTCACTAATTACAGGGCGTTTCCATGGCAAATAAAATTTCAAAAATTATTACATTTCATCAATGTTGTCACATAAGCCTTTTATTTTATCAAAAAGTAATTGAAGTAACTTTTATGGGTCATATTTAACACGGTTTATTATTATAATTATATTATTATGACTAATGTAATTTAAATTGTATATAATTTCCGGTATGAGTTAAATGTTGACATTTTTAATTTCAATACAGACTGTGTGTTACATTGTTAATAATAAAGGTGTCATCAAAATATATCAAACAACCATGATTGCATTTGAAAATCATCCATAATAAAATATTTATTATTTTTATTAAATATTTAAATTAAATCGTTGTACATAACAGACAAAAAAAATGAGTTGAATAATATTATTTTTCATTTGGACTTTGGAGAAATAGAAATGTGGTAAAACTTGTTGAAAGTTTGTGTCTCGCCAATTTTTTGTAGTCTGACACCAAATAAAATATGTTGTTAATTTTCTGCAGGATCTATAATCGAGCTATTTTTCCAAAAGTTTTTTATAATCTGCGCTTGCAAATCATATCGCTTACTTTCCAATATAATATAAACATACAAAATTTACTGAATTGATGAAAAAAATGTTTCAAAAAAGTTGTTAATTTTTTTATTTATTTTTTATTTTTTTTAATTTGAACATTTCTTAGCATTTATACTTGAAAAGTTGGTGGATTTTCAATTATTCAGATTTTGTGTTTTTTAAACGCTAGTTGTGATGAATTTATTCAATACCAGAAGACACATCCAAATATAATTTATTCTTTTCGTAAATTCAAATAATAGTTTTCATAAACGTTGTTCGGCTTAAGTAATTATGCTAGAATCGACTAAGAAATAATGCACCTTTTTTAGAAATAAGCTCTTTTTTATTGTGTATAAAAATCGTATAACGGCCAATCTTTGAAATAAATACAAGCCAAAGTCTAAATATACTCCACTTAGTTAGTTTTTGGCAAATACCAACAATATGAGCATTACTCTTCATCAAAGGGAAAATCAAAAATTATCCAATTGATTTTCTTTCTTTTTTTTTTTTGAAATGTATTTGACTGAAAAACTTTCATTTTCTCATCCTAATAAACGGTGACATTAACTTTTTTTAAATATGAATTATTATATATAAATTTGTTACGTAGCAAAAGCACTCGAGATGAGGAGGTAGGCGCGGAAATAGGACCTTCTCTTATTTCATACCTATTAATATTTATTGTGACGTCGGGAATCAAACAAGAATAAGTGCCTTACAATAATTATTTCCAACTTAATCACCCAGATTGATTCACAAAAATATTACAGAATAAAATAATTGGCAAGCTGTCTGTGGTTTTAGAATTCAAATATTTTAATTTTTTTGAAAGGTATAGAACGGATTGTTCACAGCATTAAATTAAAATTAATTAATAATTGCTAAGTCTTAAATTTGGTACTATATTAGCAACGATAAATATAGTAGTTCGGTCAGTACACATGGCAAGTTACATTGTTTACATACAAACCGTAAAAGCGACAATGCCGCACGTATAAATCACTGCTTGATTACAATAGACATTATGTGAAAAAGTAATCTTTTCTTATTGTTTTTTCGTAAACGGCATGGGAAATTACATCTTATTTAGACTTAAAACATTTATAATTCCAGTTTTTTTGTAAAGTTATTATCTCTAGCGGAAACGCGAAATATAAATATTCAAAAATAAGCCTAAAAACTATGAATTCCTATCCAATATGTATTAAATATTGATAACTTTCAAATTTTATTACAGCTGACTGAGCCGGGTAATATTTCTATAAATTTTTTTTTCATATCGTTGAAAACTACCTTTTTGCAAAAATATTTTTACCACTCATGTCGTTATAGTTATCTTTCGCGGATGATATACCTTCCGCGTCTGTCTGGCCGTTATAAATCTGTGCATAGATGTCACATGAGTATTCAAAAACAGACAAAACCAGACACGTACTATGTAAACGTGGATAACAAAAACATATAATGAATCAAATAATTGAAGTAACAAAAATAAATAAATAAATAAATTATTACGAAACATGAATATTATGTTTTTCTAAATATTCTTGAAAATCGTTTTAAGTTGTTTACGCCTATTTAGAAACATATTAACACTATTCTGTGGTCTGTTACCCATAAATACATATATTAACTGTTATTTTGAATGCCAGACACAACCATTTATTAATTGGCTTATATCCAATTAATAATTATTAGCACATGCGTCGTCGTGTTCGGAAAATTTTCAATATTAAAAATCTTTTCAATTTAATATTTTTGAAATATTATTGGATATTAAAAATAATTAATGAATGTTTTTTTTATTTATTTTGAAATTTTCTGTATGTAAAGTTTGTTGATCGTAAAACAAAATTGGTCGTATCATCTGTTTACATCAAATAGTTGTAATGGTAATGGAATCAAACAATATTATTTTAATTAAAACTAATGAAATTTAATAGTGTAACTAAAAATATGTTTTGAGTAATCTACAAATTTACAGCTATTTTATACTGCGCATTCATAGAACACCGCATAGTACATAAATTTGAGTCTTAAGTTTGGAATACTAGCAAATATTGAAGTAAATAAATTAGATTTTGGTATAAGATAAACAGGAACGAAGAGATAGATAGCGAGCTGAAAGTAGATAGAAAAAGTGACGTACATTAGACATAAAAAGTGATTTTATTTAAGTTTGTGATTGAGCAAAATTGGATCCCAATGTATCCATGTCCCTACTTTTGAACTATAAACGAAAATTTCAATGGCCAACATTTTAAACACTTGTTTAAAACATTTTTTGTAAACTTTTTAGATTCGTCACAATTTCAGCTCAAATTGAAAGCTAACAAGTGAAGGTAATAACTAACAGGGTTAATTGTTTAGATACTCGGTATATGATTAAATATCATTCGACTATTTTTAAATGTATTGCAATTACCAATATGTGATAATTATCAAAATTTGAGCTTAAATTGTGGCGAATCTTATCATTTTACGAAAAAATTTTTCTAATAGTTTCTTAAAAGGAATAAATATTTTGTATATATGGATTTTCCTTCTATCTTTTATAGTTTAAAAGTTGAATCAAGGATCCATTGAACCCAATTGTTCGATTTTGTTCATGCACGCACTTAAACTCACCCTTTTACGTTTAAAATGCGTCATCGAAATTTCAGCCCATTAATTATTTTTGTTTTTTTATTTATCGTGCTGACGGACACACGGGACAGACAGTCGAAAATGGACTAATTACGTGTTTCTGTGAACACCTATACCAAAATTTTGCGGGGTCAACATTTCCTAGTGTTACAAACTTAAAAACTCTGTTAATATACCCTAACATATTATGTATATCGAATTTAACAAAAATGGTGATGATATACCATCCACAAAATGGCCACACGCAAACAATTCATCTAACAAATGAATCAAATAGAAGCATTTACATAAACATTAATTTTACAAAACGAATAAAAAAAAAAAAATCTAAAATGTCTTTTAAAACATCATTTTAGAAGAACAATAGAAGTTTCTTGTAAATCACGATATTTTGAAATAAATTACATACTCTTCATACAGCAAAAAAAAAATTATTAAAAGATTTTGAAACAATGAAAGCAAAAAAAAAAAAATTAACCCCAAATGTGGAAAACAAAAGAATATGAATTATATGTTTTTATTACAAAAAGATAACAAAAAAAAAAAAAGAAATATCTAAACACGAGATCAAATGCTGATCAAAAAAACATTTAAACATTTCTATATCTCACTCACATATATAGAACGAATCAAGGTCAGTTTAAAACAAAACCAGATATAATGGGAATTAATTAGTTCCTTCATTGATAATTTCAACTGAATAGAGCTTGGATATTTATTATTAATCCTGGGAAAAATAATAATAATACTCACCTAAATGTTTCGAAATGTATTACTAATAGTGAATTGTAGACCTCGTTCAGAAGAAAAAAAAAGTATATAAATAATAAGTACACAATATTTAGAATATTTCTGATAGTAAAGTAGTTCAGTGCTGAGAGATTCTGCTTTTCAAACATGAAGTCTCATTTTCGAAGCTGGTTATTATTTTTTATTTATTTCTTTAAGAAAAAAGTTTATTTAAGAAAAAGAGGGATTTTTCCGGAAGGTAAAATTCAAATCCAAAAACTATACAGTGAATTTCATGAGCATGATTAATATGCCCACCAAATTTCGTTAAAATCGAACACAAGGAGTTCGAAAGTTACAGCGAAACAAACTTAGATATAGACAAACAGAAATACAAAATCGTCTAGATAAACCGTAGACCTCAATAAACAAACTCGGTCAAAAAATCGGTCAATAAACAAACCTTCTAATAATCTTAATTGGACAAATAAAATATGTGTAAAAAAATTAATTATTATCTATACATTAATACGTGAAGCCACAACGTTGTATCCTTTTTATGAAAATTGGGTGGACGGAAGAAATTTGGCACTATTATAGTTTAGAGAATGCTAATAATTTTAACTTCCCGCAAAGAAAATCTAAGATTTTCTAAAATCGAAAAGTTATTGGTTTTACCCCGTTTTGTAAATATCGAGTTTTCATCAGATCTCGACGTTTTTAGGTTACAGGAAGCTTCCCTGCAAGGTTGTCACTATGCCTGTATGTATGTGTGTGTGTGTGTGTGACTGATTTTATCGCGGTTGATGCCATTCGAAAGGGCTTGACCAAACTTAGATTTTGAATACATTGACCAAACTTAGATTGTGGATCGATTCAGATTGGTAGATTTTCAGAAATCGCAAAAAAAAACTAAGAAAAAAATTTGTTCAAATGTGGTTTGTTTGGAATAACTTTTAAACGGCTGTATCGATTAACTTCTAAAATAAAATTAGTTGGAATTTAATTTATTTTCCAAAATCTTAACTATTTAACAAAAATTGACTGGTTTCACTTTTTGAATATACAGCAATAAATCCATTCTCTACAAACGATATAATAATTAACTAAAATAATATAAACTGATTCATCAATTTAATGAGAGGTACATTTTATCTTAAATAATAATAAAGGAAAAAATCCAAACATGATGAATTGTGAAGTTCTGATGAAAAAGAAACATTTCTAAAAGATTTGATGTGAAATCTGTGTACGTAAAGTATAATATTCATGTGAATTGACGTCATGCCTCAATGAATTCACCATTATTGAGGGTTAAATCAATATCTATTTCATCAACGTGTATTCTTCTTGTAGAAGGAGAGCCAAAGAGAGGATTTTGTCCATTTATTCACATCAGATTAGAGATGACCACAAATATTTTAAAATTAAATTCTCTGAATGTTCCAGGATCTCTAGAGCAATAACGGAGAAAATTCCAAATCGAGATCAGGAATGTATAATTATTTGCTTGGTTAAAGATGGATAGTTAAAGAAAATTACTGTGCTAAAAACGAATTTTATAAGGAATAAATTTTCATTGAATTGAAATTTTACATTATTCATTTTTAATTCAGCGATTTTATTAATTATTTGGAAAATTTTCAGACTTTTGATAAAATTCCAGGGCTTTTCTCTGACTTTACCAGAAATTTCAATTTCCTAAAGTTTTCAAGATTTTCCAGTAATTGGCCAGGCTAATTACATGGTGATAGTGAATCTTTCAACTATCTAATGATTTGTGGCATGACTTTAAGAATTAAGTAGGCAGAAAGTTCAGAAACTTTCAAAACAAAATTTTTACTTGGGAATTATGGAGGGTAGTTGAATTATTATTTTTAGTCTGAAGAGAAACTAACAAGCAAAACAAATATAATTTGAATGAGCGTCTTGACTTCACGAAAAGGGAACTGAAGAATATATTTAAGAGCAAAACAATGACGTCACCATTCAACATTCTCATAAAGATTGTATTTTCAGAATCAATAGACGGAAAATAATCTTTGATAACTAGAAACTTGTTTGTTTTTGAATCAATTTTTATTTAACAGGGTGGTGTGTTTACTATATCTCAAGAATGAAATTCCCTGACTTTCCCAGGTCGCACATTGTCTTATTCTAGACAATTTTATGAAAATATGTCTCTTAAAAACTCATTAATAATTATTATGAATATTTGAAAAATTAAAATGTTTTGAAAATCCATTAAAAAAAATTCAAAATTCCCTGACATAATTTACCGTTTTTTGTGAATGATCCACGACTTTTTCAGTAAATTGGAAATTCTCTGACTATTCCAGATTTTTCAGATTGCCCGAACACTTTTAATTTTCGAACTTTGTGGTTTTATTGAGTCTAGATTCAAATTTGGAAAAATCTATTACGAGTATGCATAATATCTAAACCGTCAGTCATTTGATTGGGAATTTTGTATGTGTTCATTTAACATTCCTTCTTAGTGTCTGATTTTAAGTAAATTTTTGTATTTCTTTGTGATATTCTTGAAAGCTTGTAAACGGCCCCCCCTCCACCAAATGGCATGGATCATATTACCATTCGTTTATATTACCATCTAATATTCAAAATCTAATATCATGACGTTTTCGAGTCAATCCCCATTTAGCACATAGTGCTTCCCTACTATCATTAATGTATTATTATTATTATTTTTTATACTTTTAATTATGAATCATCTCGCTTCAATAGTTTATCGAATAATGTGTATTTTTTATATTTATTGTATTTTTCAGAATACAAAACAAATATTATCTTCGTTGAGTTCCCAATCAGAGTGATGTGTAGGAAAACGTGAAGACGAACAGTCTCACAAGGTTAAAAACGGAAACTTCTGTGTGGGGATTATGAACCCTCAGTTACCAATATTTAAATCAACTAGCACAATAATATCAATGAAATCATAAAGATACTAACGACGTCACTGTGTACAGTGCTTAAATATCCAATATATGGATACAAAAGTTCCCAAAATGGCAGAAAATTTTATAACTACAAGGCGTTTCTCAAAATTATACAATAATTACCAGAATTCTTGACCCGATAATATTGGATAGCAAAAGTAGACAAAATCGAAACGGTTAACTAGTGGTTATTTATGTTCAGACTTTTTATAAAGTTTGTGTGATTTTTTTAATTTGACGAGTAATTTTATGAGAAATGTTCAAAAATCACCAAAAAGTCACAAAAACGATTGTTTTTGGGTTCTCTGTAAGTGTAATTATATGATTGAATTACTAGTTTTCGAAATATAGTTTGAAATCAATTCGAGGTATTCTGAATAGGATTTCCGGCGCTTCTTAAAAATTACGCCTCCCATGTTAAATAGATGATGTTCATTACAAATTTATGACTCAAAATTAATTTAATTCAATAAATAAAATTTACACAAATTCAGAAACAAAAATTATTTTCTAAATTTTCACAATTTTTTCAAAAGGGTAAAAATAAAATGAAAAAAAAAAACGATAATTCATTTGTTTCCGATTACCGATAAAATTTTCATTTTCAAATATTAGTTTCCAATTTATTAATGAGTGCGTAGGCTTTGACATATTACTTAAAATCGTAATCCGAGATCGAGTTCAGGTGAAAGTAACCACCCTACTGTTTAAAAAGTGTTATTTTCTCAGATCCTAATGACTATAGAAAACTCAAAAGTAATGAAACAAAATATTTGAAGGTAACATATAGAATCGCAAAACAAAAAATCTTATTTAAACTTGAAAACAATGCAATGGATCTCTTCATATAGTATAAATTAATTTTTTTTTCAAAAAAAAAAAAAACCACACTCAAAAAACGTAAAACTAAAAACTAATTTTAAATTTTTGACTAAAAATGACCTTGTAATTAAGTATACCTGTCTCAATCCAAGCCCACCAAACAATTGTTAAGCTAAAGATAATAATAAACATCAACTTCACAATTGGTCACAAGGAAAAAAATAAAATTATTTTTTAGTTTTTAGTTCATTTTTTTGATGGCGGTTAATTTTTGTTTAAAATTTTGTATTTTTTCTATTGAGTGTTGTACAACCACGACAAATTTTTCATTTGGATTTTTCATCTGGTTTCCTTATCATCGTTTCCTTGGTATCATCCTTGGGATATCACCTTACCAAAAAACAGAATCATCAACTACGGATTTATGACCGCGAACACATATAGCACTAGAAATTGTGTTTTACTCCTTCTCTCTTGTTAGGGGCATCAAATTGAATTGGGACCACACGGGCAGCACCAGCTTTCGAATGAAAAAATAATAATCAAAGTCGGTTCACCCAGTCGAAAGTTCTGAGGGAACAAATGGACTGGAAACCTTTGCATACAAAAATTACCTATTTTCTTATTTTAGGATAACCATAGTAATCATCATAGAAAAAACAAGCCGGGCTGTGTGCATTAAAATTTGAAGTAAACGTAATAATAGAAATAAAGGAAACTAGATAATAGAACGAATATAAGAAAAATATTTCTTTATTATAGTGCATAGTACGTGGAAGGGACTGCACATTCTAGAAAATATAAATTATTTGTTCAATTGTTTGCATGATAATTGTATAGCAAACATCAAATAAAAAATGTAGAATAATTTCAAAAAATGTGATTAAATTTGTTAACAGACTTAGGTAAATATTATTATTTGATTGATAAAATCGTCACCAAATTAGCAACGAGTAACATCTCCTCAGAGAATCATTACAACTAGCTAATTCATACTGATGATGACTACTTTGTAGTCGAAATACGCATTTATAAAATACAAAATAAATTGATCTAGGAAATTGGGTAAAAAATCGAAATTTATTCGAAAAATTTTAGAGTTCTCATTAATAATTATAAAATGATAAAATAGTATTTCGTAACCATAGCAACGAAAGAAAACAATTTGATGAACGGTGCCCATACATTTAATTATGAGTCATTGTTTCAATAATTTATCAATACGTATTTCTTATTTGTTTTTATTGTACATATTTTTCAAAGTACAATGATTTTATTATAATTTACATAATTACGCGTGTAAAAATCGTGAATTATCTGTCAGTAGTAATCTGACCTCGACCGATGGATTCAATTTTTTGTTTTGTTTTATGTGTTTTAAAAGTAGTGTTCTTATACAGATAATCGAGTCATTTCATTAATGTTATTGATCATATATAACATTGAAATATTTTGAAATCGAATACGCTTCGGCTGATGGAATATCCATCCTTAATCCTGAATTTGAACAACAAGCGTTTTCGTGATTTAACTTTAATTGAATGATTAATGTTTAACACAAAAGTTAAATAAGTTTCACAAGATTCAAAAGAAAATATTTCAATTTACTTCCAGAATTCGGGAACAAAAAATTCAACGTTCTGAATCTCTCATGTTTATTTCAAATTAGAAACGACAAAATTTTTATGGTATAATTTGAAATTTATTCAGGTTAAAATCAATATTTTCTTTTTGTAAAAAAATAAAATTAAATACAACTTAACAAATTCGTGATATCAGAGAGCAAGACAACAAATTGCCCAATTTTGAGACGAAAAATCGTTAACTTTTTTAGACACTGACTTGAATTTTTATAAACTGAAAAGGAAATATAAATTGCTAATAACAAAAATCAAAATTCAGAATTTATAGATCGTAATTTTTTTTTTTTTTTTTATTTGAAAAATTCTCTGGCTTTTACCATAATTTCCAAAATTACCTCAATATCAAATGACTTTTTACACACTTAATTTAAGTCCCTGATTATTTCAAATTACTTATAATCAGTAGTTATATTGAAAGACGAAAATTTATTTATGTTCTGGATCTACCTTCATGAATGAGTAAAATTGGGTTTCATTATTAAATCAATGACTCATCTATAAACTATAAAAGATTACTTCAATTACAAAAAAAGTAAATTTCTCAAAACCGATCTTTGAAAATTTTTATACATTTACTATTTAAATTCGCCACAAATCTAGCTCAAAGTTAGTTAAGTATCACATAGAACTAATTATAAATCAAATTGTAATTCTGCATAACTTCGCAAATTTATGTATGTTGTGTTTTTTAAAATATTGATAATTATTCATATTCAAGCTGGGTATTTAAACAATTAACACTATTGATCATAATTTTTAAATCTAATAAAATATTTTCGAAAAAAATTGCATATATTTTTCGAGTACTTAAGGTTTACTCAATTCAACGGATAAAATTTTTTATGGATATGTCAATGATCTGTACATTTGCTCAAACAATCGAACAATAATATGACAAATCGTGTCATAACATAAAAATCTTATTCCTTTTTTAAGCTCTGATTTATTTTGACATATTGAGTGCCCTTATTTCATGGAAAGCTCTTCAACGTCCGATATTACCTCGTACATATATGCATTCAATTAATTTATATTTGTGGTGATGGCGGAAATTAAGCCATCTTTGTTAAACAATTACAATCCACAATCGAATGAGGTACTGAAATTGGTTATAAAAATTTATATTATAATATATTATTCCAGACTGGCAATCCTAGTAAAAAAAAAAAAACGGATGGATGAAATAATAAAATAAACATTCTTACAAAGTGATTAACCTCCCTATTTGAATTCGACGAATAGTAATTTTTTCTGTAATTACCTAATCATTTCATATTTGCACAGACAAAATAAACAAAATAAAAAATCAACAATAATATTCACTTAAAAAAACAGCAATGGTAATAATTTTTAAGTATAACCTATCCGGCCCCCTCCCGCCCTCTGAAACTAACAATGTGTGGATGTAAATACAATTTAAAATTATGATTTTTTTTTATAGTCAACGGTACTATTTTTTTTTTTTTAACTAAAAAATTACACCAAATACTGTTTTTTCTATTTGAACTATAATTGAACTTGTAATTATGATTGTAACAAAGAACTGAGCTATGAAAAAAAATCAAGAATTTTTAAATCAAAAATACACGAAGCAAAAATATTATAATTTTAGTTATAAAATAAGTGAAGTTAACAACTAACAGAGTTAATGGCTTAGATACTAGACATATGAATTTAATTGTTTTGATTATTTTTAATTAACATTCATAAAACACTACAAATATCCAGTTTATACAGATATAAATGTATAACATACATTTATATAATTTGAACTAAAATTGTGAAGACCTCAAATATTTTACGAAAAAATGTTTCAAACAAAAATTGTTTAATTCAATAATTTAAACATTTTTGTATTTGAACTTTTCATCTTTTATAGTTTAAAAGTTGGGTCAAGGGTGCATTGGACTCAATAAATTTTGCTCATTCACGAACTTAAATTCACTTTTTATATTTAGAATACGTCATCAAAATTTCAGTTTGCATTCTCTTTTTTCTTTTGATTTTTCAGGATGACGGACGGACAATCGAAAATGGACTAATTAGGTTTTTATACAATAAACATGCCAAAATTTAGTTTGTGCGATGAATATGTCCTAGCGTTACTTTAACTTTAGACTAAAATTAATATATTTTATGTATATCAAGTATACAAAGACGTCCCAATTAGATTCTGATATTTTGAATAATTTAAAAGAGAATTATTTACCTTTGTTCAGATTGCCAATTATCTTCTATAATAGCTTACTTTATTTCCAATCTCCGTATAATTGAAATTCATATATACATATAAACATATAAAGGTATATTTAAATTAGTCTTTAATTTTTAACGCTTAAAAATTATTAGAAAATTTTTTATTCTAGTTTTGCGTATGAAATTCTACGACAGATTATGTTTTATAATTCTGTTATGTGAATAAATAAATTTACACACTCCAATGTTTTTCTTAACCACTCTATTATATGCTAATTATGTGACATGTTTCGGATATTACTCCATTTTCAACCGCTTGTTAATAAATTCTACTGATTTATCTTGAATTAAAAATGTTTTAATTTTTTTCTGTAAGGGGTAATCTTTGGGACTACGAAACTGGGGCTACATTATCAGGGCCTAGCATATTTTGTTTAAAGGTATGTTATCATATAAGACTATTTACAGAGTTTAGGACGTTCCCAAGGCTGATGCATGTTCAATTGCTCCTCAATGTAAATTATGATAAGAACATTTCAAAAAGGATGAGATTCACTGAGCTCTTTCTATTTCTTTTTCAAGAGCAGAAATACAAAAGTAATATCATTGCGCCATTTTTCGAATTCGTTATCTTTTACTTGTCACGATAAAAAGATTGAAATCAATCAACGCAGCTAACTTTTTTCATTTTTATAATTAAACGAATACCGAATTTTAATAATTAATTAATTGTAGTTTTTTAAGATAATCAATCATAAGAAAATTGCTTTTGTTATTCAATAAAACGACGAAAATAGGAAATTAAACAGACAATTTTTCAAAAATTAGTGCCGCTAGATACAAAAAAAAAAATTACGAAAACGTAGTTTATTGGGAACATTCTTAAGTGTTCATAGGACCAGTAGTCTATTTTTGACTACATGTCCGTCATTACTTAAAAACGGTAAAACTAAGTAAAAATTTATATTGCCTTTCATGTTCGACTGTATGTCCATCATTTCACAAAAACCGCGAAAAGAAAGTGAGCAAGAATTTGTAAAGCATTCCATTTTCAACTGTAAGTCCATCATTACTCAAAAACGGTAAAAGATAGTCAGCAAAAATTTATATAACATAAACGCGAAAAAAAAAAACAATTTTATTTTGTATTTAAAAATGATTTTTACGAGAAAAAAAACGACACGCCCACTATTTTCATATCAAGATTGTTTGTTTCAAAGATAACATTAAAAAAAAAAAAAACTTTTTAAGTGTTTTTTTGCGAAAATTGAAAACAAATAAAATGTGTATTATTATAATATAGTACATTCGGCATTGTCATCATTGTAAATATCTTATTTTTTCTGTCAATTCCTCTAATTAATAATAAAATCGTGAAAAAAAACGATAGTGCGTTCTTAGTCTAAGAAATCGAAGTAAAGAAATAGGTATGTTTTTATTTTCCTTTCATAGTTAATTTTTCACAAAAAATTTTCTATTTCGTTTGGTAAATATATATGCATAAACAAAGTTTTTTATTTTTATTTTTTAATAAAACCTAACATTACCTTTCAATTTAATAATATTAATGTATGTGAAATATAATGTTATTTACATTACGTAATAAAATATCCAGTGTGAAATTATATTTTTAGTCATTGCTTACTGTTGGTATTAACTGCGCTAACTTAGCTACTTCAGATTAGTACACATACTTCAAGAGTCAGAGTATTATTTATAGAACCATGGTCGATAGATACGAGACTACTTTTTGACGGTATTGTATCTATGGACGTGAGGCATGGATGCAATTACCAATCTATGTCTGATTACAGAATTTTAGCAAACTGTAAAATTTACGTTAAATCAAACAAAATTACAAATTAATTAGATTTAACGTAATCTTTGAGTTTCCTAGAGAAATTTAAATACATACAAAAATAACATTAATTTTGGAATTGGGTGCCTAGTTTTTTTTTAAATATCATTTGATGAACATTTCGGAGACATTGGTGTCCGTAATTGATTTTGACAGATATCTCAAAAACTACGATAGGCGCGATTTTAGCCCTAAAATATAAATCATTAAGTTAAATTGACAAAATTATTTTCCCGTTTTTTAAATGAATTGTTACTTTTATTCGCAATTTAAAATAATTTCTATTGTAATTTTTTTAAGTGAAACAAATAAGTTATAAGCTCTTTTTTGCATTTCTTTCTTGCAAAAAATCCTTTATCGGTGATTCTGTGATAAGTAGTTTCACTACTTAGATTTTGAAGGAAAGTGTATATAAATGCCATGGACATCGATAGGACCGAAGAATGACCCTTATGTATACTCATGTATGACGTCATTTATGCAAATCTCCTTCTTTGTTTAATTAAGAATTTTGATCGTCCATATTTAGGCTATTTTTGTAAGAATAAAAAAATAATAATTTCAAATTCATTTTCGTGAAGCAAAGAATCTTCAGTTAAAGTAAAAAACTATAATTTGTGCATCTTCCCTATTTTCAATCCTAAACTATAATTAAATGTCAGTTTTATTTCCATTTGACATTTGGTATAGAATTTACATGCAAACAATTGAACAAATAATTATATAATTCTAAAATGTGAATGTGTTATTACAAATTTTATCCACTGGTGTCGCATCAATCGATTAATAAGTCCTTACCACGTACTATGAACGATACGGATAGCCTGATTCCTATGTAATGAACAGTTCTGTAGCAGTGACCTGGTACCTAGAGTAAAGCAGCTACTATAGCTACTTTAAGAGATTTGTACAACAGCATTCTATTAAATGAACAAAGATAGCTACAGATTCTTATATGTTTAGAGAGTTTATTAAAGAGTGTCTAACGGTAAACATTTCTTAAGAATAAATTTTTTTCCTTTTTTAATTTTATATTTATTGTATATTAAATAATCTTTATTATTATTATATTTTTAAATTGTTTAATCGTTTTATATTAAAATGGTTTCTATAAAAAAGTATAAAACGATAAATTTTGGAAAGTTATGATCGGGTGGTAATATTAAGGACAATTGACTTATCTTTCTTAGAACCAATGTTAATTATTTTTTTGGAAGTTTCACAATCGAAAGTAGGTTATTAATGAGTAATCGATATGAATTTTATAACGTTCTTTGATATTTCCTGAAAGGAATGTTAAATGAATCTATTTTATCCTCGGTTGTAATTCACTACACATTCATGGGTTTTTTTTTAATAATTGACCGAACGAAGTGTGATCTATGGTATAACAGGATTTCGTTTGCCTGTAGTATCTATCTATGTTTGTTCCACTGTAACATTCGCAGTAAGATAATGTGTCACTCAAAAAAAAAAATTGCTTTTGTATCACTCAAGTTGTGGTAGGAAAAATGCATGATGGAGATAAAAATTAATACTTTTAATTTTAACATCTCGAGAAAAAAACGATGTAGTGATGCTGTAATAACTGCAACAATTTTATATGCCGTTAATGGGAAGTGCCCTCGAAATCGTGAACTTCGACAACGTATAGATAACATTATTTCTTAGCCCATGGAAAAATAATGTATCAAAAAGCGGTTTTTCGCTCGAAAAAATTAAGGTTAATAACCTTCCACATCGGCATGGGTCTTTTTCTTAGCGAAAAATTATCGACTTCAAAAATTAATTATAGAATTATTTAAAATTAAATTGTAAGTATTTTTTCATTTTTTTTAAAGACGGTTCTATTTTTTTTTTGTAAAAAGCTTGCGAGTGTAGATAAATTATTTTAAAAGATAAACAACATTTTTGTTAAGTTCATGAACTGATTACATTCATATTTTCTATAAATTAATAGGCCAATTAATTGACAACGTTAATGAATGTATTCATTTATATAATTTAATGTTGACAAAAAACAAATTTGATAATAAATTTTTAAATCTCGGTCAACTTACAATTTTTTTTGCAATTGTACACTTTATAACCTTTCTAATAAAAATTGATAAATTAAAATAATCATAATATTTATATTTGTTATTTATAAACTTTTAAATCCAATTTATATCGCCAAATTCTGTGCATATTTAAAATTTGTTCCAGTGTAGAACCATTTTTCGCCATTTTTCGCCAAATTTTGCTTATTTGCGTAGAATAAAATACTTATCTATGCGATCCAGAAGGATAATTTTTGGACGTTTTAATCGGAATATAAATCAAGATCGAGGGTTACTTCCCATTGAAAGCATGTAGAACTAATTCAGGGTGTCTACTCAATCTTGAGAACCAAATTACCTAATTTTTCAAGGTTTTCCTCAAACTGATTGGAATTTTCCCAGATAATTATTTGATGAGCTGGAATAAAATTGACTGAATTGTTTACAAAGGCAAGTAATAATTTTTCCAAAATTACGTTTACACCATGACAGTTTAGTATTTTATGTAACATGATAAAAATATCGAAATTTCATGTACTTGTATGACTCAAATTTAGAATATTGAAGAATATTTCTACATAAATTTCTATCAAATTTCATTCTTGATTTTTCACTATCGAAAGTACCTGATTTAAAAGCATAAATGAGGGGTTATTGATTCACATATAAGATCCGCATCTGTTGATTAAATAAAACACGTATATTAATAAGTTTATTAATCTTGTCTGTGATTAAGTAAATTTTGTATTATATAGTCACATAATATGTATTATGACATAATGTACATGTTTTGTTTTTTGTATATTAAGTAGAAACGGTTACAATATTATTATTTCAACTTTAATATATCACTCAATTTCTAAAGAAAAACTTTCTCCCAGTAATAATATTATTAAATATATAAACACTTTAAAAAAAAATAATCATTTACAGATATAAAGTAGGTGTAATTGAATTTTTTAATTTATCAATTTATTGTCGATTAAGGTAAATGTACCGGTTTAGACATAACGTACTTTGGGGATAAATTTCGATTTTTTCTTTGCCATTTAAACTTTTTTTCATAGGACTTTGTAGTTTTGCCGAAAATCGAGATAAACCGTGTTTTTTTCCTTTCGCTTTGGTTAAATTCTTTACCGTTTCCAATTGGTTTCATTCTTCTAAAATTTCGGCTTAAAAAATTAGCCCATAAATTAATATTTGGCAAGAGTACATTTCGAAAGTGAATTTTAAACATGAATCAATTAACCAAATAAATTATTATGCAAAAATATGCTCCCATTAAACAGTTAAAAGATGAATGAACATTAAAAAATTTCAAAATGGTTCAATATTTTTTAAATAGATCATTTGAATTTAGTATTTTTGGCATTGGAATTATAATTTACTTGTAATTGAAAATTAAATGTGATGTTTATAGTAGGGGAGCTCAAGAGGAGATTTGTAGATTTTGAATCGAAACGTATCAGCTTATTGATTTATTATTACTATGAATACAAGCGAATTGTTTTCATCTTTCAATAAAATAGTAAAATACATGACGTAAGGAAGGTTCAAAAAGTTGTAAAAAACAAGTGAAGATAATAACTAACAGAGTTAATTGTTTGTATACTCGACATAAGATTGAATATCATTGTTTGGACTATTTTATATTATAATTCATAAAAATACTACAAATATCCAGTGTATACAGTTATAACTTGTATACTAATATGTACTGTAATTACCAATATTAGCTAAATTTCAACTTCAATTGTGGCGAATCCTAACATTTTACGAAAAAAATTTCAAACAAAACTTGTTTGGTTCAAAGAAATATTTTTTGCATTTGAATTTTTCTTTTATAGTTATAGTTATTATTTTCTTTTATGAACTAATGGAGCGATTTTGCTCATTTACAAACTTAAACGCACTTTTTATATTAAGAATATGTCACCAAAATTTCAGCTCGTTATGTCTTTTTATTTTTGAGTAATCGTAATGATTGACGGAGTGAAGGACAACCTGACATGGATTATTTAGGAGTTTCTATTAACATCTATACTAAATTTTGTTTGTGAAGTCAATATTTCCTAGCGTTACAAACTTTGGACTAAAAATAATATACTCTGTCATATTATGTATGGCGAGTATAAAAACGATATCCGAAATTGCTGGGACGGGATGGCAAATGGTAAAAAGTTACCTATATATTCTCTAGCGCGGTCATCTTTTAAGAAAATAGTTTAAGGATGATGGAAATATAATCTGAGCGTAACGCAAACGTGTATGAAGGCCATCCAAATAAATAATTATCAGATTTTGGATCAAAACGATTAAAATAACGATTTGTCAGCATTTTCAAAAACTGGGTATTTTTTTTTTTTTTTTGAGCAATGAAAGCATGTAGATGTTCTTCCAATAAGGGTATGTACTTATCTATAAAATCCAATAGACTCATCGATGCTCTAAGAAACTCCATATTATGAACGTGGGCTCCCCAATCACAATGTGTGTTGTGAATACTTGAAATAAATTGTGTTACCGCATAATAAATACAAATAAATAACTTTTAAATTGCAAAAACAGAATTGATGTCGTTACGCTGATTATTAATTTAATTACAGAATTAATTATATGTTAATTATTTTATAAGAGATATGAAGAGATGGTTTTTAATTTTTCTATTTGTGTTGACATTTAAAACTGAAATCAACTCTTTTGATTAAGTGTTGAGTAAATATCATGACTTCATTAAAGTATCTAGATGAATTTGATGTCTTGCAGTCTATTATCTAGTATTTATATGTTTTATCTAGTCTTGTAGTCGTTTATTTATGATATCTTAAAACAAATATTTCGGGAAAACACGAACCATTTTGAGAGAAAAAAAAGAAGAAAGAATTAAGTTAAAAATTATATTAAATTAAATACTTATATATGAGATTTTGTAGTGGTCAATTGGACACTCTAAATAAGATTTTTTAGTGAAACCAATTAGAAACCAACGAATTCAGAGACCAATTCGAAACCAACGAATTTGTTTAAAGTTAAGAATATGATTATCGCCTAAAGTTATCTGATTTCAAAGACAACATATATGCAAGACTTTTATTTGAAATTTGAATTGTAATCTCATAATCTTATATAATATACGTATATAATATATATATATATATATATATATATATATATATATATATATATATATATATATATATATATATATATATATATATATATATATATATATTCTTTGTATATATTTTAAATGAATCAAATATAACCGAATTGTGGATTTTCCAAATTTTTTTGATTCGTATAGCATCAGAGATTAAGAAATTTTCCAGTTTTAAAATAAACAATTTGTTGCAATACTCTGAACTATTTGGGTTTAAACCTTGGTATCAAATTGCTCCCTGGCAACATGCATTTTTATACCATCAGTAGGACAATTAAAAAACAATAATGGCCACGAATTTTAAATAATTTATTCTACTTTTTTTTTTATTTCATGGGTTTTATAGTTGGATCATTCTACGATGGGGACAATGCATTTTATATGCATATCGATACGGATTCATTAATAAATTATGTAACTTAAAATAACATTATAAAAGATGAGTATAGTTTGAGTGAAGTACCATCATGTTTACTCTCCAGTCACTCCACTCCATTCATTCCATTCGAAGCAAGCAACACAAACCACATATTATCATCATCATCTTATAAATCCATTATTATTAATTTAGTAACATCAATTTTAAATTGTAATTTATTTATGATTTATAATAATTATCATTTATTTAGTACAGTATTATTATTATTATTATTTGTAATAAGACTTTTTAGACCAGGGTCGATAATTTTTTTAATAGAAAAAAAAATATATAGTAGGAATCTGTTGGAAACGGAAGAGAATATTACAAAAATGAAAGGGAAAATAATTTACGGGCGACCTATGGTCGGGAAGTGTAAGGGGGTGAGTTTTTAAATGTAAAACCGGTCTATCTCGATTTTTGATAAAACAACAAGTCATATGGAAAAAAGTTGAATGGCAAAGTTGTAGGTAATAAAAAGATCTACGATTTTTGTATTTAGACTTTTTTCACATAATTTCCTTAATAAATAACATATTTGTAGATTAATTTTTTAAGCTTATAAAACGAAAATCGTTTTTAGTATTTAAATCAATTACCATCCTTTAAAATACGTCATAGCTCCACAACTTTAAAGTTTATTTAAGAGTTACAATTTTAATTAGTTTGCTCTGAATCTAAAAAGTGAGTTTTAGTTTATACATGTGGAACATCGGTCTATGACACAAGAAAACGTCGATTATTCGAAATAATCAGCAGTGTTTAGTTTATGTTGATGTAAGTTAATTGTTTAAGTGCTATAAGCGATTTAAGTTCGAAACACAACTTATTCTGTTTTACCTTTTTTTCTAAAAAACCATAAATAGTTCCAAAGTATTATTTTTTGTCATGAAATCTCACAGTCCATCAAAAAAGGAACGGAAACAACCGGATCCTTAGTATTAAAATTATTCGTATCAAAATTCCATTAACAGAATGCAGCACTCAATTTTTCGATACTCAAGTATCTCCAGATTCTCCTCTATTATTATTTTGTTTCAATTAAATATTACAATTATTTATTAATATTTTTAAATTAATAATAATTTTTTTTTTTAAATCCACCATGATACCATTTTTAAATAAAAATATATGTTGATAGTTTATTTATTTTATTTTGATTTGATGAGTTTATAATTGATTTAAATATTGTATGATGTAACACAAAGAGGGGGAAGGAGGAAAACAATTTATTTTGATTAAAATCCTAGATTAATATATTAAAAAGGGTTTATTAGAAATTATTGATTGATGCATTAAAATCTGTTAATATAACCATGATTATATTAAAATTACAATAATTATAAACAAATATTGGATGGATAAAGTCTTTATTTTGACACATAGATGGTGCCACTATAATTAAATCTATATGATTTTGAGATAGTACCAACATGGCTCCATCACTACACTCTGGAGTCCAATCAACAGTCAGTAGAGTAGACTGCACGCGAGGAACCCGATCCAAAGCGTGGAATGACGCAACAGTCGGCGTCCGTATTATGGGATGCACGTGGAATAATCCTCATCGAATATCTAGAAAAGGGGGAAAAATCATCAACGATGACTATTATATAGTGTTATTGGAGCGTTTGAAGAGCGAAATCGCTAAAAATCGGTCACATTTGAAAAAGAAGAAAGTGTTGTTTTATCAAGACAATGCACCGTGTCACAAATCAATGAAAACGATATCTCCAGGATCTCTCTGCCTGTCTACCTTTTAGTGAATTCCGCATAAAAATTCGATTGGGCACATTGTTTCGATATATCTCCCCATTCAAAAGTTGTTTTTCTAAAATACGCACCACGAGGTTATGCTTACGGAAATTACAAATTGGTATAGCCTAGAATATCTCCTGGATCTCCCTGTTTCTCTCTCTTTTCATGATCTTTACATGAATTCCGCATAGAAATCAGATTGCGTGCTTGATTCACAAACAACGAAATTATAATCTATCAAAAATTATTTCCCATCTCGTACTTGAAACCGATGTTTATCATGTAATTTATACCGAAATACTAACAAGTAAGTAAATAGCTTTCATGCTAAATGCGATTTCAGATCAAAAAAGCCAAAGCACATCATTTTTAAATATCGTTTATCCAAGTTATACTGCACATTTTTTAAAAGTATTTATAAAGAATTATATTTTTATGCAATGTATGTCGGTTTATCGAAAGTTTTCTTTCGCAGAACTTTTGTTTTTTGGTGACTGGTTTCGAATTTAAATCACTTATAGCGCGAAGAATATTTCGAAAAAAAATCATTGAATTCAAACATTTTTGTTTCATAATCATAAAACAAAAATTTTTAACATTTTTCATTTTTTCTATAAATCTTTGAAAAATTATCCATAAATGAAAATTATTCGAAATTATCAAAATTGTTCACAATAATGGTCAAAAGTAAATACTATTGAAGTCATTTTTTCGTCAGCAAAAATAACAAAATTCTATGAGAAGTAATTTTTTGAGGTTAATTTTTATTGACACGTTTATTTTATAAAACGTATATTGTTTACTCCGATGTGTCAATATTTTAGCAAGCGGTTAATTCCATGCAAGCAACCAAAGAAATAACCATCTAAACAACGTGAATAACACTTATTGCCGATGACTTTGAAAAAGCCCATATCTTTTAAGATTAGACAAAACTAATTCATATTTCAAACACTAATTCAAATTCATTAAAAAAAAAAATAATTTATGGCAATCAAAATTTGCATAACAAAAATTGTTCATAAATAAATATTTACAATTAATATTTAAATATTTTTATTTATAAAGATAAATAATTATATTAAAGAAATAAACAAATAAGTGACTGTGAGATAACAAACATTAAGGGTTCGTAAGGTTAATTTTTAACACAAAATATTAAATTACATTTGCCTCATGACAATAGGGAAGATGCACAAAAGTTTTTAATATGAAACATCTATAGGCGAACAATAACTTGATTGTTGTCGTGGAGATATAGGCCGTGGCGCCGTATCTCCATGTTATATGATAGAAAATGTTTTTTAATGCATCTTCCCTATTCACGATATAATACAAAGAGTTTCTAGCGATATAAAAAACATATCTTTTTCAAAAATTTGTAAAAAAAAAAAGTTTGGAAAATATAGATAAAAAAAAAAACTTATCGGTCCCAATTGGAAATTATGTCATTGCAAAAGTTGCATTATTGAGTTCACACTATTTGCAACCCCATTTCGTAACATCTTTTGATGTGATTCAAGTTTACCGACAATTTATGGGACGCGATGTAATATCGCCTCATACCAAATTTTGTTACACGGTCACGTCCTCACAACGGTTGCTGTTACGCGCCAAAGTTACGTTACGATATTACGCTACACACGAATGTTGTACGTGTGTAAGCGACTTAATATTTAAAAGACTATCTTAATAAGATATATTTGGTTTCCAGTGAGGTAAATGAAGGGACTACAATAGATTTCTATGAAGAGGTAATATTGGTTTGGTGTCAAGTCAATTTGCAACCAATAAGGGGTTACGTTTTTTATGGCCTACCGGCCATATAAATTTTATTTTTATATTTACACACCTGTTTTTTTTTTTATTAATAAATGCACATCTTATATTTTTCTACTGAATACAGATAAGCAGTAAATGTATTTTAAATACTTATACTTCAATAAGACATGAATAAATTATATTTAAAAAAAAAATTAAGCAATCAGTTTTAATAATAAATAAATAAATATATATAATATACTTTGATTATGAAATCTAATGATATATGAAATAATTATTTTTTAAATTATGTGGGCCATATTACTTTATTTCAATTTAAAAATATTTAAATTCTATTTTTCTTTTTAAATTGTAATCATTGTGTTCGATTATTACACTTTGTGTTCGACTTTAAACCATCGAAAAGAAAAAAAATGTTAATGATTTTAGTAAGGCTTCTGAAAGATTACTCACTGATGTTCAAGCAAAAAAATTCTACCTATCTTTCTATTTGAAACATTATACATATACCGAGAATCGAACTCTGGACGATCCAATTGCCAGTTGAACGTGTTTCCAACAGACGAGTATTGTTGAAGATTTTAATACAATCCATCTTTCAATTAAGTAGCATAGTATACATTCTATATATCCAAATATCTTTGTACTTTTGTAAAAAGAATATAATGTGATACAACAAAAGTTGTTAAAATATTCAGATTGTTATCCGACAATCGCACACAAAATGAAACAGTTCGCTTATTCGGAAACTGTAACGTATTGTAAAAGCACACTCCTCAGTTTAATATCCTTCAATTTTTGCACATAAATAACTCAACAAATAATTATCCAAATGTTATGAAATTTGGTATGCACAATATTCACAATAAAAACATTTCTAAATATGAGATCGCATTTTCATAAAATAAAAAAAAAAAAACGTTCGACAAGCTTAAATTACAGGGCTGTAAGCTAATTTTTTTTTTTTTTTTAATCGGTTCAAATAACTTTCATATTGGTCTAATGAAATTGGTCGAAAAAGATTGAAAAGGTTAATATGTATCTCAAAAACTACGAAACTATGGCGAGTATTTCCATGAACAAAAATCAAATTTGGTTGAATCTTTTGAGTGTATAAAAATAATTTTTATACTCTGGGTAGACAATCATCAAATGACTGTGACATAACACGGTAAATACAATGGTTTACAAACTTGTGGATAGACAATGTGTTTGATCAAACATCTGTCTACTCCTTTGAATTACGTTTTAGGAGGCAAACCCACATTATAAAACCCAAATTTAATTTTTAATATACAATGAATTTAAAACAAACTTAAAAAAAAAGAAGAAAGATTGTAAGATGACCGGAAGTTTCTTAAATTCATATGTAAATTTAGGTTAACAATTCACAGTCAATGGCGGGAACAACTGAATTGTTCGAAGAATCAGTATCTGGAATTGATAATTTATAAAAAATGCAATCAAGACTTTGTTTGGGATTTTTCTGTGAGAACCAATGAAGAGATAGAACTTTAACTAAAAATATTCATCAGAACCAAAGTTATTGAGCTCTGAAGACATCTCCCTCCACGAAATCAGCTAATTAACTTATCTGAATCTAAAAAAAAATTGGCGGTGTTTTAATTTGAAAGCTTATATCCACAAAAATAAACGTATTATGAAAATTGGACTTTTGACATCCTTCGGAATAAAATATTTCGAATTTCATGGATAATTTTGTACACTTTTTGTTATAAAAAATAGATATATTTTAAATTTGGGGCTGATAATCATTCCGTGTGTCTTTATATGCTGAAACGGCCTTCTAAATTTTGAAATGGATCAGCAAAGTCGTTCTCGGGATATAAGGGAGAAACGTTATAATAACATAGTATTGAGACTAACACGTTTGAAGTTTCAAGTACAGTTACAGCTATAACTAGCTCTTCGATGCTAAACCAAGACTAAAATAAATTTCACAACGTAATTAACTACACAAATGGTTTTCTAAACTTGTTTAAACTTTTCTGTACTTGTATAACCATATACAACGTCTCAGGTATCAAGTGGACAGAAAAAAAATAAAGTCGGCCTCTCAGCTAAGCGCTCTGAATACCTGCATCTTCTAACGGCTGTATCTTTAGAATAACTTCGAATTTTAAAAATTCACTTTACCACCATATTCTAAATATATTTATAAAACAATTTATGCCCAAAAAACAACATCAATTTCTTTAATTTTTTTGATTCCGGACCAATAAAGAAATACATATTAAATAAATCCATCCGTCAATATCTAAAGATAGAAATCAAAAATCAAAGAAAAATTTAAATGAATAAATAAAAAAATACTCATTTTTACGACCTTTATTTCATAAAACTGTTGACATTCTTCAGGTTTTATGCCATTGTTGAAACTGTCAATGTCACAGTTTCAACGTCGAAACTATTAACTGTCCACTTTTATGAAATATTTTCCCCTTTATTTTTGTTTCGTAAAAATGTATTTGCAATATTTGAGTAATCGATATTTTATTTATAATTATGTTTTCATCAAAAAGTCATTAAGTTAATATTATGATGATAATATTATAGATAATTATACAGTTTATAGTAAATTAATAATAAAAACAATTATAAAAATTTAATCATTAAGGTAATTTGAATCTTAAAGACATCCCAAAAGTTGATGTGTAAAACAGATTTTGATAATGAAATTTCTGTTATAGATTATGTTTTGAATGAAAAATATCTTATGATATTAATAAATGCTACTTATTAACGCCAAGTTATAAAAGTAAAGGATTTTTTTTTTGCAGGGGATAACTTTTGGGACAACCAGACTGATTCTAAACATTTTCTACGATAGAAAAGCTTTATCATCAGTGTTTAGCATATTTTCATTAAAGACATATTATCATATGAAACTGTATACAAAGTTCAGGATAATCCCAAGGATGATTCGTGCTCAACTGATTGAGGGACTATCGCAATGTAAATTATAATAACTAAAATGAAAAAAGAATGCGACTCACTCAACTCCTTCTTTCTGAAAAAATGATTTAATACAATAGTAATTAAATAAAACATAAAATTATTTTGCTATAAATCATTACACTAGCTTAAGAGGAATTGACACAAAAAATAAAACCTATATACATCTATAATAAAGACAATCTCTAGTTTAAGAAACAATATATTTGTTTTCGAATTTTTAATTATTATTCAATTTCATCGACAAACTGACATGAAAACGGAGGGCATCATGTCGACGAATTTTTCTCGAAAAAAATATTCTAAATTAAAAAAAAAAAAAAATATATATATATATATATATATATATATATATATATATTTAGAAATATTTTTTCGCGGAAAAACCCTCTGGCATGTCCTCTGTTTTAATGTCTGGAGTGTGCATATTAATAAAATTAATAATATAATAAAAAAAAATTGTCTGTAAAATGAAAACTACCTTAAATTTATACGTTCAATACGTTTGTTTTCACATGAAAACAAAACAAAAATTTAATTTTTCTAGAAATTAATAAATTATATAGCAGAAATTATGTATTAACAATCGATCCAGTTTGAAAAAATATAAAAAAGTTGTTGTTATCAAATATCGTTATTAGTATAATCTACTTTCAATATCATAATTATTTACTTATTTTTTTATATTATTTCAAAGTGAAAATTATTGAAAAATATTATCGGCAATAATTTTATAATATATATAATTTAAAAAATGAATCAATTAATAATTTATCAAATTCGTGCATACGAAGAAAAGGTACCAAACAAACACCTTTAAATCTAAAAAGTACCGTAAAATTGTTTCGAGTTATCCACAATTTTAGCGTCTTGGATAATATACAATTAACACATGGACTGAAAAGTCCCGGGCATAACAAAGAAAATACAGTTTTTTTGGTTCAAAATTAGCTTTATTCATCAACGTTATCTCCATCAAGAGCAACGCAATCATTCCAGCGCCGCTCTAACATTTCAATACCACTTTTGTAGAACGATTTATCTTTTGCCTCAAAATAGGCCTCAGTTTCAGCGATAAACTCTTCATTCGTGCGAAATTTCTTACCGGCGAGCACTTTTTTCAGGTCTGCGAACAGCCAGTAGTCGCTGCGAGCCAAGTCTGGCGAAAAAATTCCGGTTTGTTACGTTTAAACAAGGCCAAACACTGCTCAGAATCATCAACACGTTCTCGTTTTTTGGTCAACAGTGAGCAAACGCGGCACCCACTTTGAACAGAGCTTTCTCATAGTCAAATGCTCATGCAATATAAAGCCAACACGTTCGTTTGATATCTTTAAGATGTCAGCTAACTCACGCAACTTCACTTTTCGATCATTCAAAACTATTTTGTGGATTTTTTTATGTTTTCTGGTGTTACCGCCTCATTTGGAAGTTTACTGCGTTCTGCATCATCGGTGTCCCTACGACCACGTTTGAAGTCAGCAAACCAACGTTTTATTGTTGTTTCGGATGGAGCGGAGTCCCCATAACACTTTTCAAGCCATTACTTCGCTTGAACGGTATTTTTTCCCATCAAGAAGCAGTGTAAAATTAAAACACGAAATTGTTTTTGATCCATTGTTTTGAAAATAACAAAAGTAGCGTCACTCTTAGCACAATAACTCACAAACTAATGAATAGAATATCTTGAAATTTTAACAGCTGTCTTTTGAAGGTTAGTATTAACTGAAGAAAAGATGACTGCAATAAAATTAGCACCATCTATATGTTATGCCCGGGACTTTTCAGTCCATGTATTATATGTAATAACAATACATATTATTATACATATATAACTAGTATAGACTGAATATTTATAGTATTTTATTAATGCTAATTAAAAATAGTCCAAACAATGAAATTCAATTATATATCGAGTATCGAAACAATTAACTAAATTAGTTATTATCTTCACTTGACGTTTTTTTATAAAAACAACTCTCTACATATGAAACAGGCGCTATTTTTCAGTGAACTCTACTGTTTCAGATTCAGAGAGAAGCAAATAATCTTTCTGAAGTTACCGTAGGTCTTGATACTTTCCAAACTGAAATATTTCAAAAATAACTTTAAAAACTTAAAAGGACCTTGAGAATATTATTTTTATACTTCAAAAAAATAATCATAAAAAAAAAAAAGTTGGTAAAGAAGGCATTTTGAAATGTTAGACAATAGGGTTTACGACCCCCTACTTATAAGTACTATCATATATTTTAAATCTTTTTTTGAAAATATTATATTTTTGTATAGAATTAAATAGATTTTTTACATCTTTCTATTTCTCTTTGTTTGGTAATAAAAGAGGCGTTTGCTTATGAGAATTTGTATGTTTTATTTAACACAATAATGATAATATATATTTTTGTCCACGTAATAGATTAGTAAAATCGACTTGACAGTTTTTTTTCCCACCAACTTTATTGGCTTAAGTTATTCTTCAAAGACCTTCAATATATTGGTGTGCGTGGTAATCGCATATTTGGAAATTTAGTCTTTAAATCACGTAATCCACATTGTCGTCTTTCTAAGATGACCCACGCATCTCCTACATTTAGGCTAAAAATTACATAATAAAAAAAATGAGAACCATTGATTGACCAAAAAAATATTTTCGAGTAGCCAACAGAGTTAATAATTCATGTAATGAGTTTTGAAATATATACTAGTCGGAACTTCTACTAAATCGAAATTATTATAATTCACACAAAGTTTGATCCTGTTTTCCATACCCTACTTTTGTGACTGGGAGCGTGGGGTTAGTTTAGATTTGATGAGGGAATCACCGCTATATTAAATGTACGATTTTATGATTTTTGTATTTGGCAACGAAGTACATGAAATATTACATACGATTGTGGTCGAAATTAAATGACATAATAAAAAAAATACGAGTGTACATTAGACCACACGACTGAAGTAAAACGTCTTTAGCTCCATGTTTATACTCTGTGTCTCTTTCCATCTTCATTAAATTAAACATCCGTTCTCCTCGCCCGATCACATTTTTGAAAAGTTCTCGTCTCGGATTCATCAGAAAACTTAAAAAAAAAATGTACGTATATTCCTTAGAGTGCGACCAACGAAATATTAATATAAAATCAATTAGAAAATCTTGAAAAATATAGTAAAAGTCAACAAAAATCTATTTTTAAGTTTTATTCAGATTACTAAACATTTTTTATGTAGATATAATTTACGAAATTTATAATTTTCGAAATTTACATATTTTGATAAAATGACTTCGAAGGCTAAAAAAAGTATATTTTCTGTAATTTGTGAACTCATTTCGAAATTCAGTTATTCCTTTTTTTTTTTTGTGATGCCTCAGAATAAAGTTCCCTTGGCATTGTTGCAATAACTCATGACAGATTCATCTCAAATAAAGTATTCAATTTTTTACTTTTTGGTGTAATTTGTAACATTATTTGTCTTGCAAAATATTTTCTAATAAAAATGAGCACACGTTCAAGTAAGAATCATTTTTATATTGAAGAACGGTGTACAAATTTGAGTAAATTAATTAGTTTTTGGGAAATCGTAATAACATATTTCAAAAATAGAGTTTTGAAAAAAAATCGATATTAAATTTTTTTGGTGAAATTAACATCCGGCTTTCTATATCCTAGACTTTTAAGCCAATTAACGGTAACTTTAAAAAAATATTCCATACATAGTAAATGAGACATGAAACAAGTGATAATAACAACTAACAGAGTTTTTAGATACTCGTTATACAGTCCATGCAGTTATCAATACATATACAATAATATTTTTTGCGAATATATGTGTATATTAGCTTAAATTTCAGCTGAAATTGATGTTTATTATATTATTATTTAAGAAAAAATGTTCTAAACAAATATTGTACATTCAATAACTTCTTAGATCTAGATTTTAGCACCAAAATTTCAGCTCGCTATATCTTTTTGTTTTTTAGTTATCTTGATGACAAACGGAAATGGATCAATTAGATGATTCTATAAACACCAATATGAAAATTTTTTTACTAACAAAATTAACGCACTTGGGAATACTCTATATATATCGAAAATAAAAATTAAATTGATTTCTTTTAATTTTCAAACTCATGTAACCGTTTAACTTTTATCGATTCGTTTCGATAGTACACAATTGAGTATAGTTTTGTGAATAGTGTTAATTTGTGTCTTCAATTGCACACAAACACTTAACATTCGTACGCACCCTAAAATTATCTTTTTTTGAATACCCTCGTTAAAAAAAAGGACAAGTTTCTGATTTATTTATTGTCAATTTGGTGAACTTATTGAACCAAACACAAATATAAATATATATAAATATAGTTTTTCCAAACAGAACAGAAGATTACTGACTGATGATGTGTCCTCTTATAATCGTATTTTGTATGTATGTACAATTCAGACTTATTCTAGTAACCAGATTACACACGTGCAACATTTGTTGGTAACGTAACACCCGTCTCGTAAATTTGTACTGATACTAGATAAACTATTTGTAGATATTACGATGTTGGTATGTGTGGCATAGCGTTCCTTCACTTTAAGTATTTGTTTATATTGATAAATTTTAATTAATTATAACAATAAATTATATTTTGCTCGTTCCATTTCATATCGAAATATTTAAATCAATTAAAATAAATAATGTTTATATCATACAAATAAACATTGTAAATGTTGCGTTATTGAGTCCACCCTGCAACCTCACCTAGCGACATCTTTTAATGCGATTCAAATTTACTAATAATTTGTGGAATGAGATGTAACATTGTCGCGTATCAACTTTTGTTACACGACGATTACAAGTTCACGTCCACATATGGTTGCTATTACATGTCAATGTTGCGTTACGGTTTAGGTTTTGAAACGAAGTTCCTTATGGGACGATGCGGAGGGGTACCTTAACCGGGAAAAAACCGTCGGTAACGTAAGATTAATATTATTTACAACATACATAAGAGTGTATAGTGACAACCACACACTTTGTGTTCGTGTTACGTCGTGTTGTGTGCTGTTCGTGGTATGTATGATTACCATGTGTTTTATTTTTGTGGTTGTATGTGTATAATTCATTTACGACTATTTTTTTATATTTTTATAAATCATTGTAAATAAAATAAAGTTGATAACTTTGTAAATTAGTTTTTATTTTTTATTTTTAGCAATAAAAAAAATCATAATAAAAAATGTATACCCGAATAATTATTTTCTTTATACCCCGAATAGAACTTAAAATTAATAGTTTTATAATAAGGAACTTCGTTCCTATCTGGTACCCACGACACCACACAATATTTCCTGATTTTTGCCTTTTCTTTTGAACATGCCATGATTATTTCAATTTGTTAATTATATTTAATTATCATATAAAAGTAATACAAATATATAAAGAGTAGTATAGTTTAGGAATGCTATTCCGTTTTTGAATAAACTATACATGGTATATGGTACACAATGTCTGTCTTATTATCATAAGCCTTAGTTTGTTTTTTTTTTTTTTTGGTTTAGTTTGATGATATATACTGACAACACACTAAACTCAGTTGGTAACATTAATTTTTTTTTTTTATCGTCTAGTACCTAAACAGGAATTCACGTTTCTTACAATAATAAAATTTGAAAACTAATAAAAATTATTATTATTATTAAAATCTTTTATTTCCGACCTTTGAAGATTAATTTTATGTATGATGGGTCATAACAATAGTCCAGTCATTTTAATCTACTTGATAAGTCTCCTAATAGCTATTATGGTCACCGTGTTCCAAAATGTTTTAATTTGTTTCTATGAATACGAAATATTAATCAATCAAATGATATATAACTCTGTGAATTGTGTATGATTTAACATGGGGAATTTCTCTAAATTTTACTAACTAATTTAAATGAATAATCCATATTTGCAATTAAAAATAATTACTAATGCAATTTTTTAAATCATTCTTACAATTTTCAATCCAATAACTTCAATTAAATTTCATTTTTGTAATTATTCAATAAATTTACTCGTAACGCATCAATCGAAACCCTTCTACGTACTATGCACGGTACGCATAGTGTTTTCGCTGTATCGTTATTAAATTTTCGTTTCTCTCTACCCCAACGGTACCTAAGGAAGTTTTTGAAAAAAAAAATTTATACGACCATAAGGCTTTCATATCGTTGAAAATGGATCTCTATTAAATTTAATATAAATGTTTTATTTAAATAAATAAAATTAAATCTGGAAAACAATTTAACACACGACAAAAATCGTATATTTTATAACTTTAAATAGATAGGAAAGTTGTCGCTTTTATTTATTTTTTGTTTCTTCTAGAAAAGTTTAGCGTACGACAAGTTATAGTATAAAATTTCTTAAATATCCAAGAAACATAATCTGTACCCAAAAAATCAATTTACAGATTATAATCTTTGTCACGTCATAAATTTATCATCTTTTAGCACATTTCCCAGTTTGGTATTAAAAATAGAATTCATTGCTATTTTAAATACAAATAGTTCTTAATTTTCCAAAACAATCGTGAGAAAATTAAAATTATTAACATATAAATGTCAAATATGAAAATTTGAATAGCGAATATTCTAAATTTAGTACCAAAACTATAATTATCGTATGTTAAAAGGGCATTTAAAAGTATGTAAGTTGTAAAAAAAAAATGTATTTTTTGGACACGTCCGTAATTCAACATTCCAAGTACTGACAAACACACAGACCCAACACATTCTGTTATAAAATACGATGTTTTCACCTATATATTACCTTCAAAAATAACCATAAAAATTTTTCATATATATTTTCTTTGAAATTTTCAAGCATACTTTATTATCACATTAAAATTTTTTTAAATGTATTTAAAAAAAAAAAAAATACTTTGATAAAATTTCTTTAAAAAAAATATATAAATAATAAAAATGTTTTAGATAAAAGTTGTTTATTTTACAGTATTACATAAAAATTAAAAATATAACTTGAGTGTATTGTGAATATTCCAAAAATGAAGTATAAATCATTAAATAATTACGTGACTTAAAACATTTTATCTTCTTTGAATTTTATCACACAGCTCCAAATACTAAAAATAAATGCATATTTAGTTCAAAAGTCTCGTATGATATTTTTTAAAACAGGTATGTTATTATAAAAAAAAAACAAGATAACAACTAATTGAGCTAATTGTTTAGGTCCTTGACTATGATTAAATATCATTGTTTAGACTATTTTTAAATAGCATTCATTTGTTTTAGCCAATTATTTAAAATCACATTAAAAATTCATATTGAATAGAGAGAGGATCGAATATCCTTAATTAATAGTTAAGTCACATAATGTGATTTATTTAGAATAATATAAATTAAATATGAGAGAGACTTGTATGATTACAGTATTTATGTTACGATGGCACGAGTTAATATTATTTGTTTTAATTATATAACTGGCAAATTAGTGCTTAATTGAGCATCGCGTGGGTTATTTAAATAGATATTAAAAATAGCAATTCAGCAAACAACGAACGCTTTAGTTTTATATAAATATATATATATATATATGTTTCGTGGCTGGTTGCTGATGGAGGAATATCAAATGATTTACTATCACTGGAGGAGAAATGATCTCTTAACTTAAAAATAACTCTCATAGATGATAGTACAGTCGTCATCATATGTAAGTATTTGACATTAGTGGACATTTTTGTTAAACAAAAATTTTCACTTTATAAATTTCTTGAAAATTGCGAGTGCCCTTTCGACTTATAAAGTCATTATCAAGTAATTAATAATTTTTCTTTTTTTTTTTTTTGGAAATATGTAGGGAGAGTAGGTGAGATTATTGTGAATGAAGAAACTGTGTATTTTATTCCATTTATTAAATTTGAAATTATAAATATCGAAAAACTATTTATCAACTACACCCACAGTTTCGTCATTCACAATAATCTTACCTATTTCCCCTATATATTTTCAAAAATTAGTTTTCCAACATTTCCTAGAAAACCTGCATCTTCCTAGCTTACATAATATTTTTGGAATTTCTTCCTAAAAGGGAAGGGGATACAATAGATAAATTAAAATTTCTTTTATATCCTTTACTTATATTATTTCATATCCATTGTAAAATTGCGTCTTTCTATAACATACCTATAGAAAAAAGTTGGTATTTTTACAGATTTTCCTGACAGGGAAATATTATCGTATCCCTGTAATTTGCATAGAAAAATACGTTGGTCTAAGTGATTATTTTCCCGAAAGAAGGGGATGAAATTTTCCCAATTAGATACAAAAAATGAAGTGAATGTGATAAACATGTCTACCAAATTTAATGAAAATCGGACAATGGGTTAGAAAGTTACAGCTACACACAACAACAAAAAAAATACATGTCGCAGATGGAGCTACGTTCTTTAACATCAAATAATAAAATGACTATTCTCTCTAAGTGAAAAAGATATTTACCTAATAATAAAGTGTAGACTTGCTTAGAGTCATTTTATTCAATTTTTAACAATTTGTTAACAGAAAATACAAAATATCATCTGGATTTGGTAATCAAAAAAATTCCATCCGATTAGCTAGGGGAGAGGATTGTAATTAAGTACACGTCTACTTGGAAGGTTGTAATAAAGTACACGTCTACTTCCAAGACTACTGGAAGGAGGCTTGAATAGAGGCACGTGACTAACGATCGCTATTTACATACGACGACTGTACTAATATAAATATTTACCATGTGTCGATATATGAGATCTATTTAACTATGAAGTTATTAGCGATGGTAATATAACAGATGCAAATAAACATCGATACATCGTACCTTAAGAGAATCGAAACTTCCGTATATTCTTTCAAAACAAAGTTGTGTGTTGAGCGTGTTTATACTTTTCAGAAATAAAATTTAAAGTATTCAAAAAAGAGACATTTTTTGTTCAAAAAAATTTTTTTTTTGTCATGGTTTCAGAAATTTCTATTTTTCGATATCCAAGGAAAAAAATGTAACTCTTTTTTAAACGCCCATACTTGTAAATATTTTACTATAAATCTAACACTTAAGAAGAAAATCTCCAAATTAAATTTAACAATGTTACTTCACATGATCTCCGACGTTAGCGAGTTTTAAGACTATTAATATTATACTGTTTCTACACGAGTCCGCTTAATATTTGGCCAAATAAAGTTCTGAAAAAGAATAAATCAGAAATGTTCGCTAATTGACTTTATTTAATAATTAGCAAAATTTTTCGCATTGTGCTCTGATCAGAAATAACTTAATAATAAATTATTAAAAATAATATTATTGAAAAAGATAATAAATATTTATATATCTAAATAAAAATACGAAATGTTTCCTCTGCAAGATAAAAGTTATAAAATTATCGAAAAATAATATAAATTTCCATGACTTTTGAAATGCATTGATTGAAAATGTTATGTACATTTTTTTAATCGGTACATTAATTGATAAAAAAAAAAAAAAGAAAAGTGAAATTAATGTTGACACAAAATTACTCGATAATAAAATAAAAATTAATCAGTTAGAAGACTACCTACGATTAATATTTAATTACACTTTGACCCATTTAACAAATATCTATTAAATTTGAATTATTCAAATATATTTATAAATTCGACAATTGAACTAGATGTAATTCATTTTAACGTGTTTCAATATCATGATGAATTTTGCATCAAAATAATAATCGAAAAATGATAACAAGAAATTGGTTAAAAAAAAATAATTTGGATTGAGTTGGTTTTAATTTAACTACGTTTGCATTTTGTGCTCGTTTGAAGATATAATTTGAAGATCTCAAAATGTAGAGCACATTTAGAAAGCGATAATTAAATGTTTGGATTCCAAATTTATTTTGGGAACAATTCCAGGAGAGAAATAGAGAGTTCTAGTCTGAATAACATCATGTAGTTTAATCTTCTTAAGACAATTTCACCATAGCCACACTCTTGGCCATACTATCTCTAAAGCAAGTTTCAGATAATCAGCAACAACTATATTACTAGGTGGTAGACCAAGTAGACCAAATCATGGTTAGTTTTCACCACAATAAAATTTAAATTTGTCTTACTAAAAGAATTTACACAAATTAAAGTCTTAAGTAAAAGCAAGTGAAAATAACAACTAACAGAGTTAGTTGTTTAGATACTCAACATATAATTCAATATCAATATCAGAGCTATTTTTATGTATTGCAATTAAATGTGTTAATGGGCTAAATTTGAGCTGAAATTGTGGCGAATGTAAATAGTTTACAAAAAAATGTTTCAAAGAATAGTTGTTTGTTTTTTTAAAAAGAAACAAATCTTGTCTTTGAATTTGTCTTTTTTCTTTTATGGTTTAAAAGTTGGTTCATGGATTCATTGGATCCAATGGATCGATTTTGAAACTTAATCTCACTTTTACGTCATCAATATTTCAGCTAGATATTTGTTTTCGTTTTTTCGTTATGATGACGGACGGGTGGACATGCGAAAATGGACGAATTAGGTGATTTTATAAACATCGATATCAAAATTTTGTTATTGTGGTCAATATTCGGTAGCGTTACAAACTTTATACTAAAATTAAAATACCACGACATCCATGTTCATAAAATATCGAATATTAAACATTCGCTATAATCACTAATATTTTGCACAATTCAAACTCACGTTAACATATTAAACGTTGATTAAGTGGAAATATTTGAAATATGTTAAATGTACAATCGATTTACACGCCATATGGGCTTACCAAGTAATGCCTCTTAAACATTAGATTGAAATCAATCTACTTGAACAATATTAATTCAACACTTTCGTTTTTCATAATTACTACGAAGATTGATATCACCTTTAAAAAAAAAAAAATTATTACAGCTAAAACATAATTCTGATGAAATGATCCATAACTTAGATAAATCATACAATATTTATCACTGATCTAATACAAAAAAAATGTATATATATATATATATATATATATATATATATATATATATATATATATATATATATATATATATATATATATATATATATATATATATATATATATATATATATATACTGGTAGTATATTTTAAATTAGTCGATATTTATGGAAGAAAAGTGAAGTGAACAAATTTAAAGCCGCGTGTACATGTGCACCATTCGCGTGTGTAACGTAAAACCGTAACGCAACTTTGACGCATCACAGCAACCTTTATGTGGACACGTAATACCATCACAAATTGTCGGTAAATTTGAATCGCATCAAAAGATGTTGCTAGGTGACGTTACAAACAGGGTGGACTCAATAACGCAACATTTGCAAAGTGAAGGAACTCTGCTTGGTAAACAGATGGAACACATAGCAACATCACAACACTTACAAACTATTGGTCTCGTAACATTATATGATATAACAACGATGATTTCGTTTGCCAATATGTATCTATCTATTTATGTTTGTTCCGCTGTAACTTTCGAACGCCTTATTCGATTATGACCAAATTTAGTAGGCACATGGTTAACACTATTACTGTAGTTTTTGGATTTTTATTTTTCACTTCAAGAAAAATCACTTTTTACTAAAAAAATTAATAAGTGGTTTCAAACACGGAACTTTATGTATCGAAAGCATGTTCTCTGACCAGTAGATTACTGTAATTTTACATATATATAAAACATATTTTTCTTTTTATACTCGTCATACATAACATGTCAGAGTTTATTAATTTTAGTAAGCATATTAATTTTAGTAACACTTCATAATATTGACCCCGTACAAACAAGATTTTGGTACAGGTGTTCATAGAAACACCAAATTAGTTTATTACGATTGTTCGCCTGTCCGTTCATCCGTTCGTCCGTCATCACGTCAACTCAAAAACAAAAAGAGAAATTTTTTTTGGCGTATTCTAAACATAAAACGAGAGTTTAAGTTCGTGAATGAGTAAAATCGTCCAATGGACCCTTAACACAACTTTAAATCGTAGTTTTATTAAATATTTTTTTTTTTTAATCAAACAACTTTTATTTGAAAAATGTTTTGCCACTATTTTTTCTACCTCAAATTTAGTTAATTATCACATATTGGTAATTACAATACATATATATTATTATACAAGCATATATATAACTGTATATACTGAATATTTATAGTATTTTATAAATGCTTAATAAAAATCGTTCAAACAATGATATTTAATCACATGTCGAGTATCTAAACAATTAACTCGTTATTATTTAATACATATAATATTCAGTTTTTTGACATCATACTTAATTTTTTACTAAGATCATATTTTGGATTGTGTCAGATTGTATCAGAAATTTTGTGTACGCATTGTTTATATACTTTTTATTTACTTCTGAGTCAGGTCTACAGTTTACAGAACAAATTGGTTATCATTGATCTAATAATATACACAGCTCCATAATAGTAGTGGGCCGATTCAAAATAATATACATGCAACACTTACCGTATTTAGATCAATTATTTAAAATACGGGTGACGTCATCACATAACGTACTCACTCAATTCAAATTTACGCTATTATTATTTTTTTTAATATCATATGTGTTGTAATTAAAATTTAGACCGTTTTGCTGCTGCTACTACTACACTGAAAGGGAGACGAGGTGAGGGGTTACATTTGAAAGGTTATGTGTAGTAATGTAAAAGGTTAAAATATTTAATGAATGAAGAGAAATATTGTATTTTCTTCTATGTAAATCTATATTATTGAATGATGAATTATAATATTTATATGGATAGATATGAATTTTTAGAAGGCGGAAACTCCTCTCTCGTCTCCCAATTCATCATCACCAATTTCAATTTAAAGTCGTTAAATTTAGTTTACAAAAAAAAAAACTAACTAGGTCATTGATTATAGGAGATACTTTTAATAATTATTATAACATAGCCTTGTAAATTAAAAGAAAAACTAGCTCGGGATGATACAGAAATTTTCCGGATAAATATTGATCCAGTTCGGAAAGATAAATGTCTTAAGTAGTATTAACGGTGTGCAATTGTTATATCAGACCTAACTGGAATTTAAAAGGATAGTTGTTTATTATATTAGAACTGCCTTCAAAATAATGAACTAAAAAGTAAAAAAATTAGTTTAAATTATTCATTGGGACCAATTACTCATCTCAATCGACGCAAAGCAATCAGTTTTTTAGATTAGTATCAAATCCGAAAGGTAATTGGTCACAAATAAAAATTTTATAATTATTTTTTACTTTTTAGTTCAAGCGGTTCTTTTTTTTTAAATTTGTTATTTTTGAGTGTTGTAAAACTATTTTTCCTTTGAATGAAATTTAATCACTATAAACTCTTTTTGCCCTTTCTCTTCACTTAGGAACATCAGATATGGACCAAATTGAAATAGAATCACACGGGAAGCATCCATCAACTTTGAAATTCAAAAAAATCATCAAACTCGGTTCATCCAGTCAAAAGTTCTGAGGTTACAAACATAAAAAAAAAAACACAGTCGTATTGGGAACCTCTTCTTTTTTTGAAGTTGGTTAAACGTATATTGAAATAAAATCCAATACTCGCAGCTTCGGACTGCTTAAAAGACTCTGGAATGTTAACTTGGACTAGACTAATGAACTATGGAAAAAAATGATCCAAATACCAATGAGAAAACATTATTCAAAATTTGGAAAATATACTCGGCAACAAAATAAATTGTAAAATAAACGATTTATATCCACCATTTTATAAATATTGAGAGAGAAAATTAAATCTAGAAAACAACTTAACTCACCATAGAATGTTTTTTTATAATTTGAACTAGATATAAAAACGTGATATGTGTTGCATTTTTTTTTTTTGGCAAATCATTCATGTCAAAAAAAAAAAAAAAATGTGGAAATGATTGAGACCTTAAACGCCATTAAATTTTTGGAGATAAGGTATTTATGTATCACGCCGTGTTTGACTACATATCATGAGTTTTGAATAAAATACATCAATACAGCCCTGTTCTAAATAATTCAAATATATATCCACTAATTCAAGTGTGGTATAATTTATTTATAAAAATAGTACTGACTATATTTTTAGTATAATAAAAAAAAAATCCCCCGCTTAATTAATTCAAACAATTAAAACACTCTGCTAAAGTTTATCAATAGAACATTTTTTTTTTTTAATAATTTTGAAATTTCATAATTATTTGGACTTTTATTTTCTTGTTATAATAAAATAAAAATCTATGAGTCAACATAGAAGATAAAAGCCATTGCCAAGCTATTATACCATTTGAATCTTTACTTAAGATCCATAAGAAAAAAAAAAGTATAAACAAGTGAAAATAACAACTAACAGAGTTAATTGTTTAGATACTCGAAATATGACTAAATATCATTTTTTTGATTATTTTTAATTAACATTCATAAAATACAATAAATATTCAGTCTATACAGTTATATATACATGTATAATAATATGCCTTGGAATTAGCAATATGATATAGTTAGCTAAATTTAAGCTTAAATTGTGACGAATCCCAACATTTTAGGAAAAAAAGTTGTTTGTTTTAAAGAATATTTTTTGTATTTAAATTTTTCTTCTACCTTGTATAGTTTA
>CM035596.1:18189406-18225418 GCA_020423425.1 Chrysopa pallens
AGATATCGACGACTAAAGAGAACAGGCCCTTTTTGTATATCAAGTCATATATCTCAGTGACATATTGACATCCGATGAAATATCCGACTTGTATGTGTATCGATAAAACCAAAAAAAAACCAAAACAATTTTCACAATGTTTTTACAAAAAGGAAAAAACAAAATTAATTTTTTAAAATTTTTGCGGGATAATTTTGTAAGCTAAAGACAGCTTTGTTACAAGAAACAAAAATTGAAGAATAAAACTTCGAAAGGAATTTTATTCATTTCAATTGCAAATTTTGTTATTTCAATTTTATCGAGTTTTAAAAATATCACAAAAACCGAAGTATTTTGAAATCGACGAATAAATTTCTTTAAAATTATGTTTTAACAAGTGTTGATAACAACTAAATAAGTGAAGATAAAAGTGAATTGTTTAGATACTCGACATATGATTGAATATAATTGTTTGAACTATTTTTAATTAGCATTCATAAAATACTATAAATATCCAGTCTATACAGTTATATATGTAATAATATGTATTGTAATTACCAATATAATAATAAAATTGAGCTTAAACTAAATTTGAGCTTAAACTGTGACGAATCCTTATAAACTCACTTTTTATGTTTAGAATACGTCATCAACATTTCAACTGGCTATCCCGTTTTGCTTTTGACTTATCGTGATTTTGGACGGAGGGGCCAGACCAATACCAGAATTTTGTTTGTACGGACAATATTAGATAGTGTTACAAACTTTAGACTAAAATCAATATACTCTGACATATTTATGTATGTCGAGTATAAAAATAAGGCAATAATTTTGCCACGTTCAGATAAGTGTGATCCCTCTTTCTAAATCGCTTATATATTTTGCTCTATTCATCATATAAAGTACATATTTTTATAACAAATTCCTCTTTCAAAGTGGACACAAAAACTCTCAAATATTTTATTAAAAAAAATAAACATTAAAAAGAATAATTTGATTTCCAAAACATTAATTTGGTATCAAATTTATGACCCATATCTTCCCAAGTTTTCAAATAAATATTTTTTTTAATTTCAATTTTTTTTTTTGTGTGTTATTATTAGTTTTAAAAGTACTTAAACAAAGTGGTTTCATTTTTTTTTACTAAATAGTGACGATTGATTGAATGCCTTTAATAAGAAGTACAATGGAATTCAAAAATAATGATTCAACCTGATTTACACTATGACTAAATACTCTCAACTTTTTCATAGCAAGTATTTACAATTTATATTACATATTCCATCTGTCCCGTCCGTCGCCAAGATAAATTGAAATTTTTATGGCATACATAGATCTAAAAAGTGAATAGAAGTTCCAAAATGAGTAAAATCGGTCAATTGAATTTCCTAGACCCGTCATTTAAACCAAAAAAAAAAAATTCAATTACAAAAAATGTTTATTTCTTAAAAGCAAATTATGTTGGAAATAGTTTTTCATTAGCTGTTTACATTCGCTAAAATTCAACCAATTCACAAATTCATGATTATAATTGATTACACAAATATAATTTTACACGAAATATTACACAAAAAATTTTTTCTTAACAATGACGACGTATTTAGTATATTTTATTAATGTAAATAGTTATATAAATAGCTCAAAATTTTTAATATTATTTCATATAAACAATTAACACTGTTAGCTGAGTATGTTACGTATTTAAATAAGTGTTACGTATTAATTATCTTCCACAGAGTTTTTGCGATGACCTGAATCTACCATCATGCTTACTTAAAATTTATGCTTATTAAATCCACAAATTTTTCGTGGTGTATTTTATACATTTTTTAGTCATAAATTATTTATATAGAAAAATAAAATTAATTCCGATAAACAACTCAACACAACATTACAATCGCGTATTTAATGTTTTTAAATTGGTATATAATAGAACTTTCGTTTTAATATTTGAAAGCAACATTTAATATATAAAGCAATTACATGTTACGTGTTACGAGACCAATCGTTTGTAGGTTTGTTTCAATGTTACAATATTTCTATGAGTTGCATAGCGTTCCATCTGTTTACCAAGCTGAGTATGTTCACTTTAAATATTTGTTTAAGTTGATAAATTTGATGTGTGTACACGGCTTTAAGGTTTAACTGTACAAGATACACCTGTTTTAAAAAACCCATTATAGAATGAAAATTTTGAAATAAATATCTCTTTAAAAATAATTGTAGTAACCTTCGAGTTATGAAATTTGATTAATAATAATTTTTGAGTTGTTTGAGTTTACAAGGTAAACCGTTTTAACTTATAATTATTGATTAGTTTTATTACCTACTAAATTATAACATTTAAAATTTTAATAATAAAAGAATAAATTATTAAATTTCCAAAAAATTATACGCTCAAGGATATGTTATGTTGTTGTGGGAAAAATGTTTATACTCAAAAAAATGTATTTTGAAATAAATGCTGCAATTTAATGAGGGGATGTTTGGCGCCTACGATTGGTCTGGCTGCTCAGAGACGGTACTGAAATAGTTCCATGAGCATCACATATAAAAATCAGGACTGAGAACTTTATTATTGCCGGGGAACTTTAAATAGTAATGAGCATTACTGGTCTTGCAAAAAAACAAGACTAAGTTTATCTTTATTATTGTCGGGGAACTTTAAAAACTAAGTTTATCTATACACCCACAAGACCAAGACCAACACTGAACAAACAAGACCGAGACCAAAATCAAGAGCAAATGCGCAAGGTCAAGACTAAATGCAAGACTAAACTGGAAATTTAAATGTATTTAGCAACTACAATTTTTTTTTTTTTTTTTTTGTGGAACAAAATGTTTTTTGTATTAGAAAAATTTAGTTTGCTTATTAGTTATGTCTTGTATATTATTATTAAATAACTTTAATTTCAAATTTCATCTTAACCTCAATTTTGAAATTTTTAATAAATCAGAATTTGGAAAAAAAACATACGATGAAGTTAGATAAAGGACCTACTCCAAATTTCGATTTAATACAAATTTCAAAATTAATTAATAAAAAAAAGGTTGAATTATTTTAGAATTCAAAACGAAATTTTAAATTAAAATTATTTAATTTCATAATTCATTTTTTTGTTATGCATTTTGATTCTGAGATTTTTTCACTGTCAAAATCAAGTGGTCCAATAATTCAATATCATTGGGCGAACACTAAACACGTCATCGAAGCTGATTTTGGTTGACGTAGCTATTTGATAGATACTTGGAAATATTGATTACTTCAAAATCCTTTTTCTTTCCGTAAAAATCCTTTCCCGGATTAAAGTTATATATTTTCTTAAGTTTATTATAGGGATGGTGTACAAAATGATGTATTATAGATAAAGCTCAGGCTAGGTGTTATTAATAATAAAGATAAAAATAATAAAGACTTATTAAATAAAACAAATACGTTTGTGCAAACCGTCACCAAATAAGCAACGAGTAACAAATCGGCTAAATAGTATATAATATGAAAGAAGTCAAAGGATATAAATATATATCGTGATTATAAAATATCTTATATTATTATAACACATAATAAACTTTATAATCAAGGTATTTATAGTAATAATATGTATAATTACAATCAGAAATGAATGGTTTATTAAATTTGTGTACAATATTGTTTGTTGCAACGTGACTAGTAAATTAAATGAATGTATATATTAAAAATTATTAATAAATATTTGTTTATAAAAATTTACATATACAGAATGGATTTAAAGGGATAAAAGTTTTTTTTTTAATTGAATTAAATCCATTATCCTAATAACTAAAAAAAAAGTTTTTTTTTTACACGGCTCAAATGCCAAAAAAACAAAAAGTAACGACCTCAATGCTTCATTTTTTTTTTTTAATCCAAAAATGTACTATTTTAAGTGTGTTTTAAAGTCATTATCATATTTAACATTATTTCTCTAAGTACAACTACTATTTTAAATGCAATAAATTACTAAATACACCATAAAAATATCGTGTATTTTCAATTTTAAATCAACATAATTCAAGTCGGTGCGTTTTTGTTTTTGTATAGAGAACAACTTAAACTTAATCCAACCCAACAAATAACAGTTATTAATGTGTATAGGAGAGTGACACACTGTATTTTCAATTTTTTTTATGCAAAATATTAATAGTATTTTGGGTAATTTTTATACATTTTTTTTTTTTTTATAAATAATATATTCATTTTGAATAAATATTAATATATGTATATTTAAATTTTTGTATGATTTCTATTTAGTTTTGTTGTTTTTTGTTTTTTTTTTGAAGGACATTTTTCACTCACGATTATAAAAATTTACAATCATTTCTTATGTTGTGTCCCCAAAAAACTAGAACACAATATGGTGCAAGTTCTCACACCTCCAAACAATAATTGATTTCACAAATTATATTATTTATAAATTATAAATAATAATGTCATTAATAACACAAGCGTTGAAGGAATGAAAGGTACAAATCCAATTCTTGTTAGATTTATTTCTGAAACATCCTGTATTTACATATTTGAATTTATAAAATTATGTAAAATTTAAAATACATTTGAAAAAGGAATAATTGTATTTTTATGATGTAATGTAACACTGCCTCTTTTGTCCCTTTTTCTATTATTTCGAAACAAATCGAAATCGAAATTAAAACTTTGGCAAATCTAAACAGTTTAAAAAAGAATTTTAAATAGCTATTTTGTATTAAAAATTGAACATGTTTCAACTCCCGGATGAACGTGTAACGTTTTTTAGTACGTTGATAATTACGGGAGTTTTACATCACAAACAATTATCAGGAAAATTTAGTTTTTTGTTTTCTGATTTATTTAAATGAAATAAAATAATTGTTAAAATATAATGAATCTAGAAACGAAATAATAGTTTCTAACACGTCTAAAGATATGCATTAAATTTTCGTAAAAGCTATAGAATAAATAAGAAATGAGATTCCAGTTTTCAAAGCTTCAAAAATATGCGAAATGCCAAATTACGCCATTTACGATAAAGCAAGAAAGTGGACAAAAATTATACTTAGGACAATAATCAGCCATTTAAAATATTTTCTGTGATTTTGTATTCAGAATAGATAAACGAATTGAAAAAACGATTGATAAAATCAATTATATAAAATAAAACTTAACATTTATTTTAATAATAACCTAGGAAAGTGTGTATCAGGGATTACGTTCATTAATTCCCGTCATTATATTAACAGCTTAATTTATTCCCGGAATTAGAAACAAACTCGACTTGACATTGAATACTATAAACTAGAGATATGGTCGCCAAAAAAAGGTTCCGAATTAATTTATCATAATTATCATTTTTTTTAAGAAACCAACTTTTATGTGAAAGAAATTTATATTTAATTCGTTAATCATCGCCAAAGTACGTTATGACTAAACATCCCGTAATTAGGGGCATTTTCCTTATACGTATAATTTTTACTGAAAGTAAAAAAAGTAGCATTTTTATACCTAAATCCTTTACAAATGTTTTGTCTAAGTCTCTTCTATTTAACTAAATTTAAAGTTGCATGCGCGCCATGGTCGCGCCAAAGTTCTGTTACATGATTTTTTTAATATAAAGAACAATAAAATATAGATAGTCACATTGGCAATCAAAATGAGAAAATTAAGTCGATTAGACTAGTCATTTAGGGGCAAAATTGTGATAAATCGTTACATTTGGCCATCTTGATGTGATTTCACATACGTTTAGCTCAAATTTCAAAAGGTACAAAGACACAACGAATAACGTTCTACATTTTTGAAAAAGTTTTTACATTTTACAGATAGCTGTAGTACATAAAATTCGGTTATGTGCATCAATCAACCAACAGGGCAGGTAAAAAAATTACAACAAACAAACAAAATTGTAGTTGTGATTCTAATCTTTTTTTTTTTACATCTTTTCAAGATTAATAATAAATTTGTATGATGAGAGACATTCAAAAATATGTGGAGGGAGGTAAAAAGCAATTTGGTACCTTTATGTGTTCACAAATCGGGTATATTATATATTTCTTAACACAGTGTTTTAACGGTTTATATAACCAGTAGCGATATACTTTATAATAATTTTTATAGAGATGTTATTATTATTTCATTGGTTATTTATAATTGTGGTTATGAAAAAGTGTATACAATATCGTATTTCCTATCTTGGTTGTCAAAATGGATGCTAATACGGTTATAATAATCACAAAAATTGTCAATGGGATGATGAGTCGGTTTTAAAATAAACACGGAAAGATCCTTAACCATTCAATATAGTATTTTTCGCGGATGATTTGACGCTGTACAGTAAACATCTGCTTAAAAAGTCGGAGCTTGTGAAAAAAGTAGTGAAACAATTCCGATTTTAAAAATTCGTATTTGTACGTGTTCCTGAAATCATTAGGAACATTCATAACAACCAATCTTTGTTTGACTATGAAAATTGAGAAAATTGAGGTTTTTTCGGAATACTGATCAGGTATCCGAGATATTCAAAATTCAAAATTTCACCTCGGAAAATAAAAGGTAAGCTTAGTAGATGAAAAAATGGAAAAAAACTATTTTCCATGGATTTAACCGGCCGTTATTTTCTTATTTCCTAAAATCATGACGGGGTTATTGGATTATTTCATCGATTGGATGAATAATACCAAAATTGGTATTCGTTTGTTGTCAGAAAAATCATTAATTTGCTTGGTATATAAGGTGCGTTACGTTTTTGATTGAGACTTCTATAATCAAGACAATCTCTAATGTAATATATACTTAATAACGTACATTAACGCTGGAACAACCTTAAATAATTCGATAACCTTTCTAAAAATACACTCAATATATTCTAAAATTTATTATTTAAAAACTTTCCAAATCAATGCATAGTTAGTTAAACAATTTAATAGCTTTTGATTCGAAACGTAATTAGTAATCATCTTAATAATTTATCTTAAATATTTTTTTTAAACACTTGAAAATTGAACTACTTTTTTAAAAATATTAGTCATAGAAAATAAACTTATAATTACATAACCTTCATATACGTTATGCGTTAAGTGTGAAGTTTTATAACTTTTTTTTCATCAACTTAACCAGTTCTGTATACTTGTCTGCAAGGATGGACATAGACTCGTTAATTCGTGTCAATTAACAAAATTAAAAAACGTGTTATTAACTATTAAGTTAATTCAAAAAATGTTAACGTTCTTGTTAACTTCTGTTAAAATGAACTTGCATTAAAAAGTTGCTCTCTACCAGGAGCCATTCTAAATAAAATTATTTCATAAAAAATATGCTGTTTGTATTTAAAAAAATAAGTTTAAAATTTAAGATTAATAGTTTGGAAGGATATACCAGGGTAAAAATAAACCTGATTAGCGTAGAAATATTGTTTGATTAAAATACCATACTTATTTAAGTGATCAACAATACAAAAAAAAATTTTGTTCGCCAACTTTTTAGAGCTATTAAAATATCCTCAAGTTGTTAACTACGTACTAAAATCAATATGTTTTTGTATTTTCGTTATGGAGCCCTCAATATATTGACCAAAATAATTCCACGTAGCAAATATAGTAGATTACTGGATACTTCTCTAAAACTTATCCCGAATTATTTATCAAACTAACACAATGAACGAAGATGAAGAGCACCCCTGTAGCCGAAGATTTCAATAGAATTTTTATAAAAATCATATATTTTTGAACGACCATTTTGTTTTCTTGTCAAATAGTATTTTAAATAACAAATTAAACAGAGGCAAACTTCAATTTTAACTCAAATTTAGCTAATAAACACATATAACAATTATATTATTATTTTACATGTATATATAATTGTGTAGAATGGATATTTATAGTATTTTATGAATGCTAAATAAAACTAATCCAAACAATGAAATTCAATCATATAGCGAGTATCTAAACAATTGTTTTTATTTTAATAGAAAAAAAAAATTAGTATATAATCAAATGTATAGTGTGTTATTCAAGAGTACAAAATAATTATTACGATTAGCTTATTTATACTGATGATGGCTACTCTGTAGTCGAAATACGCATTCATAAAATACAAAAAAAAAAATTCAATATAGCAAATTGGAACATAAAATCGAAATTTACCCTAGTTAAGATTACCATTCCACTAAAATATTATCGATCAAATGTGTCTTCATTTTTATAATTATTAATGAAAACTCTAGGATTTTTCCGAATAAATTTCGATTTTTTGCCCCAATTCCCTAGATCAAATCGATTTTGTATTTTTATAAATACGTATTTCGACTATAAAGTAGTCATCATCAGTATGAATTAGCTAGTTGTAATGATTCTCTGAGGAGATGTTACTCGTTGCTAATTTGGTGACGGCTTTCACTGGCAAAAAATCTAAATTTATACAACAACCTCTCTATATTAATTAAAACTATTTGTTTGTGCAAAAATGTATTTACAAATTTTTAAGTAAGTTTGCATACGTTAGTCAAGTGAGTCTTTCACATTCAAATTATAAATACAAATTGAAAAGAGTTGTGAGTTGTTCATGAATCGAATGATTCAAAGTTTAATTACAATTATTTGTAGATACAATTATTCAAAATAAAAAAAATTGTTTTACTACTACAGATTATAATATTTAAAAACGTAATAATCAGTTTTTTTTTGTATTTTATACAACATTATACCAACTAAGTCCGATATACAACCACGAATAGAGTCGAATACCTTAAAATTTTATCAAAAACTGTATTAGTTTTTCATATGACACACTGTATCCATTTGCATTATGTTTAATAATCTGTTCTGGGTCCACATGTCTAATTTCGGCTTTTTTACATTTATAATAACAATGTGTCCAGATTAGTCTAAAGTTTGTAACGTTATGATGTAGGTATTCATATTATCTAATTAGAATATTTTCGTATGTTCATCCGGCCATATCTGTCTATCAGGCCGTCATTAAGATAACTCAAAAACGAAAAGAGATAGCCAATTATAATTTTGGTGACGTATACATAAAAAGTTTGTTTTTGAGTTCGTGAATGAGCAAAATCAATTAAATTAGATTCAATAGATCCATGACCCAACTTTTAAAACCCTTTTAAATTTTGAAGGCAAAAAACTTTTATTTGTAAGATTTGTTTGATAAATTGTTTTCATTCGTTACAATTTCAGCTGAAATTTAGTTAATTAGCCAATGTTTTTATAACATATACTAATGATTAACAAGTGAAGATAACTAAAGTAATAGAGATAATTGTTTAGATACTCGGCATATGATTGAATTGTTTGGACTATTTTTAATTAGCATTCATAAAATACTATAAATATCCAGGCTGTACAGTTATATATATGCACATGTATAATAAATATTAAAAAAATGTTTCAAACAAAAGTTGTTTATTTAAAAAAAATAAACATATTTTTGTATTTAAACTTTTCTTTTATCTTTTGCTCATTCACGAACTTAAACTGACTTTTTTTTGCTTAGAATATGTCACCAAAATTTAAGCATGCTATCGCTATATTTGTATTTGAATTATCGTGATGACGGACGGGCGGACAGAGGCTGATATTCACTTTTGAGTGATTATGGTCGAATTTCAACCGCTGTAACGGGACTCTAGCAAAACGAATTAAAGAAACATATTTCTAGAAAAAATTTGTGGTTGTTTTTAAAAATAAATATTCTAAAATTTTACAAATATTCCAAAAAATCTATATTTTAAACATCTTTATATCATCTAAGTTACCGGTATTTCCAGATCTTTATAAAACTCTAATTAAGTTGATAAACATCGAAAAATGAACATGAACCTCAATCGACCTAAAAACTGTTAACTCATCCATAAACTTATTTAACCTAAAAAATATAAAAATTTGCCAAAAATCTTTTTCAGATTGTACCCCACACACATACTATATTTTTACGACCCTAATTAAATATATTTTCCAAAAAAAAATAATAATAACAAAAATTATTATCAAAATATACAAAAAAAAAAAATTTTGTATAAGACTTTTATGATTTATAGCCATGAAAATTTATGATTCTTGTAACGAGTGTGAGTATGTAATGTTTGTTACAAAACGTTCGTTTGACACACACAAACACATAAAAAATGATATTAATAATAAATTTTTACGAGTGCCTTATCAAAATTAAAAAAAATTATGTTTTGTTCGGCCCATTTAGATTACAACAGGTGGGCTTTAACACGACAACAAAACAGCATACACAACAAAAAAAAAAAACAAAAAGATATTTAATTGTATGTTGTTTTAAAAAACAATTATTGTTATGTAAATGTGTTTTTTTATTTTTCGTTTATTTTTTTCGATTTTTAATCGTTTATACAATCAGTTTTTTATGCTAAAATTTTCGTTTTTGTTTTTTCTAATTATTATATGCTGCTACATCTACGGTATTTAGACGGGGTGAGGGTACTTATACAAGCTGTCTACTCTATCTTGAGACCTAAATTCCCTAACTTTTCCAGATACTGATTTGAAATTTTCCAGATCATTATTTATATGAGCTTGTACAAAATTGATAGAATTTGGAGGCTTTTATCAATTTTAAACATTTTATCAATGAACACACACAAAATTAAAAGGTGCTTTCGGAGTCCTGAATAAAGTTTTAGACTCTGTCAGTGTAAAAAGAAAACATATTTTTAATCCTTAAGATTAAGAAAATTGTAAAAAATGACTTTTTATGGTTTTTAATGTTAAATTATTTGGAAGTTTATGGACTTTTGGAAAAGAAAAACAGATCTATCGACTTTTGAGTTGAGAAAATTGTGTATACATAACATTGAACGTTTTTGGCAATTTTCGTAAATAGAAGATTTTGTAAAACATGGTAAAAATAATTTTTACAGCCTTCTTAAATAAATATTTAAAAACTTTTACGAAAATTTCATAAATTCCCTGTCTTTTCCAGGTCTTCCAGATTTTCCTTGACCAGTCGACACCCTGCCTTTTTTTTAGTTATCTTGAGACGGATAGACGTGCAGACATGCAAATGGACTAATTATTAGGTGATTCAATGAACACCTATACCATTATTTTGTTCATACGGTCAAAATTTCCTAGCTTTACAAACTTTAGACTAAAATTAATATACTCTGACATATTACATAGATGTCGAGTATAAAATAATCAGTGTATCAATTTCAAAGAAGGGAAATGTACATTAAATTCACAATGACCATGTCGTTTTGGTAAATGTGAGCATACAAAATACGAAATCGCAAATAAAATCGGAGTTTGCAAATAAAATTATCCACGAATTAGCGAATACGTAGGATGGTGTGTCCAAGTGCTACAATAGCAATTCTTGATCAAATAATTAAAACTTTTTTAATTATGAAATTTCTATATGTTCCTTTATAGTTTTATAAAATTTAACTGTTATAATAAAGAAAAGTATGTTATTATTATTATTTGTTTGATTCCCATCATCGTATTGGTCCTGAAAAACTAGGACGAAAATTGTATTTATGAATATCGGGATCATAACCTACGACATATTATATAATATGCAAAGAAAAGTATGTTTTGTTTTCCATTTAGATTTTTTACTTAAAATAATTTTTGGTATAAAAGCCTTTTGTATTATGTTTATTTAAATATTATAAATATTTTTTTACTGCAACAACAATATTTTTAATTTGTTTGCATTCCAACTTTTCTTAAAACATGAAGGTAAGAGTATACATTTACCAAAACGTGAAGGCAAGAGTACACATTTGCCGGGAAATGTACATATATATTATATTCAGTTCACATATACCTAACTTTTTGGGAAATGTACACATTTAACTGAAAAAGTGTACATTTCCCAAGAGTGTACATTTATCGTAACACATATATAATAATTTTTTAATTGAGTATGGATCATATGATTTTGTTTACAAAATTGTTACAGATAATTATTATAAATAATATAAAAAAATATTATTGTTAACATTAATTTAGATTATTAATTTTAGAAAACTGATTATTAAGTTGAATTAAAATTTCTAATTTCACTATCATGTTTCAATTCTGTCATGTGAATTGAAAGACGACAGAAATAGAGTAAAACCATACCAAGTTTTATTTCATAATTTTTACCATAATTAGCCACCCAAATTTTGTTTAAGGAATACGTTGTCACTTAACGTAATATTAAAATTTCCCAGTTAATAAAAAATAAAATTTACATATGATGCTTAGCATTAAAAATAGCCAATTTCCAAAAACCAAATAAAAGTCAAATATTATTATTGCCACGGTAACATCCTATTTATATAATGAAATATTACAAAAATTATATTACTGGGGTATTTTACTACCCGCGTCAAGAAATAAATTTGCAAATTTTCTTTCGTTTTTCCTGTAATTTGGTTTTAAAATCCGTCTATATTAATTTTTAGCTCAAATATTTCTCCAACTAAATAAAAACATGAATTATCAATAAGAACTCTAATATTTTACGAATAAATTTCGATTTTTTCACCCCAATTTACTACATCCAAATTTTTTAAGTTTATAAATACGTATTTCGGCTACAAAGCAGCCATCATCAGTGTGAATAAGTTAATCGTAATAGTTCTCCGAGGAAATTTGAATCGTTGCTAATTTGGTGACGGTTTGTCGAAATTGGGGTAAGAAAATTGAAAATTTATTTTATATAAAAACAGATACTTTTGCCGTTAATCCTGAATATCTCAGCTACCAATGGCTGCATTGATTATTAAAAAGTGGTTTCAGATGCTTTATTAAATTTCAAAAAGAACCTAAAATAGATTTTCGCAATAGTAATGAGGAAATGTTTTCCTTATATATTTAATACGTTTATATTTACAATGGTCGTAATTTTAGTTTAAAAATTTGTAAATGTGCTATAATGAATATTTTTACATTTACATTTAGTAATAATAAGTTTAAATGCAATCGTTATATCGAAACTTATCGTGAATACAAATTTAAACAGCATACAAATGCGATTTTTTGTTGTTGTGAAAAACTAGAGCTTAGCACTCGCAACAAAATTGACGTTTAAGGAAAAGGGTCGTACATTCTTATAGACATCTTGAAAGAATTAATTTAAAATTAATGTATTTTATTGGAATGATCATCAAGTCTAAAATGAGATTAAAACACTCAAAGCATCGCAAAAATTTATTATCACCATTTATGGTCGAAAAACAATTTTCAAAATAATATTAGGTCGATTTTTCAAATTTTCGTACAATAAACATTGCAATCGCAAAGATTTTATGCTTTCTCTTGTAATTCTTACACAAGACAATTTTCGAAATAACGTTTACAGTGATTAACCTAAAGTTATGTTTAATTAATTTGGATATAAGCGTTTTCATTACTTTGTATGTCCTGGGACCAGAAAAAAATAATTTTACACAGCTATTAATAATATTTTAAATATATATGTAATAAAGTACACACAACTATTAAGTGAATATTAACTTTTCATAAAATTTCCAAACTGAATTCAAACTAATTCAAAACAAAATTAACCACAGTAATTAATATAAATTTTGTAAATTCATACCAAATTTGAATTCTTTAATTTTGATTTTTCAAAAGTAGGCGTACAAGATTCAAATTTCAAATATTTAAAAGTACAGTAAAACTTCGATATTAAATAAATTTCGTATCTATTCCTTTTTCCTCACCAAAAATCAAAACCTACGGTTAAACCTCTGCTTCCAATTTGTTTTGAAAATTTACTTATTAAGATTATAACACTGTATTAAAAAAATATAGTGGTTAAATATGTTATACTAAGCTTCCAGACCCTAAATAAATCAAATTAATCCGATTAAAGCTATTTGGAATTTAGTTTGAATTTTAAAACATCAAAATGTAACCCATAAAAATTCCTTCCAAAAAAACACACACGGAGACGCAATAAATCAATCTTGAACCTGTTTCTTTTATTAAAAATTTCATATTTCCTGGCTTATAAAATTTCTCATATGTCGAATTTTTTTTCTAAATCTATGAAATAAGTTTAGAAATTCTATGCCGAATTCATAGGCCATAAGTACTATATTAAAGGGTTTTCTAAATTGGAATGAAGTCGTTTTAATCAATTTTGTGCTCAAAATTTTGCTATACGTAAACGACAAACCCAAATTTACAACATAAAACTATAAATAATCAAAATATATAGATAATTTTGAAAACTTGAAACTTCGAATCAACGGCCCAAAAACATAAAAATATCGTATCGTTGTTAAAGATCCAAACTATATTTTAACTGAAATGGGTTTCCAAAGTGTAGACAGGCAAAGCCACCATTTCTTTCATGAATACATTATGAAACCTTTTTTTAACGTAAATACGCTCTAAGTTTTAAACACTACTCTTGAAAGTTTTAACTTATCGAGATGATATCACTGTATAAAACAAGAACATCGTGGAATTTATTTATATTATTCCTTTAAACTTATAAACCTTAACTAAGTAAAATTAATACCGATTAAATACAAAATAAAATTTATTTTGGATCTTTAAACATGAAATTATATTCAATAAAAAACGTTAACTAATTAAAACAAAAAAATTTAAAAGGTCTCTTACCTGTTTAATTAAGAGTAATTAATTTAATAAAATATCTTAAGGTGCTAATTAAAAACAATACACACTGAACCAAAAAATTAAAAAGGTTTTTTTCACACAGAAATCACAATCACAGAAAAACCAAAGAGAAAAAAAAATAAACACAAAATTTTAAGGTTTTTTAAAAAAACATAATTTAAAAACTTTTTTTTAAACAGTGTTTTGCCACAGAAAATATACGAACATACACGAACCGTGACCCGATAGTAGATTGAAAGTTATAATATAAAATATACACACACAAAAAAGTTTACAAAAAGTTTTTAAAAAAAAAAAACTGTTTTCTTGTATGAAAACTTTTATAAAATTATACACATATTCATTTTTTCACGTGTGGCTTTTCTTTTCCTCACTGCGTTGAAAAATGTTTTCTGTTGTTGTATACTATTATAAAATTTTGTTTACATGTAGTCTACAACTTGTAGCTAGACATAGATAGATAGCTTATGTTGTAAATATGTATATCTGCTGTGCGTATAATTTGTGTTTTGACTCTCATATGAACTGAGTAGTACTGAGTAGTGTTCGCGTACAAACTGTACTAACAACACTCGTTGACTAAAACAACTTTAGTCTTTAACCAATACTAGACACTGGATCACACAAAGTTTTATCCACTTCTCTGTGTATACTGTACAATGTATTTTAATTTTAAATTTTTATGTAGTTCGTGTCGCTGCTGTAGTATGTTGTTAACACAACGAAACTGAGATTTAATTTTAAATAACATTCTCAATTTTATTGTTAAAAATTGAATTTAATTATAAAATTTTTATTATAGATTATATTTTTAAAAATTTACTTGTATTAAACACTAACAAGTATTTTATTTTTGATAAAGATTTACTTTTTAATGAATCTTTTACGATATATTGAGTACCACTTACGAATGTTATTTTTACAGAAATACAATTGTGTCTTCAATTAATGTTTTTCAATTTTTCAAAACAATCTTAAGTGACGCTCGGTTTTTTGAACATTTTTGAACACAAACACAAAACTACCACACCAAAAACATAGCTCTTGAAAAAAAAGTTGTTGATGGTCTCTATGATTCCAGCTGGCTGGCTTATTTGAAATAAAAAAATTAAATGGCATTTAATCTGCAAGTCTGTGACAATAAAATGAACTAAAATTATTCAAAAATATTGAGAATTGAATAATTGACAGACATTAGGAAATAAATTTAAAGATTTCATGATTTTAGTTATCGATAATTTTGCGTCGAAAACAATAGAGCGTGTAATCTCCAAATGAAAAGCAATCCTAATTTATATAAATGTACATCGTTATTCGACCATTCATATCTCAAAGCCGTTTCAAGTGATATTTCAAAACCACATTTATACAATCCTCAAATGAGATATATATGAAAATTTACGCTAATAGTTTCTTTTAAGTTATATTAACGCTAAAATTCAAAAATTTTATAACTTTATTGGATTTTACAATGATTTTCAAAGAATACTCATAAAATCGTAAAAATTAATATTTCATTTAAGGTTTGTATTTATTTTCAATTAAATGGAATTATTAAAATTCCGTTAAGATTCAAAATATATCTTATTAATGATTGTGTTACCATTTTTAACAGCAAATAATAACCTATTTGATTGATTAATTGTTTATGATTATTATATATCACAGAATTAGTGAATTCACACCAACTGAATATAATATACTTAAAAAAATTAAAGAGAAGCACAGACACTCTTCTACCTTTAGAGAAGGCAAAATATCCAGGTCTGTCTTTTCTGAACTATAACTTCTCCTGAAAGACACCATTGTAAGAATGGTGAACATTCGGTTAGAGAGATGGTGAACATCCTTCTTTAGGGTACAGAGCTTTTTTTAGGGTACTGATCACTAGAGATATATTTCTAAAAAAATCAAAGATTTAAATGACGCTACTACTAAAACAAAATCCTTCAGATATGTTTATTTTTTTAAACAGGTTTAAGTTCGTCATATTTAAAGAGTTTTTTATTTATAGTAACAGAATCGAAAGCTCTTCAAATTTGTAGTCTGTGATGATTTTCACTTAATTACGTGCATATGTCTGAATAGTTGTTGTAAACGTGTATTATACAATAATTATAAAGAATTTCACGTATTCTGCTACACCTTAAAAATGACAACACAAAATACATAACTATGGCATGAAATATAAATACATTACATAAATGTAATGTTTTTATATATGGCCGTGACTCGCCTATATATCCAATCCACACATACATACATGTATAATGTATACTAACTAAACTAGCTATACGACGATATAACACTATACTTTGTCTTTTTAAAAACAACATGCAAGACCCATAATAACAGTGAATCTACATCAGTGGCAATCGTTTTTACATTTATAATATTATTATTTGTATAAATATACACACGTTTTGTACCCCCTCATGTCTTCTCATATACCCTGCTTTTAAGTTTGTTTATAACTTATATACATATAGTGTGCCTATCTACTACCTGACTGCACCATATCCCCTCTCACCTCTAATGCATATGTGCTTTAAGTGGTAACAAATTAATTGGGCACTATTTACATCACTATATTTTAGGTTGCTGTTTTCAGATAGTATGCCTACCTGAAAATGGAACATTTATGTCTTAAGGCTCCTCAGAATTTGATAGTAGTACGGTTCAAAATTAGATAAATTCACTTTAGTTTTAACAATTTCGATAATTTTTTTTTTTAAATTCATACTTTGCAAGCATCATTTTATTTGGGCTGTAGGCGTTTATGAGATGATAAGGACCCGTCAATAAATTTTTATGCAAAATATTTATGGTTTGTTATCGTTAACATTGGTTTACAAAATTATGTTTAACAAGATTTTGTTTCTCGGAGCTCGTTAAATTTTCGTTATCACCATCAGTATGAATTCTATATTTATTTGTAATTATTCGCTGAAAAAAATTGCAATTCAATCTTTAAATTAATGGGATTTTGAAGACACCTTGAATCAATTTTATGGAAAAAGTAAATAAAAGAATTGTCAAAAAAAAAAAGAAAATATTTTCTAGGAAAATAAAACTCTAAATAGTCGATTTTTCGATATGTCTTGAAAACTACTGATTCAATAGTCTAATAAATCCAATTCGCATGATTTTTTGGCTAAAATTACGTTATATACGAACAAAAAAAAAACATTATTGATTCGAAAAAACTTTCCAATGTCTAATATAATTTTGACAAAATTATAAAAATAAGATCATCCAAATGCAAAGACAAATATTTTATCGTTAACTGTTTAGATTCACTACAATTTTAGCTCAAATTTAGCTAAGAGGTACATAAAATTGCAATTCATATTATATATGAGTTTATAACTGCATATTTAGAGTATGTCCATAAATGCTCATCAATAAAAATAGAAACTAGTTCAAACATTGATACTGAACCATATGTCAAGCATCTAAGCAATTAACTCTTTTAATTATATTTGCTTTGTGAAATGTAATCGTTTTTTTGCCAATTTTCTACAAACCTTCCATTTCCGGTATTATTGAACAAGAACACTCATAAGAGCTCATGCATTTTTGCTAAACTTTTATTAATTATTTCTCTTAAACGTTGTGGTAAAATAATCTAATTTTTTTCTATAGGTGCATTTAATTATAATCTTTCGAATAAACACAAAAAAATATTGGGTTAACTTTAAGTCATTTGAGTACCAAACTACCTTAAACTGAAATAAAAAAATTACTCAATTGTTTTTGAATGATTGAGTAATAAACATATTAGTCAGATACACAGGATCAAGTTTTGATATTCAACTAGTTACTGAATAAAAGTGCCTAATTTTTGTACAGATATTTAAGTATTATTCTTGGTTTGTTATTATATTCACTATTCATAAAACGTAACGTATTCAATATTATGGTTGTGGGTATTATAAGTTACTCACAGGTGTACGAACTGTGTGGACGTACCTATATTGTACAACTAACTACTTATTCACTTTTTAAAACTTTTTAAACTGATTTTATGTAATGAAAAATTTGAATTTAAATCTTAAAAAAATTCTAGATAAAATATACAACTTCCGATGTATAACAACTTGTTTGACGGTTTTTAGAAGTTGTGTACTACAGCTTAACGTGTGTGGAATGATGATGTATATGTTGTAGTATCTTCAAAAAATAGTAACCCATTATTTAGAAAAATTATCTTTAAATTATTATAAATGATTGAAATGAAATTAAAATGTTATAAAATCAAAATTACTTAATTTTTATTTCCGAATGATATAATATATAAATTTATTTATTAATATCTGAAATAAATTATAAAATACACCATGGAAATCGTGTATTTTATAAATTTAAATAAGCTAGAATGATTAATCCTAAATTAGTCATTGTTAATTATAAATCAATGAATATTTATGCGATCTGAAAATCGGGGGGGGGGGGTTTATCACTGGTAAGAAATATACTGCCTTAAAGTATAGTTTTTAATATATTATCAATCCACTGTAATATGGTTAATTCAATTTTATCATAAATTGAAAGTGTTACACGATAACATAAAATTATTACCTAACATAAGTTTTTATAAATGTTATAATTGTAAATCTAATAATTGTATAGATTAGCTTTCTTATCTTGGATAATTGAATTATATAATCCAAGATAATATTATAAATACTATTTTTAAATGTATTTAAGTACCTAAACAATACTAGCTAGATATATTATTACTTAAATGTCAATCAAAGTATTTTTGAATTTTTATAACATTTTCAATTTTTCTTCTGGTTTTGGTCAAAAAAGACGCAAAAATTTGTAATACTAGAAAATATTTAAGACTTCAACAAAATTTTTAGTCCTATTTAAACCTATTTAGTCCATTTTCGTGTCTTTGTGCGCCTGTCCGCTATCAAAAGAGCTATAAACAATGGAATGAGATAGAGATATGGCAGTTTCATGGCGTATTTCAAACTATAAATTTGAAAGTTTAAGTTCCTAAATAAGTTAAGTCAGACATTTGGGTTCTATGAATCCATGACCATCTTTTTAACCATATTTTAAAACATAGAAGAAAAGTTCAAATACAAAGAAAATTTGTTATTAAAATAAACAAATTTGTTTGAAACATATTTTCATAAACTTTTTAGATTCGCCACAAATCCAAGTTCAAAGTCATCTAATTGACAATGCAATAATTCTTACAAGTGAATTATGTATTTAGTGTATAAATGCTAATAATTATAAATTTCTAAAAAATTAATACTCATTCATGGTCGGACTAGCAAGCTCGGTCACGTGTTGCTGCGAAAATATTGAGCCACCCGGTATTTGATGCGGGACTTCCGGTATTTGTTGTAGGGAACCTGTGATACGAAAATTTTATATATATAACAGGTATTTGGTAATGGAACACCTGGTAATACCGTGCCAGCTTTCGTCCTTAGCTCCGCTTTTGCTAAACTTTTGATGGGAAAATCAATTGTCTATAGAAAAGTTTTAGAATGTCGAAATTTTGTTTCGTTTCGAGATATATTGAAAAAACGGAAAAGACTGGAATAAAAACTCGTATGACCTAATCAATAGATTCAAAACTCTGTAGTAAAAAGTTTATCAAACATTTTCTTTGCTACAAATTGGTGCGATGACCTTGATTCGAAAGGTTATTTGTCAAAGGTTATTTGTTCGATTGTATTTTTGTTTGTTTGTTACCTCAGAACTATCAACTGGATGAACCGATTTTGACCTGGAGCTTCCCATTTTGGTCCAGATCTTCGGATAACTGCGAATAACTTCGTCGTTTATGAACCGATTTTGATTATTCGTTTTTTTGTTAGAAATGAGATATACCAAGGTGCTACCATGATAAGGAAACCAGAATACAGATGTCAATAAGGCGAAAGAAGGGGGCAAAAACAATTTTTTAGTAATTAAATTTCATTCAAATGAAAAGTTTTTCGTGATTGTATGCAACAATCAAAAGTCTCGCCTTCAAAAAAATGAACGAAAAAGTAAAAATTATTTTTAATTTTCCCTTGTGATCAATTACCTTTTAAAGTCGATGCCCATGTTATACTTAGCTAATAAATTGATTGGTTGGCGTCGACTGAGATGGGTAATTGGCCACAAAGACAATTTTACGTTATTTTTTACGTTAGTTCATTTGCGGTTTACTTTTGTTTAATATTTTTTTAAAATTTGAATCTATATTTGCGTGTTGAAATAGACACTGACCAAAAAATCATGTTAAAAGGAATATTAAAAATCGTATTATAAGTAATCGATTTAGCACGATAAAAAATGATCCACATTCTTGCAATATTTAAAACTTTTCTATCAAACATATGTATCCATTTTCGAAACTATATTATTTTTTGGGTCGTTGGTAAATTCATACTATTAAAGAATACGAGATTGTTGCAACTAACAGTATTAGTTGCTTAAGTGTCTGTCATATGTATGTATATGAGTATGAATGATTTAAATATTTTTAATCATTACCATTCATAAAATACACTTTATGCAATTTTAAGAATTTGTTATGAGTGCGATTTTTTGAGCGAGAATATTGTTCGTAGTACCCATTTAATAGTGAAAACCGTGTTTTGCCTGAATTCTGGCCGGAACTTTCTGTTTGGTTGCCACATTTCGAAAATCTCAGAAATCTAACCTAAAAAATACCAAAATATAAATATTTGTTTTTGGCCATAACATTTGCCCTTAATATCGAAGGGTTTTTTGAAGTCGTTTAAGGTACTGATACTCATTTTATATCATACTCTCCAAAATTTTAGTTTTTTTTCAATTTTCAATTTTGATATTTGTTTTTTTAAATATATTTTTGCAATTTAACTATCAATTTTAACTATATTTGCGTCAAACTTGAAATTTCAAGCTTACAAAGTTCCATTAGAATTTCTAAACATAAATGTCGGAATTTATTAAATATTAAACAAATAAAAAATTAAAAAAAAATAAAAATTTTGAGTTTATGATATAAAATAATTATCAAAACCTTAAGGTGCATCAAAGTACTTCTTTTCTTTCCTTCGATATCAGAGACAAACGTTATTTTTAGGTTAGGTTTTTAATATTTATTATTGTACATATACAATTTGGATACATATTTTGCAACCATTTACAACTCTGCCACTCTCATACTTGCGAATTAATGAAAAACCAAATTTTTAAAATGATGTAAACTTTTTAATTTTAGGTGGGTTTGTTTGTATATTTGAAAGAATGCTTTTATAGAGAATATTTTCCCAAATATTTTCTTTTCTTTTCGGATAGAAATATCCAGATATATTAAAAGAAAATTAAAAGAATACTCCGGATCGAAATTTGCCAAAACATATTTTTCACTATGAGATAGACACTAGGAATAATATTCAAACAAAAAATCATACAAAAATTTCCTGTCTATTTCATATTTACATGTTGCTTCGGCTTCAGACTAGAAAACGATTTGATTTTAAACGATCTAGAAATGAAAATTCATGGTCATCGAGAGAAATACTTCGCTTTGAATTTTTTTTTTTCACGAACGCCTTTTTATAGATCTATACAACTGGTTTGATCGATATGTAAAAATTGGTGAATTGACTTTCTGCCCTTTTTTTTTTTTTTTTTTTTAAATTAAAATACAGGTAAGAAATCGAAGATTTGATATAATTATTCCCCATTACGTAATCAATTTAACCCTATTTTATTTAAAAAACGCAAGTCAATTATTACTCAACAAAATGAATGAAATTTACCCTGAAGGGTTGATTACAATACTAATGTGTATAATAGCATAGAATAGATATTATTTATAATATTCCACAAGAAAAGGAAATAATCTGTTTTAAAAACCGCATACTAATTACAAACACATTAATGGATAAGTGTTTTAACTACTAGGGGTTCTGATTCAATTCTAATTTTACTGTTACCATTGTACTTCGGGCACTTGAAATCTTGATCTTTCCGACTCTAATGTGGAAAAAAGAAATTCGATGTTGAAATCTCAAAAACCGTCCAAAATAATTATTAGAAATGTTTCTAGAGAATTAAAAAGGTAATTTTGTCTCTCTTAATTTATGATTTTACAAAAACTTAAGATTTTAGGAAAATTTTACAAGGTATCTTATTTACTTGAATTTTGCTTATAATTTTAGGAGCTAATCGATTTAGGAAGTAAGGTTTTGTTAGTTTCTCATCGATTTTTTTTATTATAACGCCATAGTTATTACTAGCCGCATAGTTATTATTTGTTTCAGCTTCAGTTGATAGTAATGATAACGCAAATCTACTCAGTGGCCATGTGAGTAAGGTACAAATACCTTCACCCATTTGACTACTAAAGCTGGAGGTTGCGGATTCGATTTCAGGCAGCGATTGGATAAGAACGAAGTAACCGGCACCACCATTAATATAATAGCAATTTAATTTCCACCTTGTGGTAAAAGGAATATTTACCTTCAGGTGAATATTTACCTTCAGAGGACCAAAAGTTCTATGTATAAGGGGAGCGATTGCGGTTCACCTCTTAATATAGTTAAATGATAACGCAGATTGTTTTTCTTGGCTCATCGTCTTTCTCAATAAGACCCTAATCAATTTTAACAATGAGAAATTCTCCCTCAACAATAACAGCTATTGCATATTAACCAGTGTTAGATTTAGTCCAATTTTAGCTAAGGCCCAGTATAAATTGTATTCGAAAATTTTTGTGGAATAATTTCGGTGCTATGTGAATTGTTTCCAAAACCAATATTAGCCTTTTTAAACAATTACGACCCCAGTTTTTGGCAAATGTTACTATTTATTATTACGTTTACACGCACAAACCGTAATAATATCCCAATTTTCGAACAAAACAGATTGTTAATGAAAGAGCTCAACAGACTGAATTTTGGAAAAGTAAATAAATCAAGTAGGTACAGTCATTCAAATAAATTATTCAAGTCACATTTTTCATTTTCAGCAGAATGCATGTTTTAATTCACACAAAATGATTTGATTCTGAAAATTAGTTTGTACACAGTAATTTGCGCAAAATATATGAACGCGAGAAAGCGAAAAAAAGCGGACAATTCGTACAATGGATATTTTTCTATTGAATGCTATTTTTGTATCTATTTAATGGTGGAAAATATTGCAAATGGTGCAAAATTGCCATTTTTTTCGTTTAAAAACACGATGAGTGTAATTAAATTGGAGAGAGGAAATAAGAGAGAGGGGTGAATGATCTTTTCATTTTTCTCTATATATCTCGCAAATGAAACAAAATTTTAAAAGAAAAATATCCAAAATTTCGAATTATTTATTTTCGCCTTTTCTGCCTTTTGAATAAGCCATTTCGATGGGAAATTCAATTCTGTTATAGAAAGTTTCATATGTAGAATGTCCAAATTTTGTTTCGTTTGCAAGATATATTGAAGAAACAGAAAACGGTGCATTTTTACACCCCTCAATCGCTCCTATCTTTAAATTTAAAATCAATCCGTGGTTTTTACTAAACATATAACCCATTGACCGATTTCTGCAATAATAACTCGAAAAGGGGTTGGCTCCTATCTAAATGGCATAGGTAATCAATAGCCTACTTATTCTAACTAGATAATCATTCAAAAGTGAATATCACTGTCTTTAAACAAAACAGTATATATGCGTGCCTTTAAACAAAATAGTATATTAAACAAAAAAGTATATATGCATGTGTATGGTAGTGTATGTAATATAAGCCACGCCTCTTATATATTCATAATATTAAAACAATTTTGCCATTATTCAGTCCTTCTCTATATAAACAATAAGTGTGCCAAATTTCATACTCCTCCGTTCACCCAATTTTCGTAAAAAGGGGTATAAAGTTTTTCTTCGCGTATTAATAAATATGTTAGATATGGTATTTGACTGATTCTAAACATGCATCAAAATCAACACATCAAAATATAAAACGACAATCAATACCATTAAATTGAAAATTAAATTAAAACTACAAAAATAAAGAAGTTCTAGCTATCACAGATTATTTTCCATATCTGTCTTGAAAACGATGTTTGACATATTATTTATATTATTTCCCTTTTTGTTTAACAAGATTTTTGAATATATTGCATATTTTGAATGATTTAAAAAGATAAAATAACTCCCATGTTCGTGAAGTTAAAACCCTTTAATTGAAGTAATAAAAATTTAGTTAAATACCCTATTATTTTAGATATTCTAAAAAGTATTGTTCTGATATAATTATTGTAAATGAATGGATAAAATTTGAATAATTGAAACAACTCTGTAGTTGTTATCTATTAGGTAAGGAAATTGTTTTAATTTTGTTATCATACACCAATATAATAGTAATAATAATAATAATAATAAAACTTATTATAAGATGAAGTCATTTTGTTGTTATGTATTTAGGTTTATTGTATTATAAACATATTAAATAATGGTACTGTCTCCGTGAACCGCGCCTAATATTGCCGGCGCCGGCAACATAATATTCGAAAATAATAGCCGAAACCGGTCAGTTTATTTATAGCCGACAATATCCGTAGTTATTTTTTCAAATGCTGGTAATTTGATATGTTTTTCTTTTTAAAACCTGTTTTTAAATTTTTACAAAAAATATTTATTTTATTATAGACATTAAATTTAAAGTGCTCTGTATTTATAGCACAGAAAACCAAAATCAATTTTATCATTGGGGAAAAAAGGTTATTATTTTTTAGAGAGAACTTTAGAGTGATAAATATTGAAAACATTCAAATTTATTCCAATGCATTCAATTTTGAAAAAACTTTCATAACTTAAACGTTCTTTATATTATAAATACGGATTTTATACAAAATTAAAGTAGTCATTTAATACTCATTGGAAAATATTATTCTTGTAAATCAATAGTTTTTCAACCTATTCTACCAAATATTAAATTGTTGTCCAATTTTAAATTTCATGTTGAAAGATAATTATTTTTATGAGCAGTTGTCGTTGATATTAAGAGGAATCAAAGGATTAATACTTAAAAGTCTCAATCGTTGTAGATCTGTCAAAATTAGCGTAGATTACAGATTACATTACATAAAACTATCAACACCCGATAACTAATAAATTTACCAGTGCTGGTATTATTATTATTATTTAAAATAATCGTTGCTGGCGCCGGTCAAGGAGACAGGTCCATTAAATAATACATATATAGGATAACGAGGTTGACGAACGTGTTTACGAGTTTATATTCAATTTACATTATTACTATAAATGAAACATTTTAAAAGGTAGATGAATTCACGTGTCTGGGAAAGAGATATTATATACAATCTGGAAAAACATACATGTCCTATGGAGAAAACCAAGGGCAACTTATATATTAATTTTCTTGGTATATTTTCTAGCATAATTTTAGGAAAAGCGATTATCAGTAATGGATGTTGAAAATTTCTTTTTAAATCATTTTTCTAGATCATTCTGCATTTTGACGACCCTTAAGCAAGGTTCCTCGGCAGTAATAAAAAAAATAAATTAGTAAATGATCCGAATTTATATTATGTTATCGATAACAAAAGATATTATTATATAAAACAAAAATTTGGGTATCTTGTCGATCAATTAAGTGAGTAATTATTAAATGATCGGCAAGGTACCCAATCGCTCTAAAAATGCTCTATAATCCCATCTCATCTTTTTTTTTGCATTCGTGTTACTTATGGAAATATTATCTCAATTTTGCAATGTTGGAAAAATTTTCTTATATGAACTCTTTTTTAAAAGTTATAAAAATTTACATTTCGTCTAATAATTGGAAGTCATTTTCAAATTGTATGCAAAATAAATGAGCACTTCCAGATAATTTTTGGTAAAATTGATTGATACACGTATATTTACAGTTTATTAGACGGATTACTAGATCTTAGGAAAAACTAAAAAACTAAATTAATATGAATCTAAATGCAAATTAACTCTTTTATCATGTCCTTCAGTTCCTTATATGTACAATATATATAATAACTTTCATGTTGGTATAATAATTTAACTTTAAAAGTGACGATTTTATTTCATCAACAGTTATAAAACGACAAGTCGATTGTTTGCACGTAAGCAACGGAAATTACGGAAACCGCTAGATGAACTCAGAAGCGACTAAAAAAATCGATAAAAAAAGTCAAATAAAAGTCACCGATTAGTTTTGTCAAATATTATAAAATAATTCATATATAAATTTGCACCCTTTTTTTTACGAAAATTGGACGGGCGGAGAAGTATGAAATTTGGTATATTTATAGTTTATATGTAGAGAAAGACTGGATAATGCTAATATTTTGTTAAAATTATGTATAAACAAGTGAAGATATAACTAACAGAGTTAATTGTTTAGGTACTCGATATATGATTGAATTTCATTGTTTGAACTATTTTTTATTAGCATTGATAAAATACTATAAATATCCAGTCTATACAGTCTATTAATGTGTGTTTATTAGCCAAATTTGAATGAAAATTGTGGAGAACTCAAACATTATAACTTTTCTTCAATCTTGTATAGTTTAAAAATTGGGTTAAGGATCCATTGTAGCCAATGGACCGATTTTGACCATTCACGAACTTCAATTTACATTTTATGTTTAAAATACGTTACCGTCACCTTAGTCGATTTTTCGAAATCGGGGCCCATCTTATTATCCTTAGTTAAAAAATTAATTTGGTAGCGTCGAGTGAGACATGTAATTGGTCACAACGAAAAATTTACAATTATTTTTTACATTTTAGTTTATTTTTTGAAGGCGGTTCGTTTTTTGTTAAAAAATTTCTTATTAGTGTAATTAGTGCATAAAGGAAATTATATTTAGAAGATTTTAATTGAAAATTGTTTCAATAATTCATTATTTTGAAATCGGTTTTATTTTCTCCGAAAGTATTAAAAATTGATATGGTATTTTAGGCATATCCGAATCAGGAAAATACTCTGGTCGGGTCAAAAGACATAAGAATGACATGATTAATTTTTTTATGATAATTTTAGACGTCATGTCTTGTGAAAACACCCTCTTAGTAAATTAACATAATTACGTATAAGTTGGCAGCCCTAGCTAGCTACTCGTATTGTATATTTTATAATACTGAAAATAAATGGAAATAAAATTGTATTTATTAAAGTTTTACAATGTTTTAGTCATAAGTAAGTGTGATCGATACTTTAAATGGTTAACAAATAAATTTTCCTAGAAATGAAAGTATATTTATTTGAAGACATCAAGTATATTATGAATCATTACACAGGTAAGTTATACCGATCGGTTTTTGTTCCTTTTGGTATACGGAATACCATGTTTATACGCTAATCAACTGTATACCATTTTGTGTTATTTATTTTTTTTAATCCGTGGTTACAAAAGAGATAGAAATATACTACTTGTCTACTTTAATTTTAACAATAAACACCTGCAAAAAATATTATTAATTGTTTTTAACAAGATTATTAAAACAACCAGATAATTATATTAACTATAAATAAAGTTTTACTGTGAAAATTTTATTTAGTAGTTTTTACGAAATTAACTTGGAACAAAAAAAAAAAACAAAGAACAAAATTATGTCCAAGCTTACATGTCTCAAACGCCCAAGAAGAAATGATTGTCGAAGAATTTTTGAGACAGTTTTACGAGAAATACCAGATCGAGAATTGTTTAAAAATTAACATAAATTATTATAATGTAATTTTATGTACCTAGATGGCGTAAAGATCGCAAGTTAAATATACTTGATTAGCGTATATGGAATATTACAATTTGTATACATACATATAATACAGGGTGCAATAAAAAATCCCATATGACATGTTTCCAATATTTATTTAGATCCTGTAACCTAAAAAATTAAGCAAAAATGCGGACGTTCAAAGTTGATTTAAAAAATTTCCACCACTGATTCAATGCATTATAGTTGCGTGTACACTGATACACCGGTTGCTTTGAATTTCTATGGAAAATTAAACAACTTAATCCTTCTGATTCACTCTGTATAATACATATAAATCCATGCTATTGTGTACATGAGTAAACAAATTTAATAATTTAATAGACACCGTGCATCAAATTGATTTCTTTCGTTGCTATAGTCATGAAATACTACTTTATCAATCTAATAATATATAAGTCTGTGAATGATATATAGTTTAACATCAGAAATTAAAAATAAATACTAATGCAACTTTTTCGATGATTTTTACAATTTCGAATCCAATAATTTCAATTAAATTTCATTTTTTTGGTAATTATTTAATAATTTTTGTTAGACATGCTATAAAATTTAAGTGCAAATCATTGAACAAATAATTATATTTTCAAGTATACGAATATTTTATTACAAATTTTAGCTAGTCGTGTCTCATAAATCGATTAAAAAGTGCCTTCCACGTAATAGGCATGTTATTAATAGTGAGTCTTTCCACTGTTAAATAAAAATAATAATTCATATGACATAAATGTGTTTACTCACATACCTATTAGCATGCATTAATATATATTAGCACAGAATATATTAAGGTATATAATCAGAACTGTTTCTCCCAATATAATAAAAATTTGGACTCCGTGATGTTGACATGTGCGTGTGAAACCTAATACTACTGTCCTTTGTTTCTTGACATACCAGCAACATGGTACAAAAAACATCAAAGAAACTGACAAAAATAGACCCTTCTATTTTAGTTATATATTCTATGGTATTAGTGTAATAGATTTATATGTATGTATACAAATTGTAATATTCTATTCAAGTATATTTTACCATTGTTTTTTGTATACGAAGATGTACTAAAAACGATCTGTATAATGGTATATTATTATTATAACTTTGTATTCGAGGGTGAAGAACTTATTAAAACCCAGTAGCTATGTGAAGTGTAGACCTCATTTCAAAAAACAAAGAACCTCATTGTACTTGATAACACAAACAAAAATGGTGGAGGAATAATAAGAAAACATGTATTTATCTTATTTTTCGTGGTCATTTCAATTCACATCGATTGGAAAAAAACCATCTTCTGAGTAAGCAAAAAAATTGGTACTTGGTTGGGTTGTTGAGGTATATGGTAGTAAAAAATTACAGTTCTCCTATTTCTCATTATTTTTAGAAGTAGCCAAAACGGCAAGGAAGCTTTTTTATATTATACAAAACTTGAAGCTCTACGATTTTTATTGTATCCTTATAGTGTATTTAAACTAGGTTTGAGAAAGGAAAAATTGCGTTGAAGCATTTTTATGGTTTAATATCTTAGTCGGTCACCTTAAAATCACAAATTGCCCCCTATTTCAGGGTTGTGATTTTAAGGGGTGCCTTATATTCTACCTTTTTCAGTTATTTCCAAATCAGAGTAAAATATTTCTAAAATTCCTCTTTTGTAGAAATCTAAACTTGTTACAGAGGTAAAAAATGTATTTTGTCATTTTTAGTACTCAAATTAATTTAAAAACAAAACTAAAACTTTCCAAAGCATTTTGGAAAATTTACGTTTTTTTTTTGTTTTTCTTAATATTACACGTTTTACTTAATATTACTTCGGTTTCGATGCTTTTCGAAATAATAGAAATTGTGGGAATATAAACCACCTCTAAACGCCACCCTGGAAAATGGGATACTTTATGATATTATCTTATGATAGGTGCCCAACTAACGTATTAAAAATTTTTGATCACAATTATTCCATTCTACCCTTTTAATTTGGACATTTTAATTCGACTAAAATTTATGAGGCAAACAAAACCCACCTAACTTAAATATACTACAGTTCCTACAAGATTTATTAATTTGATTTATAATAAAAGTCTCAAAATACAATAAAAGACAATAATTTTAAAGATATTTTACTTTAGGAAAGCTCTTTTTTTGAGCCTTATCAAACTACGGTGGCTTCGTAAACTTGTAGTTTTTATCTGTAAACTTGTAGTTCTTTTAAAAATTATCTGCAAAATGACTTCTTAAGATTATCCTTAAATTGGAAAAAATTGAACTTTTATAATATATTTCCTTTATTTTTTTTTTCGGGGCTGGCATAACTTCTCAAAAAGTATTGTCTTTTCTAAGAAAACCTTGGAAAATCAAACTGTAAAAAAATGAATAACAATAACAAAAGAAAAACATTTTATTTATTTAAAAACATGTTGAATGTGGTCATAGATGAAATATGGATTAAACGTCGTTAACATTTATGGGGTAGCCATGTTTTATATACGATTTTCATGGACATAATAAAGTCATTCCGGAATATTTATAATGAAAAACTTATATAGTTTGTTCACTTCTTGGAAATATTTTGGGTAGTTATTTTAAAATTAATTGGTTGCCAATAAATGAGTGTAACCAGATAACTTTTTGTAAAAAAGTGATACCAATATCTGCGATCAATTTTCCTGCATATATATTTTAGAGACCTATTATTTAGTATAGAACCACTAACCAAATAAATCCCGTATTTAAAAGATTCAAAAAGCTGTCAGTGCTCTCCTTTCTATCTTTGTCAAGGATGCTACAGCCATTTGCGGATATAAGGTCAAGTGGGCTAAGAAGGCCCATACATATTTACAGTAAGCCTTATTAGCCGAATGACTAGAAAAAATCGAAATAACTAAATTAATATGAATCTAAATGCAAATTAACTCTTTTATCATGTCCTACAGTTCATTGCGTACAATAAAAATAAAAATTTGTATATTAAGATAACAACTCAAAAGTTACGGTTTTATTTCATCAAAAGTTATAAAACGGTGCAATTATTTTCAGCTCATCGACAAATCGTTTGTTTACGACAGACTAAAGGCAACGAATTTTTTTTAAAATTATTTAAACTTGAAATTTTGAATGTAGACTTTATTGTCTTCTGGGTCTTATTTGCCTCAGGTACCGTATTACAGATACACCGTTTCTCAAACTAATTTCGAGTTCTAAGTCTAGAGGTATGTTTTAGAAAAATCTATTTTTGAGATTTATGTATTATTTTAATTTTTTTATTATAACTGATCATAAAAGACACATTGAAAACTATGATATGTTGACAGTTCACGTTATTTAGTTACAACAGTTAAAAAAAAATAAATAAACGTGATAAGATTCGATCCACAGATAAAATATCTTCTTTTTAATATATTTTAACATGGGAATAACACACGTGTAGACATTATGTTTTTAATACCGAGACATTAAAAAGGTTTATTGTAACATTTATAAAAGAAGTAATCACGGTTTTCGTTAAAAATAAAAACATCTTCGTGTATACTTGACACTTAAGAGGGATTGGACTTTTCACATAAAGCACTTGCTTTGTGAAGTGTGCGCTTCTAGCAATCTGTTGGTTTAAATTACAATATACATTATATTATTTTCAATTTTCGCGTTAAAATAACTGAAAAATTACTTATCCAAATGTTGTGAAATGTTGGTATTCTCAATAACAGACATAAAAACGCAAGGATTGAATTTTTATCGAAAAAAAGATAAAAAAAAAAATTCGATTTTATATTTAGAAATGTTTTTTTTTTTTCGAGAAAAACTATTTGACAAGTCCTCCATTTTTATTTCAATAATGTGTATACCAAATTTCAAAACATTTGGATTCATAAGAATTTTTTGAGTTGTTTAGGCGTGGTAGTTACAGCTTTGTACAGTATAATATAGTATAGTCAGACCTTTTACTATGTTATAAACGTTTATAGTCAGATAATTTACCATGTTATAAATATTATTAGCATTTACTTATGTTATAAATTTAGATAACTTTTGACCTTAAAAAATACAAACTTCTCGGTGTCAATTGTTCTTCGATCTCAAGGAAGGGTGGAGTATCATAAAAAAATAATTAAAAATTCAGCAATTTTTTCTAATTTTATTTTCAATAAATATTTAATAAATTGAATAATATTGACTGAAAATTAACATTTATTATGCGTAGTTTTTGAGATATTACTTAAAATTATTTCCTCGGGCTAATATCACGAATCAATTTAAAGCAATAAAATGAAATCTGATCATAGTATTAGGTTTTCTTAAAACTTAATGTATTATTTTTATTTTTCTGAGATCATTGCTTCCCTTGCTAACTTAAAAAATAGAAAAATAAAATTTTTTGGCATTTAAACCTCAAGTTTAGCATTATAATAAAGCTCATTACTTAAGTAATTAATTCACAAAATTTATTCAAATTGGATTAAATTTCATTAATTTTTAGGAAAGAAAAAACAAGTTATAGTACTGAAAGCTAAGCTTCGACGTATGCCAAAATTATAATTTCTAACTTACCATCCAATTGCTAGAAATGGTCTTAGAAAATCTATTAAACAATTACTATCGGATTTAACTATAATATTACATATATTTCACGATGAATGGTATACGAAGGAAACAGCTGAATCGACTGAAGCGCCACAAGTAGCAGGAATGTCCAATAAAACATTCTTATTACAAAAAACATATTTGTTTCCATATAACATAATAAAATTACGAAAAAATTGAAAATTAACTGAAGTTATATTTAAAATTATAAGAATACGGGAAGAAATAGCATTAGTAATGTTTTCTTCAACATTACTAAGTGTTTGTCTACCTTTTTATAACCCAATCACTCCTAAACTACTGCACCGATTCAATTGAAATTTGGTACAGAGATAGTCTAGAGCCGGAGAAACGACACAGGCCTGAGCTGAAAAAAGAGCTGTAAGGGGTTGAAATACGACAATCAAAGTTTGAAAAATTTGACCTTAAAGGATGTAAAAAAGAGTATGAAAATTTTTGTGTGATGAGATCGGAAAAGAAGCTTACGGCCTTGAAAATAAAAATATAAAAGAAAACCGGAGATGTGCGTTGGGGGAATATGCCTATGTTAATTTTGTAAGGGGAAAACGTGATCACTTTATCCACTCTACTTCAAATTTAGCATAAACATTCTTTAAGAGAATTGACGGAAGACGTGTAAAAATTTAAACTGCCCTGCAAAATGAGTGTGTAACAGCTAGTAAATAATTTAAGAATTTGTTTAAATTTATCACTAATTAGGCAATATCGTTTAAAATCATTTGGTACATCTATTTTTAGTTTGAGAAATATTAAAAAATATTAGAATTTTGTATTAATTTAATTATTTTCTATATTATAATAAAAATTATAGATTATTCGAGAATATTAGACAATAAAATATTTAAAAAAAAGGTATTGCTTATACTTTTATGCAATTAATAATAGGGTAGTTTACCATGTTTAAAAAAGTACTTCAAAATATTGATTTCTTAATAATCACAAAAAATAAATATTTTTGTAAAATAAATACGATTTCTTGCCATAAAATTACATTAAAATTTAAAAGTTTTTTAATTCCTATAAAATCGGTCTGTATAATTGAGAAAGCTGGTATAACAAATACATGAAGAAGTAAACATAATCTAAGACGTTCAAATTATTTTTTACTAATTAGGATAATTGTTTAGATTGAACCATGGGGCAGCCTAGTGTTTTAGGTCATGTGATATGAATATAAAAATATCGAATTTTAATTAAAATAATTTAATCATACGCTATTATTTTCAAATTTAGAATATTTTTACATTAATTTTAATTTTTGTCAAATTTCATGTTTTGTTTTTTGTATTGTATGGCTCCAATAAAACTGACAGACAATCGATTAACAATGTAAACTGAAAACTGCCTTCTTTAGTGAGTTGTATACAAGTATTTCGTATATCTTAGGCAAATAATTTATGAAGTTTTACTCTAGAAAATATTTAAAAACAAAATTATTTACAAGAATTTTTTTCCAATCAATTTTCATTTTCAGAGTAAAGGTGTTTTATAAATTTCCGGGAAAAATATTATTTATTTAAGTATGACACATTTATGAAGGTTTTCTCAGAATAAATTAAATTTTTCTAATTTTCCTAAGCTTTTTGAAAATATTCGATTTGCTTGTTACTCAATTAAATTACCTACAAACTAAATTTTATATACTTTATATACAAAATAAATGTATACCATTTTACGATTGCAACTCCATGCACACGGAATACATCGATATCCTTATTAATATTATAGTGGAGTTAATGTATGGTATAAATGTCTGTTTATCTTCAATCACATTCGATACACAGAATAAAAATTTTGTGTTAAATTATTACAATTTAGGTGCGCTAGAAACAGTCTACATAAAACTAATGTTGATTATCTACACACAAAAATATGTTGACTTTGTAACACAAATTAAAATTATATTAATTATTAAAATTCGTCAAAAATTCACCCGTTTTATCCATATTTAAAACGGGTGAATTTTTGACGAATTTTAACTTAACTTAAATACAAAACTTGATTGTATATTCTAATAGATTCTAATGTAATTGCTCTAATTTCTTAGAGCATGAAGTAGAGAAAAATTTGAGGCTAGCAAAATAGATTTTGGCATTAACGCAACATGCGAAGCTAGCTTTGAAATTACTAAAACTAATTAGTTTTTCAAATTTCTACTGCAATAGTGAAATCTTGTACGAAATCTTTCATGTACAGATCATTTTTTATAGTTTAGATAAATAGTAGATACTTTGGCAAAAAAAAAATATGAGCTATGCTACAACTTGTTACAAATTTGGGTTTAGCATTTCTTTTTTCCTCTAGTTGTCCCACGAAGCAAATTATGGTTAATATTGGTCTATCTAGTGCCACCGAATGGATTCTAGTGATTTCAAATTTATTATGTTTTTATCGAAATTGCTTTAAAACTTTTAATTGAGACATTACGATAAAATTCAAATTAGAGCGAACAATTAAAGTGATTATATTATGTTGATTAGATTATATTACACAAATGGTTTTAAATATCAAAATCATTATGCGACTATAATTAAAAGTATTAAATTATTTGTAATCAATTATTTATTGTTTGATTGTTTTGTTTTGTTTGATAAAAAATAATTAAAAAATAAAAATTAGTTAATAAATATGTAAATTTTTAATAATATCACAACCATTGTTAATATTCGAACAAAAAGGAAACTTGCCTACATTTGCAACTCGTAAAAGAAAAGTTTTGGAGATTGGACCTTTAAAATTTGGTAGTCGTTATTATTTTTTTATGGTAATTAACATACTTAAATTTCCTCAATAAAAAAATTTCCCCCGATCGAGAATCTATGTATATATCATTTACGTCATACAATTTCAACATTGTTGAAAATAAAATTGTTCATTGACTCCACTATTATTTCCATAACTAGAAAAAGTAAACTATAAAATAGTAAATTTAAAAAGTTATCATATCCTGTAAAAATTTTATGTATACATGGTATAATAAGTTTAGACTGATGTCTTTAAATATTGAATGTCTAAATAACATGCTTGTATAGGTGTTCATTAAATCACTTAATCTTGTGTAAACATACG
>CM035596.1:18225518-18248300 GCA_020423425.1 Chrysopa pallens
ATGATGCTGTTAAATGAAAAAATACTGGAGTTAATTTAGAATATCTAAATAATTCTTCGTCTAAAATGGATAATATATATCAAATAGAAATTAGTTAAATATTTTCTGAATGTACTTTGAATTCAACAAACAGAAATGATAATAGTATAAGTAACTTTTGAAGTTCAATGATCAGTTATTTAATTAACTGCTTTTAAACGAACCGAGAACTCCACAATCGAACATGAAGTACAATGGTGAAAGCAGCTGATCCAACAAAAATTGCTCTTAAAGACTTAATGTCAGTTCGTGAAAGCTTAGATAATAATCCATTCGATCAATTTTTAAAAAGGCTATTAAATATCATAACAATCAGATCCTTTTGAAATAGTAGCACAAAACGTTTAGCGATATGAAAATATTCAAATTCAAATTCATGATGATGCGGATTCGTCTATGGGTATTTTAGAGGATTCGGTTATTTCAAATGATAGTCTAAATACATCATAAAAAGAAACTACAACAACAAATAGTTTACGAATAACATCACGGGTAATCGATGCAACCACATTGCAAAAACTTCAGGAATCAATTGCAGAGCGAGTTAATATGTGATAGAACAAGCTTCACAATCACATAGAAGTACATTTTCGTTGACTTTAAATTTAAGGCGCTCATATTCGAAAATTTATCTAAAAATATCAAATCATATAGGCTCGATTTCGGATGGAGATGAGTATTCATCGTTAAACCGTGCTGGTTTTTTAAATACAGCTTTAACGTTTGAAGAATATGATTCCGAACAATGCTAATGGCTTGTCAAACCACTCGGAAGAGTTAAAAATATTCGTTAAAATACATCACATAGATGTCTTACTAATCTCAGAAACCCACTTCACATCCAAAAGCCACTTTAGACTGCCAGGATACAACATGTACCATACTGACCACCCAGACAACAAAGCTCATGGGGGTTCGGCCGTCCTTATCAGGTCAAACATCAAGCACCATGTACTACAACATTACTGCAAAAACTACATCCAGGCAACAAACGTCGTGATGACGGACTGGATCAGTGACATAACAATATCAGCCCTCTATTGTCCACCTAGATTTACTATCAAGGAAACGCAGTAAGCATGCCACTATCGACCAAGTGCACAGATTAACAAAAAATATCATGGACTCACTGGAAAGCAAATCTTACTGCGCCAGTGCATTCTTGGACATATCTCAAGCGTTTGACCGCGTGTGGCATGAAGGATTGCTATTCAAATTAAAAAATGGGCTACCAGATCACCTTTACGGAATATTAAAATCATTCCTCCAGCAGCGCCATTTCATAGTACAACAAGGGGAAGCACTGTCTGATCTCTGCCCTATAAAAGCAGGAGTTCCACAGGGCAGCGTACTGGGCCCCATACTCTACTTACTCTTTACTGCGGATCTGCCGACATCTGAATCCTTAATTACTGGAACCTTCGCTGACGATACCGCTATACTAGCTACACATAGTGACCCAAAAGTAGCGTCACAAATACTCCAAAAAGGGCTAAATGACATATCCCACTGGCTCAAAAAGTGGCGAATAAGAGCAAATAAAACGAAATCAGTCAATATAGCATTCACCTTAAGAAGATACTCTTGTCCTCCAGTCACACTTAACAACATCATTGTCCCACAGGCAGATCATGTGAGATACCTTGGATTGCACTTGGACAAAAGACTTACCTGGAAAAAACATATCTTCACTAAGAGAAAGCAACTTGGTATTCAAACCCGAAAACTTTACTGGCTCATTGGACGAAAGTCTCAACTGTCTCTCGATAACAAAATACTTCTGTACAAGGCAATACTGAAGCCCGTCTGGACGTATGGTATCCAACTGTGGGGTACCGCATTCCATTCAAACATTGAAATCATACAAAGGTTTCAAAACAAAGCCCTCCGCATGATAACCAATGCCCCCTGGTTCGTACCCAACGAATTATTACACCGTGATCTTCGCCTGCCCACTGTGAAACAGGAAATTGTACGCCATACCAGAACCTATAAAGAGCGCATCGAACGACACCCAAATACTCTGGCCCGGCCACTTATGGCAAACCACAACAAAGCGCGACGCCTAAAGCGCAAAATACCTCAAGATTTAATACAATCACAGTAAACACAGCTACTGTTTAGCAACGAGGATGTGACACAGGCCACATACCGAGCGCGCCAGCGATAGCACCAACCATCATACTGCTGAATGTCCCACAAAGGAGACAGATTGTAGTAAATAAAGGAAACCAAAAAAAAAATTTCAACAATAGACGCCAAGGTAAGAAAACAAGAAGATATCAATTGGATAGAGTAAAAACCGCTGATCCGATACAGCAGATCCGATAAAGTTGAAGAGGATGCGAATTCGTCTTTGGGCATTTTAAAGAATTCGGTTATTTCAAATGATAGTCTAAATACATGATAAAAAGAAACTCTAAAAACAAATAGTTTACGAATAACTTCACGTGTAATCGATGTAACAATAGTGCAAGAAATTCAGCTATCAAATGCAGAGCGAGTTAATCAATGTATTGAACAAGCTTCACAATCACATAGAACTAATTTTTCGTTAAATTTAAATTTAAGGCGCTCATAATCGAACAGTTATCTAGGAATATCAAATCATAAAAGCTGGATTTCGGGTGGAGATGCGTATTCATCGTTAAACCGTACTGGTTTTTTAAATACAGCTTTAACGTTTAAAGAATATGATTCCGAACAACGTTTACAAATAATTCGAATACAAGTAATAAAGGTAACGATACTTTTGATTTAATAATCGATATTTCAAATTCGAAATCTAAACAAGAAATAGAAATAAACATTTCAAAAGGTTAAGTTAGTCAAAATTTGGCAATGATTTTGGGAATTTTTATGCACAAGCATGAATTTTACCCATTATTTATTTTGTTACAATTAAAAAATCATTTCAAAAACTAATGATGAATCTGAATATCGGGCATATTCTTTTTCATCTATGAATTGCAATGAAGAAGTTTCCGAAAAACTGTAGGATTGTATTTCATCAATGTTGCAGAAATGTATGTCATCAATAAATAATGATGCTGTTAAATGAAAAAATACTGAACTTAATTAAGAATATCTTAATAATTCTTCGTCTAAAATGGATGATATATATGAAATAGAAATTAGTTTAATATTAGACGATTTTCTGAATGTACTTTAAATTCAACAAACACAAATGATAATAGTATATTTCAAGCAACTTTTCAAGCAAAGTTCAAAAGGAGTCACATTTATGAGGAACATGAAGATTATGTTAAAGAAATGAAATTAATGTATACTCTGGATATTCTACATTGATGACATATAAGACGTATTGAAGAGGTTGAGAAAATGAAAAATATATTTTTTCAGAATAGACTGAATATCCAATTGAAAATTGAAAGAAATGTTGAATTGTATGACAAAGAAAACCATTCAGAGGGATTCAAGATATTTCTGAAGAAGAATAGCATCTGCTAAAGTAACTGCTTTTAATCGAACCGAGAACTCCACAATCGAACATGAAATACAATGGTGAAAGCAGCTGATACGACAAAAATTAACTGTTGTGAACTTAATATCTTGTGAACAAGGCGCAGCAGTGATCACTATATTAATTGAACATTATGGATTTTGAGCTTATGAAAATCGTGAAATAATGGCCAGCCGAGAAATTAAATTAATATTCAAAAATAAATTAATATTCAAAAACATGCCCGAACACTGATGGTGAAAGATTTAAAAAACCTACAGCGTTACCAGCGTCTCAATATCTCAATACATTGATCGTTTAACGGATAGAGTGGAATAATATTTATATTTAAAATGTAATAGAGCTTCATTAGATTTAATATTTGGAAAAAAAATATGAATATTTTGACAATTTGATTTTGACTAAACTCTACGGATCTCTTCTCCAGAAACAGTGGCTGTCCGAAAAATTGAAACAATATTCAAAAATGAAAATACACTAATGGCTGAAGAAAATTGATCAGAATCATAATCATTCTATGAAGATGATTCTGAAGAAGGGATATTTGGCGATCATACAAAATTAACTCCATAAGACTTAATATCTATATTTATACGATTCACGATGAATATATGATGTTGAATTAGTTATTTTTTAAAGTTTAACAACGATCAAATCATTTGAAAAGCGAATGACGCATCTGAATATCGAGGAGATTATTTTTCATCTATGAATTGCAATGAAGAAGTTTCCGACAAACTGTCTGATTGTATTTCATCAATGTTTCAGAAATGTTTGAAAATTGTACTTCACCAATAAATAAAACCAGCAACTGTATGTCATCAATAAATAATGATGCTGTTAAATGAAAAAATACTGGAGTTAATTTAGAATATCTAAATAATTCTTCGTCTAAAATGGATGATATATATGAAATAGAAATTAGTTAAATATTTTCTGAATGTACTTTGAATTCAACAAACAGAAATGATAATAGTATAAGTAACTTTTGAAGTTCAATGATCAGTTATTTAATTAACTGCTTTTAAACGAACCGAGAACTCCACAATCGAACATGAAGTACAATGGTGAAAGCAGCTGATCCAACAAAAATTGCTCTTAAAGACTTAATGTCAGTTCGTGAAAGCTTAGATAATAATCCATTCGATCAATTTTTAAAAAGGCTATTAAATATCATAACAATCAGATCCTTTTGAAATAGTAGCACAAAACGTTTAGCGATATGAAAATATTCAAATTCAAATTCATGATGATGCGGATTCGTCTATGGGTATTTTAGAGGATTCGGTTATATCAAATGATAGTCTAAATACATCATAAAAAGAAACTACAACAACAAATAGTTTACGAATAACATCACGGGTAATCGATGCAACCACATTGCAAAAACTTCAGGAATCAATTGCAGAGCGAGTTAATAGTTGATAGAACAAGCTTCACAATCACATAGAAGTACATTTTCGTTGACTTTAAATTTAAGGCGCTCATATTCGAAAATTTATCTAAAAATATCAAATCATATAGGCTCGATTTCGGATGGAGATGAGTATTCATCGTTAAACCGTGCTGGTTTTTTAAATACAGCTTTAACGTTTGAAGAATATGATTCCGAACAACGTTTATAATCAGATTATATAAAGCATATCAAAACATTTATAGCGTTGTTCTTCGTATAACTATCAGAATTTGCCATCGTATGTGATTCCGCTGGTTGGAAGTAAAAATTTTAATTTTACAGAACGATTAAAACCATTTGACAACTTTGACAATGATGATAATTTTAGAAATAAGGATGATTCTAATGATTCTATAATACTTGAACCTAAGAAATTAGTTAATGCATTGTGAAAGTATAGGGATGGTTCATATAATTTAAATGTAAATGAATATGTATATGTACACGAGCGTATTGAATCTTTTTTTGTAGGAGAATATAGAAAGAGATAAAAATGATTTAATACATTTATAATCATTTCAAAGAGTATTTAGTTATCAAATGTAAAAATAGTGCAATTATCAAATGTAAAAGTAGTGCAACTTCAATTGCGTCAACTACGTCGTTATATTTACGAAATTTTTGTAGATTTTAAAAGGGCTTTTGACTCAATTAATCAATCTCGTCTCTAGCTAAACTATGCATAATAATGCAACCATCCAAATAAAGTGCAACGGCAACATGAACAATGCAATAAATATAACCGAAGGAGTATTCCAAGGTGAATCGCTTCTTGAAGTCTTTAGCTGTTTTCAATGTACATAAACGATATTCAAGAATTTTTTAGGACTCCTGATGCAACTGGGACGAATATTGGAATATTGATGGGCATTCAGACTTATAAATATTGCTTTATGCCGATGATTTGGTTTTATTTGCAGATAACCAATAAGTGATGTTAACAGAAAACTGAATCTAGTTTACAAATTTGTTCAAAATAATAAACTCAAAATCAATTACGAGATAAAGACAATTTCGGTCATTCGAAGAGGTGGTAAAATTCGCAGTTCTTCTTTATTCAAATGTGAAATTGCCAAAATCGATATAACAAAGAAGTGAATGTATTTGGGCATCACATTTTCTTCTTCATTTCTTTTTTTCGAAACTGTTAAGAAAACTATGAACAAGTTTCCGAAAAAACTGTATGATTTTATTTTATCAATAAATAATGATAAATTGTTTTCAGAAAAGTTTGAAAATTATATTTATGTAATAAATAATGATGCTGTTTCAGAAAAAAATACTGAAGTTAATTTAGAAAATCTTAACAATTGTAATGATAATGTTGTTTCAGAAAAAACTAAAATTGTATTTTAATTATGGCAAAGAAATTTCAGAACAATTTTAGCATTGTGGTTATTTGAAAAATATGGAATAAAATACAGTAGAAAATGAATCTTATGAAGACGATTTTGAAGATATTGATAGTAAAGGTAGATCTCTGTGACACGAATAGCCGAAAATAAAAATCAAGAAAAACATATTAACTTCGATAATAGATTCATTAGTAAAATTCAAATAAAAAATTTCATCAATCAAAAAAATTGAAGAAAGAAACTATACAAGTTTTAGAAAATATTTTACAAGCGTTGAAAACTGAAAATGATACCAACGAAGATTGTCTATTGAATATAGCCAAAATGATAAACAAACAGACAGGTGGAAATAAAAATGTGCAACAATAAGAAGCAATGTGGATAGTACAGGTTCTTCTCCGAAGAGAATCATTACGACTAGCTAATTCATACTGATGTTGACTACTTTTTAGTCGAAATACGTATTTATAAAATGCAAAACATTTTTATAAAATTGGGGCAAAAAATCGAAATTTATTCGAAAAATTCTTCAGTTCTCTTTAATAATATTCATAACCTTTTTTATGTAAAATCTTATGATCCACATTTTTTTTTTTACTAACTCTCATATGTTACTAAAATTTCAAGTGATTCATCGAATCGAATTTTATAAAATAGTTTTGATATTCAAATTTTATTGAATAATTCTCGTTTTCTTATTGGTTTACGAATTTTAGATAAATCACCTTCAAAGGAACTATTTAAATAGTTTTTTACAACATTCCAACGATGCCAAATTTTTGTTTTTAATCAACTTCTATAATGATTAGAAATCTGTGAGACTGAACGCGTCGAGGCTGTGATTATTATCAACTTTGTCACTAAATCTATTGACAATAAATCTTCTTCTTTCAAGAATTTGCCATTTCTTAGTTTAGCTTTAAGTGATAAATTTGTAATCTATGAGGATTTGGAAAACAACGAGCAATCCTGATACAAGTTTTAAAAAATCCAATTTTATATTTCACGATCAGAGACATTAGTTTGTTATCTGTCCTCTGAACTCCATTTTAATACTTTTTTATTATCATGATTCAATCGATTAAACATCTTATAACAAAAACCTCCTGATCGATTTGTGCCAACTCTCATATGTTACTAAAATTTCAAGTGATTCATCGAATCGAATTTTAGAAAAGTTTTTATAAAATAATTTTGATATTCAAATTTTATTGAATAATTCTCGTTTTCTTAATGGTTTACGAATTTTAGATAAATCACCTTCAAAGGAACTATTTAAATAGTTTTTTACAACATTCCAACGATGCCAAATTTTTGTTTTTAATCAACTTCTATAATGATTAGAAATCTGTGAGACTGAACGCGTCGAGGCTGTGATTATTATCAACTTTGTCACTAAATCTATTGACAATAAATCTTCTTTCAAGAATTTGCCATTTCTTAGTTCAGCTTTAACTGATAACTTATATGTTCTATAAATTTGTAATCTATTAGGATTTGGAAAACAACGAGCAATCCTGATACAAGTTTTAAAAAATCCAATTTTATATTTCACGATCAGAGACATTAGTTTATTATCTGTCCTCTGAAGTCCATTTTAATACTTTTTTATTATCATGATTCAATCGATTAAACATCTTATAACAAAAACCTCCTGATCGATTTGTGCCAAATTCTTCAACATTTGCATCCAATTTTGGAAATTTTTTTTTTTTGTGGTGATTTCTTTTAATTTTATTAATTTAAAATTTGTATTTATTAATAAACCATATATGGTTTATGGTTTAAATGTGAATGTAAATAAATTACTTTACAAGCATTTCAATATGGCGATTATTTAAATCATGTTTTGATATTTCCAAACAGCATATAGGCACGTATGTTGTATCATAAACTAGGAAAACACAATCTTCAGTACTTAGGTTTAATTTTCCACTGTTCAATTTTATTTTTAGATTTGATTTCTTTAAATTGTGTGCAAACTGATTTTTTTTTTTAATTTCTTTTTCATGTTTGTCGTAAACTTGACTGGCGGTTAATTAAAAGAATTTAATTTGGTGTTTGATTATTTTGTTTTGAACATCAATATTTGTAGGACAAAGACGGCGTAAGGACTAATCGTGATAATAAGGTATTCCACAGCGAATTAACCCATAACTTCTTTTTTTATTATACTGTTCTTTCTTGTTTTTCATTCGTAATAATTGTTCATCACAGTTGTGTAATAATTTTTGTTGCTTGTATATTGATTGTTCCTTTAATAAATTTGGCTGAGTGATGATTAACATTAACATAGTATCCAATGTAACCGTGGTGGTTAGTTTTGATAAATTTTTTTCAGCTTCTTCATTATACAGAGTTTTATCATTAACTCAACATTGATGTTGGAGTTTTGATTAGTACTTTTTTCATCATTTATAATGTAACGTTCTCAGCATCCAAACTGGTACACTAAAACAAAAATTAAACACATTTGAAATTTTAAATTAAACTCAATCATAAATTTAAAATAAAGTATATATTAGATTAAATATATCACTTTTTGGAATACAAAGATTTTTTAAAACTTAAAAGTCAAGTCAAGTTAATTCGTTCTATAGCTTAAAAATAGCATTAATAATGAGGCGAAAAACATTGATGGGGCCAATTTCAATAAACAAATAAATAATGACACAGGAATTTCGAGCAATACAATCATATTTTCGAGCAATTTCAACGACAATTGGTTTATCAGAAAATCGAAAAAAAAAAAAACATTTTATCCCGCCAGGTTTATTTAACCTGACGGAACAGGCAAGCATTCAAATTTTTCAATTCGATTTTATCGGTTTGAATTGGATATTTTTTCCATTTAAAATCAATTCCATCCGATTAAAACCATATCAAATTTTTGAATTGGATACATAGTTAAAACGTTGTTACTAATGCCTAACCACTTAATTTTGTGAAATAAATGGTCTTTTTCAAGTGTAATGTTTAGGTACCAAGTATTTTTTTTTTGTCTTTTTCATGGGATTCTTTTTGCTTTTATTCAATAGTTTTAACTATTTTTATCAGATTCAATTGGTTGGAAATCAAATTTCTGACTGAATCCAATTCAATTCCAATTAAATCTGATTCAATTTCTATTGGATTTAGTAGATATTTTTATAAGGGATAAAATGCTTGAAAATACTGGCAAAAAGCTAGAAATTAGCTACAAAATATCAGTTTATATTTATAATCAAAAAATTTTCATTTATTGTTTTTTTAATATAACACACAAAGGATTTTCCCCGATTTTCTAAGAAAATTGTTCAGCTAGGATTTGTTTAAAAATATTGTTGTTCACATCTAAATAATCTTGAAAGTATGAGCCAATTTTTTTTAAAAAATCGGTCATTAATGTTGTTTCGAAGAATACTTACACGTTTTACAACAGAATTTCCCATGGAAAACGTTATAATACGTTGAGTATAATTTAAATCAAAATATTTGAAAACGACTGTTTGAAAATGAAATTATGGTATACTTTTCAATTGTTTTAATTGCATTTGAAAAAGTTGCCCGCCAAGTTTTTGCCAATAAGAAAGTAAATTACATTTTCGAGAAACCGATTTTCGAAATTTTTTAACATATAAAATCTTCTCGCAATTTGCTCGAAATTCCCAGATAGTTTTTAAATTGCCTACATGCTTGCTTATAGGACTATCCCGCTGGATTTCATAAACCTGGAAGAGCAAAACGTTTTATTCGATTTTCTGGAAAACCTTTTGTTTATCTGTGTTTTATTATTCATATTTTTTTTATGTTCATTACTGGAGTAAAAAAGGGAACACCTTCATTTTGTTTATAATTTATCACATTCGATGACGAAAGGATAAACTGGCGAATTTATGTAAAGCTAATTGAATGATTTGTACCAAAAAATTTGTTTTTCACTCAGCTAACAGGGGCTCCAGGATACTAGCACATCAAAGTGTGAATATCAGCTTTTAATTAAGCTTAAAAATTTAGTCACTAATTGGTCATAATTGGTCATTAACGTTCTAGTATCCTCTAATAGGAGCCTCTAATAGGAGTTGAAAAAATATATCACAAATTCGAATTAAAAAACTTGAAGATGTTTTTTATAAAAACTGTTTTTTTAATTCACAAATATTGTAAATTAATAGAAAATTTCTTACCAGCAAAGGTGGCTGATGACATTTAAGATAGTGAACCATTTTCACTCGAATTATCACCTTTCAAATTATCAATATTTGTAGGACAAAGACGGCGTAAGGACTTATCGTGATAATAAGGTATTCCACAGCGAATTAACCCATAACTTCTTTTTTTATTATACTGTTCTTTCTTGTTTTTCATTCGTAATAATTGTTCATCACAGTTGTGTAATAATTTTTGTTGCTTGTATATTGATTGTTCCTTTAATAAATTTGGCTGAGTGATGGTTAACATTAACATAGTATCCAAAGTAACCGTGGTGCTTATCGTGATAATAAGGTATTCCACAGCGAATTAACCCATAACTTCTTTTTTTATTATACTGTTCTTTCTTGTTTTTCATTCGTAATAATTGTTCATCACAGTTGTGTAATAATTTTTGTTGCTTGTATATTGATTGTTCCTTTAATAAATTTGGCTGAGTGATGATTAACATTAACATAGTATCCAAAGTAACCGTGGTGGTTAGTTTTGATAAATTTTTTTCAGCTTCCTCATTATACAGAGTTTTATCATTAACTCAACATTGATGTTGGAGTTTTGATTAGTACTTTTTTCATCATTTATAATGTAACGTTCTCATCATCCAAACTGGTACACTAAAACAAAAATTAAACACTTTTGAACTTTTAAATTAAACTCAATCATAAATTTAAAATAAAGTATATATTAGATTAAATATATCACTTTTTGGAATACAAAGATTTTTTAAAACTTAAAAGTCAAGTCAAGTTAATTCGTTCTATAGCTTAAAAATAGCATTAATAATGAGGCGAAAAACATTGATGGGGTCAATTTCAATAAACAAATAAATAATGACACAGGAATTTCGAGCAATTCAATCATACTTTCGAGCAATTGGTTTATCAGAAAATCGAAAAACAAAACATTTTATCCCGCCAGGTTTATTTAACCTGGCGGAACAGGCAAGCATTTTTGGAATTTCGAGCAGTACATGTTAAAAAAATTTCGAAAATTTTAATCGGTTTACAAAATGTAAAAAATACTTTTTTATAGGTCAAAACATGGGCGGGTATTACTTTTTAAAATGCAAATATAACATAATTTTGAGCAGGCTAGTGGTATTTTTGGCCAGTCTTTATAATAGCTCAACGTTTTCCCTGGATAATCAAGGAAAACCTTTTTCAATATAATGAAAATTCCACAAATAGAAAATTTCTTTTTTAAATAAACTCATATTTTAGATCTATTTATTGGCCAGTATTTTCGAGCAATATGTATCACGACGATTTCCTTGGAAAATTAGCGGAAAACGTGTATACATTCGTCGAAACTACTTTTAATGAAGTAATTTTGATATCAAAATAGGCTCATATTTTCAAGCTTATTTAGACATGAACAATCATATTTTCAAACTAATCTTAGCTTTCCAATTTTCTAAAAAAATTGAGAAAAAAAAAATTTTAAGTATAGTATAGAAAATACGTTAAATAAAAAAATTTTGATTTTAAAATAAACTCATATTTTAGAGCTAATTTCATGCTTTTTGTCAGTATTTTCGACCAATTGATATTTAAACGTTTTCCTTGGGAAATCATAGGAAAACGAGTATGCTTTCTTTGAAACTACTCTAAATGATCGAATTTTGAAATCATAATAGGCTCATATTTCCAAACTAATTTAGAGATCATCAATCAAATCAAAATTAAATCAAGCAAATCCTGACTTTAAATTTTCTTAGATCTCGGTAAAAACCATTTGGGTTTATATTGAAAGAACATTAAATGAAAATTTTGATTTTAAATTGTACTCATATTTTAGAGCTAATTTTAAACTGATTACCAGTCTTTTCAAGCAGTTTGTATAACAATATTTTCCATGAGAATTTGGCGAAAACGTTTTATTACTGAATTGTTTTAAATAAACGAAATTTCAAAAATTGTTATTATTTTCAAAATAATTGAAAACTGATTAATTGTTTGTTCAAGATTTTCCCCTATCGCAACAATTTACTTAAACAATCAAAGAAAATTATTTATAGGAAATTAATAAAGGTTCAACAAACCTATACGGGTCTATTGGTTGGTTGGTTGGATACCCTAATTAGCAATGATGTCGGTGAGATTATTGGTTGCTTGGTGACTCATTGCTCGATTAAGGTGTTATATGTGTCTGGATAATTTTAACTTTTGGGATAAGGCAGAACTTAATAATAAATGGAATCCTAGGAATTTTACTTTCTTTGAAATTTTTCAGTACAGTATTTATATTTTTTTTCTGTTCATTACTGAAGTAAAAAAGGGAACACATTCATTTTTTTTATAATTTATCACATTCGATGACGAAAGGATAAACTGGCAAATTTATAGAAAGCTAATTGAATGATTTGTACCAAAAAATTTGTTTTTCACTCAGCTAACAGGGGCTCCAGGATACTAGCACATCAAAGTGTAAATATCGGCTTTAAAGTAAGCTTAAAAAATTAGGCACTAATTGGTCATAAATGGTCATTAAGGTTCTAGCATCCTAGAGTCTCTAATAGGAGTTGAAAAATATATCACAAATTCGAATTAAAGGTTCCCCGAATTAAAAAACTTGATGTTTTTTATAAAACTGTTTTTATAATTCACAAATATTGTAAATTAATAGAAAATTTCTTACCAGCAAAGATGGCTGATGATGAACCATTTCACCATTAAGATTAATCATTTAAGATAGTGAATCACTTTCACTCGAATTATCACCATTCAAATTATCACCAAATTTTTAATTTTATATATAACTGAATGCACTTATTGAATATTTTATTACTACACATAAATAATTTTTATTTAAATCTTTCATTTTCAAAAATGCTTCGTCGGCCACTCCCTTAAATCTAATGATAAAACAAAATTTATTTTTATTCCATGGGTTTCTATGAAATTCAACAATTAAATATAATCAAAACAAAACAAAACACTAAAAATAGAATCGGTAATAGTTCTATATTACAGCGGGATATTCAAAAATTTAGAGATTTTTTAATTAAAAATAAATAAAAATAATTATATAAAAAAAAAATCAAAAAAAATCTACAAATCATTTTTAACTTTTTCTATATTATGATTTGGTCAAAATAAGCGATTTTCAATCGTGAGATAAAAATTTATTTCTAATAGACTGCGGTTTCGTGGGCTAATTTCTGTAATTCTTTAACATTGATTTTATACATTTGAGAGATTAAACACTTAAGTTGGGTAAAGTAATAGTTAAAAAAAACTTTAATAGAAATAAAAATTTCAGAGTTGAAGTGTATAAAATTTTACATAAACAATAATCTTTGTTTTTGTGGCTGTTATTGAAAATAGTGTAGAAGTTTTCACACATGTATATAAAATTTCTGGACGCTTTTATGTTTGCGTCTCTTAGACCCTTATTCCCCTAGAAAAAAGAAAGAAATGTTTGAAACTCTTTGATTATATTTCAGGACTTATATATCACAAAAAAAGGATACGAGAGTAAGCTAAGTAAAATATTTTGATTTGATAAATTTTTTAAAAATTTAATCTAACTTGAAAAAAAAATATTTGCTAGCATAGAATTAGTTTATCAATTAACTCAATAAAATCTTAATGATGGAATATAAAACTGACCTTAATGGCTATTTTGTTACTACTGGCTATAATGTTAGAATTAACTAATTATTTGAATATCCCGCGTAGTTTTAATGTAATTGTATTGTATCAAGAATTAAGAAAAGAACGAAATATATGTCAAAAATATGTACGTGAATAAAACATGTTAAGAAAAGTGAATTTAATTTTTGCATAATTGCGAATATAATATTTTTGTTTTAAAAACAAATGTATGGAATTAAAAGCAAGAAATTCAATTCAACAAGATTCGATCCGATATCATCGTTTAGACGTGTTAGCGGTTACACTGGATGCAAACTTTTTTCTGTTCATTACTGAAGTAAAAAAGGGAACACCTTCATTTTTTTTAAAATTTATCACATTCGATGACGAAAGGATAAACTGGCAAATTTATGGAAAGCTAATTGAATGATTTGTACCAAAAAATTTGTTTTTCACTCAGCTAACAGGGGCTCCAGGATACTAGCACATCAAAGTGTAAATATCGGCTTTTAAGTAAGCTTAAAAAATTAGTCACTAATTGGTCATAAATGGTCATTAAGGTTCTAGCATCCTAGAGTCTCTAATAGGAGTTGAAAAATATATCACAAATTCGAATTAAAGGTTCCCCGAATTAAAAAATTTGATGTTTTTTATAAAACTGTTTTTATAATTCACAAATATTGTAAATTAATAGAAAATTTCTTACCAGCAAAGATGGCTGATGATGAACCATTTCACCATTAAGATTAATCATTTAAGATAGTGAATCACTTTCACTCGAATTATCACCATTCAAATTATCACCAAATTTTTAATTTTATATATAACTGAATGCACTTATTGAATATTTTATTACTACACATAAATAATTTTTATTTAAATCTTTCATTTTCAAAAATGCTTCGTCGGCCACTCCCTTAAATCAAATGATGAAACAAAATTTATTTTTATTCCATGGGTTTCTATGAAATTCAACAATTAAATATAATCAAAACAAAACAAAACACTAAAAATAGAATCGGTAATAGTTCTATATTACAGCGGGATATTCAAAAATTTAGAGATTTTTTAATTAAAAATAAATAAAAATAATTATATAAAAAAAAAATCAAAAAAAATCTACAAATCATTTTTAACTTTTTCTATATTATGATTTGGTCAAAATAAGCGATTTTCAATCGTGAGATAAAAATTTATTTCTAATAGACTGCGGTTTCGTGGGCTAATTTCTGTAATTCTTTAACATTGATTTTATACATTTGAGAGATTAAACACTTAAGTTGGGTAAAGTAATAGTTAAAAAAAACTTTAATAGAAATAAAAATTTCAGAGTTGAAGTGTATAAAATTTTACATAAACAATAATCTTTGTTTTTGTGGCTGTTATTGAAAATAGTGTAGAAGTTTTCACACATGTATATAAAATTTCTGGACGCTTTTATGTTTGCGTCTCTTAGACCCTTATTCCCCTAGAAAAAAGAAAGAAATGTTTGAAACTCTTTGATTATATTTCAGGACTTATATATCACAAAAAAAGGATACGAGAGTAAGCTAAGTAAAAAAATTTTGATTTGATAAATTTTTTAAAAATTTAATCTAACTTGAAAAAAAAAATGTTTGCTAGCATAGAATTAGTTTATTAATTAACTCAATAAAATCTTAATGATGGAATATAAAACTGACCTTAATGGCTATTTTGTTACTACTGGCTATAATGTTAGAATTAACTAATTATTTGAATATCCCGCGTAGTTTTAATGTAATTGTATTGTATCAAGAATTAAGAAAAGAACGAAATATATGTCAAAAATATGTACGTGAATAAAACATGTTAAGAAAAGTGAATTTAATTTTTGCATAATTGCGAATATAATATTTTTGTTTTAAAAACAAATGTATGGAATTAAAAGCAAGAAATTCAATTCAACAAGATTCGATCCGATATCATCGTTTAGACGTGTTAGCGGTTACACTGGATGCAAACTTTTTTCTGTTCATTACTGAAGTAAAAAAGGGAACACCTTCATTTTTTTTAAAATTTATCACATTCGATGACGAAAGGATAAACTGGCAAATTTATGGAAAGCTAATTGAATGATTTGTACCAAAAAATTTGTTTTTCACTCAGCTAACAGGGGCTCCAGGATACTAGCACATCAAAGTGTAAATATCGGCTTTTAAGTAAGCTTAAAAAATTAGTCACTAATTGGTCATAAATGGTCATTAAGGTTCTAGCATCCTAGAGTCTCTAATAGGAGTTGAAAAATATATCACAAATTCGAATTAAAGGTTCCCCGAATTAAAAAATTTGATGTTTTTTATAAAACTGTTTTTATAATTCACAAATATTGTAAATTAATAGAAAATTTCTTACCAGCAAAGATGGCTGATGATGAACCATTTCACCATTAAGATTAATCATTTAAGATAGTGAATCACTTTCACTCGAATTATCACCATTCAAATTATCACCAAATTTTTAATTTTATATATAACTGAATGCACTTATTGAATATTTTATTACTACACATAAATAATTTTTATTTAAATCTTTCATTTTCAAAAATGCTTCGTCGGCCACTCCCTTAAATCTAATGATAAAACAAAATTTATTTTTATTCCATGGGTTTCTATGAAATTCAACAATTAAATATAATCAAAACAAAACAAAACACTAAAAATAGAATCGGTAATAGTTCTATATTACAGCGGGATATTCAAAAATTTAGAGATTTTTTAATTAAAAATAAATAAAAATAATTATATAAAAAAAAAAATCAAAAAAAATCTACAAATCATTTTTAACTTTTTCTATATTATGATTTGGTCAAAATAAGCGATTTTCAATCGTGAGATAAAAATTTATTTCTAATAGACTGCGGTTTCGTGGGCTAATTTCTGTAATTCTTTAACATTGATTTTATACATTTGAGAGATTAAACACTTAAGTTGGGTAAAGTAATAGTTAAAAAAAACTTTAATAGAAATAAAAATTTCAGAGTTGAAGTGTATAAAATTTTACATAAACAATAATCTTTGTTTTTGTGGCTGTTATTGAAAATAGTCTAGAAGTTTTCACACATGTATATAAAATTTCTGGACGCTTTTATGTTTGCGTCTCTTAGACCCTTATTCCCCTAGAAAAAAGAAAGAAATGTTTGAAACTCTTTGATTATATTTCAGGACTTATATATCACAAAAAAAGGATACGAGAGTAAGCTAAGTAAAAAAATTTTGATTTGATAAATTTTTTAAAAATTTAATCTAACTTGAAAAAAAAAATGTTTGCTAGCATAGAATTAGTTTATTAATTAACTCAATAAAATCTTAATGATGGAATATAAAACTGACCTTAATGGCTATTTTGTTACTACTGGCTATAATGTTAGAATTAACTAATTATTTGAATATCCCGCGTAGTTTTAATGTAATTGTATTGTATCAAGAATTAAGAAAAGAACGAAATATATGTCAAAAATATGTACGTGAATAAAACATGTTAAGAAAAGTGAATTTAATTTTTGCATAATTGCGAATATAATATTTTTGTTTTAAAAACAAATGTATGGAATTAAAAGCAAGAAATTCAATTCAACAAGATTCGATCCGATATCATCGTTTAGACGTGTTAGCGGTTACACTGGATGCAAACTTTTTTCTGTTCATTACTGAAGTAAAAAAGGGAACACCTTCATTTTTTTTAAAATTTATCACATTCGATGACGAAAGGATAAACTGGCAAATTTATGGAAAGCTAATTGAATGATTTGTACCAAAAAATTTGTTTTTCACTCAGCTAACAGGGGCTCCAGGATACTAGCACATCAAAGTGTAAATATCGGCTTTTAAGTAAGCTTAAAAAATTAGTCACTAATTGGTCATAAATGGTCATTAAGGTTCTAGCATCCTAGAGTCTCTAATAGGAGTTGAAAAATATATCACAAATTCGAATTAAAGGTTCCCCGAATTAAAAAATTTGATGTTTTTTATAAAACTGTTTTTATAATTCACAAATATTGTAAATTAATAGAAAATTTCTTACCAGCAAAGATGGCTGATGATGAACCATTTCACCATTAAGATTAATCATTTAAGATAGTGAATCACTTTCACTCGAATTATCACCATTCAAATTATCACCAAATTTTTAATTTTATATATAACTGAATGCACTTATTGAATATTTTATTACTACACATAAATAATTTTTATTTAAATCTTTCATTTTCAAAAATGCTTCGTCGGCCACTCCCTTAAATCAAATGATGAAACAAAATTTATTTTTATTCCATGGGTTTCTATGAAATTCAACAATTAAATATAATCAAAACAAAACAAAACACTAAAAATAGAATCGGTAATAGTTCTATATTACAGCGGGATATTCAAAAATTTAGAGATTTTTTAATTAAAAATAAATAAAAATAATTATATAAAAAAAAAATCAAAAAAAATCTACAAATCATTTTTAACTTTTTCTATATTATGATTTGGTCAAAATAAGCGATTTTCAATCGTGAGATAAAAATTTATTTCTAATAGACTGCGGTTTCGTGGGCTAATTTCTGTAATTCTTTAACATTGATTTTATACATTTGAGAGATTAAACACTTAAGTTGGGTAAAGTAATAGTTAAAAAAAACTTTAATAGAAATAAAAATTTCAGAGTTGAAGTGTATAAAATTTTACATAAACAATAATCTTTGTTTTTGTGGCTGTTATTGAAAATAGTGTAGAAGTTTTCACACATGTATATAAAATTTCTGGACGCTTTTATGTTTGCGTCTCTTAGACCCTTATTCCCCTAGAAAAAAGAAAGAAATGTTTGAAACTCTTTGATTATATTTCAGGACTTATATATCACAAAAAAAGGATACGAGAGTAAGCTAAGTAAAATATTTTGATTTGATAAATTTTTTAAAAATTTAATCTAACTTGAAAAAAAAAATATTTGCTAGCATAGAATTAGTTTATTAATTAACTCAATAAAATCTTAATGATGGAATATAAAACTGACCTTAATGGCTATTTTGTTACTACTGGCTATAATGTTAGAATTAACTAATTATTTGAATATCCCGCGTAGTTTTAATGTAATTGTATTGTATCAAGAATTAAGAAAAGAACGAAATATATGTCAAAAATATGTACGTGAATAAAACATGTTAAGAAAAGTGAATTTAATTTTTGCATAATTGCGAATATAATATTTTTGTTTTAAAAACAAATGTATGGAATTAAAAGCAAGAAATTCAATTCAACAAGATTCGATCCGATATCATCGTTTAGACGTGTTAGCGGTTACACTGGATGCAAACTTTTTTCTGTTCATTACTGAAGTAAAAAAGGGAACACCTTCATTTTTTTTAAAATTTATCACATTCGATGACGAAAGGATAAACTGGCAAATTTATGGAAAGCTAATTGAATGATTTGTACCAAAAAATTTGTTTTTCACTCAGCTAACAGGGGCTCCAGGATACTAGCACATCAAAGTGTAAATATCGGCTTTTAAGTAAGCTTAAAAAATTAGTCACTAATTGGTCATAAATGGTCATTAAGGTTCTAGCATCCTAGAGTCTCTAATAGGAGTTGAAAAATATATCACAAATTCGAATTAAAGGTTCCCCGAATTAAAAAATTTGATGTTTTTTATAAAACTGTTTTTATAATTCACAAATATTGTAAATTAATAGAAAATTTCTTACCAGCAAAGATGGCTGATGATGAACCATTTCACCATTAAGATTAATCATTTAAGATAGTGAATCACTTTCACTCGAATTATCACCATTCAAATTATCACCAAATTTTTAATTTTATATATAACTGAATGCACTTATTGAATATTTTATTACTACACATAAATAATTTTTATTTAAATCTTTCATTTTCAAAAATGCTTCGTCGGCCACTCCCTTAAATCTAATGATAAAACAAAATTTATTTTTATTCCATGGGTTTCTATGAAATTCAACAATTAAATATAATCAAAACAAAACAAAACACTAAAAATAGAATCGGTAATAGTTCTATATTACAGCGGGATATTCAAAAATTTAGAGATTTTTTAATTAAAAATAAATAAAAATAATTATATAAAAAAAAAAATCAAAAAAAATCTACAAATCATTTTTAACTTTTTCTATATTATGATTTGGTCAAAATAAGCGATTTTCAATCGTGAGATAAAAATTTATTTCTAATAGACTGCGGTTTCGTGGGCTAATTTCTGTAATTCTTTAACATTGATTTTATACATTTGAGAGATTAAACACTTAAGTTGGGTAAAGTAATAGTTAAAAAAAACTTTAATAGAAATAAAAATTTCAGAGTTGAAGTGTATAAAATTTTACATAAACAATAATCTTTGTTTTTGTGGCTGTTATTGAAAATAGTGTAGAAGTTTTCACACATGTATATAAAATTTCTGGACGCTTTTATGTTTGCGTCTCTTAGACCCTTATTCCCCTAGAAAAAAGAAAGAAATGTTTGAAACTCTTTGATTATATTTCAGGACTTATATATCACAAAAAAAGGATACGAGAGTAAGCTAAGTAAAATATTTTGATTTGATAAATTTTTTAAAAATTTAATCTAACTTGAAAAAAAAAATATTTGCTAGCATAGAATTAGTTTATCAATTAACTCAATAAAATCTTAATGATGGAATATAAAACTGACCTTAATGGCTATTTTGTTACTACTGGCTATAATGTTAGAATTAACTAATTATTTGAATATCCCGCGTAGTTTTAATGTAATTGTATTGTATCAAGAATTAAGAAAAGAACGAAATATATGTCAAAAATATGTACGTGAATAAAACATGTTAAGAAAAGTGAATTTAATTTTTGCATAATTGCGAATATAATATTTTTGTTTTAAAAACAAATGTATGGAATTAAAAGCAAGAAATTCAATTCAACAAGATTCGATCCGATATCATCGTTTAGACGTGTTAGCGGTTACACTGGATGCAAATTCTGACGAATATATATCTGATGAATCCGCCAAAACAACAAACTATACAACAGGACTGAGATTGATTACTCTCGATGCGACTGCTTCTTCAGAACACGCACGAATATGTCAGAACTTGTGCACTATTCAAATTAGTTTGCTTTGTCGCATCCGCTCTGACGTACTTTCACGTAGATTTTGAAATCTTTTGGGACAGTAGCAATTACCTTCTTTGTGCGAGGTCTAACATAAAATACATGCTTAGAATTACATCAGAATTTCCGATCAAAAAACATAACATGCGCGCCACGCCTATCCCTAACCGACATGTCCCTGAGAAATTAGAATTAAAATGATAAGGTTTGAATCTTTTTTTTTCGATTGAAAATCGTTACAATTATCTATTGTTTATTACAGTTTTTTTACTTGTGAAACCAAAAACATACAACGGAGCACTTTCAAAAATCATGCAGATATCAATAGATAATTGATACACTTTTTATCGAACAAAAACAACCCATAGGAAAAGTATGTTTCACTCTAATATTTAATATTTAATTTATTTATATATACATATTTACAAAAAGATAACAAAAAATAAATTAAATGAATTATTGTGATCAATTGACAAACAAAAATTATTAAAATAAAACAAGTACTACTAACATTTTAGTAATAATTTAAAAAAATAACAATATCCTTTTTATTCTAGTGCAATTAGTTGTTAAAACTGCTAAATAACCGAACCCAGTTATAGTGAAAAGATCTGAATTATTTTTTGGTTATTACGAATTTCTTATACTATAAAGTTTACCTCTTAAAAATTTCCGCGATTTTACTTATTTTAAGAAAAAAATGTCCTATATATTTTCTTTCGAAAAATGTAAACTTTGAATTTTTCATAATTTCGAAAACCTTACGTTTTATCAAAAAATATGTGAGTTAAAAATTTCATATTTATTTAAAAAATAGTATCCAAAATTTTTCATTTCTGTAAATGCAATATTTATCAAATTATAAGTCGTTGAAAGTGACATTTAGTTTAAGCTAAATTGAAATACTGACATTTAACATCGTATAAAACAAAAAAGAAACATAATGTAGGGAAAAATTACTGAGCCTTTTCAAAAATACGTTAAAAGTGATTCAAAATGACTTGTTGAAGTCGTTAGCCCGAAAGCAAAAGTTAATTTAATGAAAATAATATCGTTTATTCAATTTTATTGTTTAGTATTTTAGCCAATAGAATTGGGGCCATTCCAAATGATAAAATTTATCGCAAAGCATGGTTAGATTATTTTATCTGCCAAAAATAGTTCCAAAAACTTTTATGTTGTAGAAAAAAAATTCTATTCAGTTAAAAATATTTATATTTTCCCAAACATAGAATTTTTTTTTAAATTATGAATTCAAAGTAATTTTATTACGACGTCCCTATAGCCCTTAAAATTCTCTTCAAAATGATTTTTAATTCGATTAAAAAAAGTTATCGTTGAAAAATCAATCAAATTAGGTTGTAAAAGGAATATACTTTATTAGAAATAACGTCATTTTCATGAAAAACTCGTAGAAACGAAAAAGTTAAAAAGCGGAAACTTTGAAATGGTAAGCTTTTTTTAAAAAAAAAATTAAGGAATTCAAAGAAACCGTCAAACATTGAAATCCATCCACTATAACTGGGTTTTACTTTCATTCGGCT
>CM035596.1:18248400-18298985 GCA_020423425.1 Chrysopa pallens
AATAATATCTGATAGTTGAATACATATCGAGGTAAATAAATACGGAAAATATTTTCTAACATTTATTCCAGTTGGCTAAGAAAATAAAAATATTTTCACGAATTACCACGTATTCTAGAAGTAGGTTTCGACTGATTTTTTAGGTGTTAATGAGGTGAAAATCTAAAAATTTCAATATCAATCAATTTTTCTTGAAAATAATGAGTTTTGTATAGGTCTATTATGGTCCGATTCATATGGAAGTCATGAATTTCTATATACAAACATTTTTGAAAGTTTTTTTTTTTGGGAGATTTTAATTTTTTTGTGAAACCTTTCATTTAATTTTCATGCATCGAATTTATCATTTAAACAAACTTTAAATAGTTAATGATTAAAATTGTGGCTTTTAACAGTTGAAAACATTACAAGTAGCATAAACTTTTACTTTTGTGGTTAGTCATTTATTTGCTTCATATCTGAATCTTTTAGCTACACATTAAATTTTGATTCATTTAATACTTTAAAATTCATTAACATTCATTTTTAGTTAATCTGCGTGTGTAATATTAGACTGTAAAAATCAACAAAATTTAAGTGTTCAAAAACGATATTATTATTATTAATTTATTATTATTATTAGTTTTATAATTATTAATAATAACTCTAGGATTTTTTTCGAATAAATTTCGATTTTTGCGCCAATTTCCTTGATCAAATTCTTTTGTATTTTATAAAAACGTATTTCGACAACAAAGTAGTCATCATCAGTATGAATTAGCTAGTTGTAATGATTCTCTGAGGAAATGTTACTCGTTGCTAATTTGGTGACGGTTTGCACGGTATTATAAGTATTTTTTTTAATTTTTATTCACTTCAATGCATTTTTTTTTTTTGTATACTCATTGACAATTTTTGTAGACCATGAAAAAAGTTTCAAATCTGGCGCCATTACTTTTTGACTATCGCAATTCATAATGATATTTTTATTTCAGTTTAAATTGTACTCAAAATGCATATATAATAAAATATGTATCTAATTTGCTCAAATATGTATATAAATCACCAGTAAATAATAATATTTATTATTGGTGTGAGATAAATTAAAACGTATGAATTATTTGTTATACAGGACAATTATAATTTAATTTAACGAAAATGTCTGTAAATAATTGTCAATATACGGTCATATAACACAATTGTATTGATGGTTATGTCTATATTATAATGTACAATGCCATTCAAATGTGTGTAACCGTATCGAGTTAAAAAATCACAGAAACTAAATTATTCTGATTTATCAAAAATAGTCTTTGTTATAAAGTTTGCTACAAAATATGGCAGGCAATGTACAATTTTCTGTTTAATAATTAATACTTGATTGAAATTAAAATAAATCAAGTAAATTAATTTTCGTAATAAAGCATTAAATATTTCTTTATTTTTGATTAATTACCTAAGCTATGCATTGAAATTAAAAGAATAATTGGGTTAACACTTATTTTGTGTTACCATTTAAAATTGTAAAACTCTTAGCTCCTTCTTTGAGGCAAGAAATTGTAACAGAAAATGTGCCTTAAATATCCAGCATATTTCGTTATGTAAATAATCAATGATAATTTTGTATAATAAATCTTAAATTTTGTTGATTTTACTACAATATTATTTTTATCAAAATGGTTTATTTTTTAATATACGTAATTCCGGTATCATGCAAATCCCCAATTCACATTGGGGATTCGATTGATTTTCCTTTTATCAAAAGGTTGTCTTGTCAATTAAAAACAACAAATATCAGCCAGTTTACATATATGGGACAATTTATTTATATTAAAAATACGTACCTCACGAGACTCTCTGAAATGATGAATGAAATTTTTCAATTTTATATCAATTTTTTTATTAACATCCAATAACATAAATTCTTTTTTGTATTATTTTAGGTGATGAATCTATTGGAAAACGCATGTAAGTAATTTTTGAATTCATATTATAGAATAATAGTAAGTTTAAGGGGTTACATGAGTTTCGTCGGATAAAAAAAGGCCTATTTTCAATAATTTTTTTTTCTATATAAAAAATTATTTATTTAATTCAAACTATTTTCTGTCTTAAAGATACACATTTAAAGAAAAATTTCTGAGATTTAAAAAAAAAAAAATTAAAACTCCGCCATTGTGACGTCATTTCCGGTGACCCCTCAAAAAAAGGTACGCCGCGTTGTTAGCATAACTCCTGATCATACAAACTGAAATTACCTTGCCATATAAATGCTTTTTCCAAATCTTTTTTTTTTTTCGAAATGGAATAGTTTTACGGATCTATAAGGGGGTTAAGTTTAAGCTGTCTATTACTTTTCGAACTCACTGTATAGTATTTATATTGATAGTAATATTAACATCCCCAATAATGTTAAAATCATTTACAATGCTAGGTATTTGATCATCATAGTCATACGATGATGATTATGTTCATAACGTTAACGTTAACGTTACAACATTTACTATTGCTACACAAAACAAGAGAATTGTATGCGCTGCGCAATAGAACGTCATATATTTTGTGCATTAGTATTATTGTCAATATACATAGATATATATATGCGAATATCATAACCTATTCTATACTGGGCTGTAAATCCCTATTACTTATACAGACTTAAAAAATTCATTTCTATTGCTGAAAAATTTGTACATTTTCACAAGATTTTCTCTTATACGGTTTTTGTTTCTTGATGGGACCTGAGAATTTCTCCCAGGTTTCTATCAACAATTTGAAATCAACTTATTAGACTTCCAGTTTTTGTTTATCAATTCATAAAGGATCTTAGTAAGAATTGATTTAATTTGTGAGTTCTCAGTCACCCAGGTTCGTACTAACAATTTTATATTAACCTATTCGATTTGAACACTTCATCAAGAAACTGAACATTGAAGATTTCTATCCAAAGAACCGCGAAATCTTTTTACCAATCTTTCTGTAATATAGCTTTTTAGGGAAATGTTCACCATGCTAAACAATATCCAAACAATAAATGTTTTTAATCGGATATGTGATTTTCTCGTGCGATAGAAGTAAAACTTGAAAAATGTCTAAACTCCAAAATAAGAAGAGAAATAAATAATTTCAGGAGAAAGATAATTGTAGGGTATATTTGTGATGATATTGATACCAAGTTTAAAATTATTTTCATATTTTATCCACATATATATTTCATACATTACACTTTTCTAGTTTCCCAATTTAAATTTTTGATAAATAATACCAGTAGCTTATGGTAACTATAGTTTCAAATAAATACTGCAGTTTCGATCTGATAAAATTATTACAAATAAACCTTGTTTTCTTTTTCTGATAATCACGACAATATTTTGCATTCGTTGAAAAATATTTTAATTAAAATAATGAATAATTTATATGATACCTACAAGTGCGCACACATACTAGCCCTGTAATAAACACTATATTATAACTTCTATATCATTTTCTTGAACGTTAAATCCTATAGATACTTCTTTCTCATACTTTCCATACGTTATATCCTATAAATGTATATGGTTATTTTTTGATTGTTGTTCTTATGTTTCATTAAGTTTGAAATCACAATACTGACGAAGTTTAATCTCAGAAATTTCTTTTTAATAAAGAAAGCAATACTGCGGAGCTCGGAGGTAATATAAAATTTTACATTACAAATGTATTAAATTTGGTAAGTCAATGAATTTCTAAATGTATCATATGAAGTAAACGATTCATGCATAGAGACATACATACAGTTGATACCTTATCTTGCATATCTATACAGAGTTATACGTTGCACATACGTATATATGTAAAATAAACGGATTCCTTTTAACTTCCAGTTCGGACTTTGATGTTTCTCTTCAATACTATAATAAAATCAGTCATTATCCTTAGGGGGTATATATGTGACATATATCTATATACATATAAATGTGGTGGTGTCTTCATGACCGGTGCTCAAAAACAAATATTTCATGATTATTTATCGATTTTCGTTCTCATAATCGCATCTCTATGCAGCGTGATATAATAGTGAAGCTGGTCTAAAAGTACAAATGCAATAAAAGTACTCAATCCTGTTAGTTATGAATTTAGTTATTCAATAATTCTATTCAATTGGAATTGGGATTAACCAATCACTAGATACGCTGATTATTCCATATCCAGCATTTACTTCGACAAACTACGTCCATCTGTTCCAGTCATATTTATGCAACATCAATCTATCATAATAATTAAGTTTTGTAACCATGACAGAATAGCGCAAGTAACAAAATGCTGACATCCAATCCCGGAAGCGGTAATGGAGATACGTGTGCATATATACGTATATGAATAAATATATCTCATACTAATATTTTGCAGGAACGACAACCAACATTAAACTTACCACAACAGGATATTTTAATCTGATTTCATAAAGTCACAAAAATTATTTTTATTTATAGAAAAAGGAAAGGGTGGTTTATTTTAGTATGTTTGAAATAATATTATCTTTTTTTATGAATTGTGTATCTACTGTCTATTATTAATTTTTTTTTTGTGTCATTTTTTAATTTTTTTTTTTTTTTTTTTTTAATACTAATCTGAATTATTTATTTTTGGGATTTGTGTTTTCAGACAATACTTGTGAAACCTTAATATTAATTAAGTTTTACCTAAAAAAAAAAATATCCATATTGTGTAATTTGAATAAAAAATAGTAATTGAATTTCGTGGTCCTCAATTTGTCGGCTTCAATATAAAAGGCTTAAAAATGTTTTCTGTTTTATGGTATAAAAATCATTATACATGAATCAGTATACTAGTTTATTGAATTCTAAAAAATGATAGGTTCGTATAAAATGATTAATAGAATTCGACGCATCTCTATTTTGAAATGCAAAATATGATGTACGTTTTATACAAAATGGGCTAAAAATAATCTCTCAATAAGCGGTGGTTTTACATGTTAAACATTGTTTTCACGAAGAAGAATTATCTTTTATAGCTTATAACTTCTTTGTTTCTGAATTAATTTTAATTTTCAAATTTTGTTATAGTATTAAAGTTTCACATTTTTAAGAAAATTCTAGTAAATTTACAATCAGTCCGGTAAAAAGCGAATCATGTTTTGAAATTTTGTTATCATGTAATAAAGTATAAACTGCAAGAGGATATTGTGTATTTAATAAATATTAATAATTGCAAATTATTCAATTCAAAGTCTACCATAATATCGGGAAAATCAATATTTCCAACTGCTACGTTTAATTTTTAATATTTAAAATTAAATTTCCAATCACTGGAATATATTTTTGTCTCGTTATACACAAAACATTAGAAACTATACTCATAACATTGCTTCATCTATTATAATGTCTACATGGGGTATAAAAATAAACGTTATTTAAAAATTAATAGTAATTTCCCTGAAAGGATGCAACATACATTAAAATATGTTGCAAAACTTTAACATTCTAGTAACTTTTCAATGTTTCCTTATTTTCTAGGTAACAAAGTTTCGTATTAACAAGAAAGATTTGTATTATAATATTAAATAGGTACATCTACTGGTATGATGTATTCACGAATGCGTAAGAATATCACATCATTTCGATTACATAAATTTAATTTACATATTTAATGAAATTTCACTCACAAAACAAAATATAATATTTTTTTTTTTTTTTGGTTTTAATATTCGGTTACATCAGCGTTTAATTTAACACTATACAGCACGTTTTTCACGATTCAGGCCGTGCATAGTACGAGGAAGGAACATTTTACCGATTGTTGCGCCACGAGTAGCTAAAATTTATAATACAAATAAAATATTTGTTCAATTGCTTGCATCTACATTGTATAGTAAATGTTAAGCGAAATGTATAGAATAATTACATACATTACAAATAGTACGTAGTAGAGATTTCTAAATCAATTGATGCGCCACGAGCAGCTTAAATTTGTAATAAAACGTTCACATTATAGAAAAAATAATTGTTTGTTCAATTGTTTGCATCTTAATTCTATAGTAAATATTAAGCAAATATAATTGAATTATGAAAAAAAAATGGCATTTAAGTTATTGAGTTGAAATTGTTAGAATGATGGAAGAAATTGCATTTGTAATTATTTTTGATTTCAAAAATAAAGCATTATTCATTTAAATTTGTTAATAAAATTTGTAAAATTTTGTTAAATACACCATTTCTAATTTGTACCACTAAATTCATAAAGTAGTATTTCGTAACCATAAAGATGAACGAAAACAATTTGATGTACAGTTTCTAAATTTTGCGTAATAGAATTTATCACACTAGAATGGGGATCCGTTTTTGTCAAGCTCGACACACATAGATGAATTCCGTGCGGCGCAATTATTTAAACGTCAAAATATCAGGTGCATTTTAATAATACTTTTAATTAAATAAATAATTACTTAATTAATTTATCGTTCAACTAATAAAAATAAATATATAACATTTGTATTCACAATCAACTCATTTGTGCTTACTATCATTGTTTATCTTAAATTTTGAAGGATGATAAAAGTACCATGGACATCGATAGGCCCTCTTATCGTAGAATGACCCTAATGTTTAATGACTATGTAGATGAACATGTGTTACGTCATTTATACAAATGCCTTTCTTTATTTAATTAAGAATTTTGAACGACCATATTTTGGCTATTTTTTTAAATTATAAATTTTTGTTCGTGAAGTTACAATAATTTTTTGTCTAAATTATTTTTTAAATTAGTCCCGATACTTTTTAAATGTGGTAAACGTGTCTGGTAAATTTTATTAAAATCGGAAAACGAGGTTAAAAGTTATAGCGGAATCAACATAGATTGATACCAACACACATACGAATTGCAAATTCTATTTGTACCAATTCAAATTTTTATTTGGTACTCAGTAAATTTGAAATCTTGTAGACGACAACACAGAACACAAATTGAGCCACACATTATTATGATTTTAGTGTGTCAAACACCACATATGAATAAAAAAAATAATGTATATTATATTCAAGATACGATCATCTCGAATTCGAAAAACATACGTTAAATACCTTTTAATGATTATAAAACGTTGTATAATAAACGACGTCTAAAACTTGTATGAATTTTTTTACAATAATTTATTTAACAGAATACACCGAGTGGTTTATAAAAATCTGTGCTGTATATTATAGAAATTTTCCTTAAAGTTTGTACTATGGATAAAATTTTTCTTTTTCTTCAATAATGGGACTAGCAGTCTTTGTGTTTTGAGGTAACTATAATAAAGATAATAATTTACGAGCGCAAATAACTCAGCAACGGATATCTTGTAATTTGTAAACGGGGGAGGCGCTGAACAGAATTTTGCTCCGGGTCGGGCAACAGAAAATATACTGTCACATATAAATTATATATATTTCCCATAAGAATTTGAAACTAGACTTATTTAATACTTTGACAAAGCTGGAAAATAATTATAATTGATTGAAAAACGAAGTGATAAGCAGTGAAACATAATTTTTCGTTTTTTTCTTGAAAACGATGATATAATCGGTTACATCCTCTAATATTTATATTAATCGCAATGTCAGTACAAAAGTAAGAACAAAATAGTTTTTCGCTGTGAATATTTCTTTGGGGATCAGAAAATAGGTTTTCGTGTACAGCATTCCCCATTCTTTGTAAGTAAATATTATCGTTAAATAATAGCATTGACTTTATAGTTTTTATCCATTTTAGTTCAAGCATGGATTGAGCATGTTAATAAATCAGATCGAGAATAAAATTATCATATTTTTAGACCTTCTTACAATGTTTCAACTTTTACAATTTAAGTGGCATTATTTTTATTGGACCACTCTATCACAAATTCGTGTATATTAATAGTCAATACTATACTAAACTGACATTGAAAGGTCCAGTCATAAATCATGTTCTCACAATGTTATTTGGGTGTACAATGTACGTTCAAATGGTTAGGGGGAGACAGGGAACACATACAGTGTTATCCGAATTCCTCATTAATACTTGTTCAACCGCAGACAAATCTCCCTATGCTTCCAATTAGATTTTAAATGACAGGTGTTCGAAAACAAATCAATATTTTCATGAAAATATGTAGTATATATGTACCCATATATACATATGTATACATTTTCTTACACACTTTTCACAATGGTTCCGTTTATTTGAATATATCGAAATTTTTACTACGAGCCCAGAATTAATCATATATTGTTTGATGACAATAACGATATGGGACTATTCTTATATGTTTCAAAACGTTATTGTATGTTAGCTTGACTCTCCCATCTATGTTGTAAGATTTTGATTGCCATTTCCACCAATTTTTATAAAAATTGTAAGTATTTTCAAACTGAAAACTATAAAAATTAAATAAGAAAAAAAAAAATGATAACTGGCAAAATTTACGATTAAATAGCAGTTTCCAAAATATCGAAACACCCATTCACAGTTTTAACGAAATAGGAAAGTCAGTATGTAATGTAATCTTGTTCCAAAAATTACAAAATTATAATCTAATCAGCTATAATTTTTGATATATAGCTTTAAAAATTGTTTAGAGAAATCAACGTTTCCTCTGGCAATATTTACATATTTCACTCTGAATGGTCACTTGTAAGCCATCCCATCTTTGAAATAAACGGAAGATATTGCCTCATTTTAGTTTTTAACTTCTAATTCCCCCTTTGGATAGCAATTTTAAGGTACATATTAAAAAATCTCGTCAGGCATAGGTGAGTGAAGAGTCAACAAACAAAGAGTTAAGCCAATGATTTTCCTACAATTTGAGGACACGTTTTTAAGTAATTATATCCAATCATATATCCAAATAAAAATACCATCATTGAGTTGAGTTAAATTTTTGGATTCTATATCCTCAAAATGCTGTTTTTTTCCAATATGCGAAATACATAAAAAAATAGTGTATTGCATTAAAGAAAAAAACCATTTTCCTTTTCACTAAATTTACATTCATAAAAAATCATTTTTTTACACAAATATATTCTTTGACATGCCGTTTCACTATTTAAAAATCTCAAAAATAAAATGATCGCTATAGAACCTTCACATGTATCTGGATTTCATGCTTAATGATTTTTTTTATATTTTTTATTCCATTTATTCTTTAGAATTATTGTCATTTTGTTTTATTTTCTCATTCATACAGCGAAGGAATAAGAATAAAAAAAAACTGAAGAAAAAACAATTCTTTATTTTTTATCAATAACGTCACAGAAATCTTTAATGTAAAGTCTTTAAAAAGTTGTTTATTTATAGAAAATTTGAATTTCTAGTGATAACTTACTTATATATTATATCTTAGGGATTTGAGTAGTTTTGGATAAATATTCTTCTTTGAACCTCATCCAAGATTCATATATAAATTTATTTTTTACTTTAATATTTATTTCAGTTTATTTATAATTTATTTCAGTAAGGTATTCTGCTACAATATTGTAAAAATGTTCTAGTAAAAAGCACTCGAACTTTTGTCTAATACTGTACAGCAGTACTGTCTGGGTGCACTGTTTTTGTTGTTTGTATAGGATAACCACACACTACTAATATTTTTGAACTTTCAGTTGCTTTATCTTAATAAAAACAAATTTTTTTTTCTTTTTAATTCAGAGGTAATTAATTACTTTTTTATTAGTTTTTCAAATTTTGAGTTTTTTTATAATAATCGCGAACGTTACTTAATCATACTTCTTATTGTAAATTATCCGTACTTTGTTAAAAAATACCTCGATTTGTAAACGGTTTTGCTAAATTTAATTTAACAAATTAATAAACGTAATAAATAGTCAATCAATTCACAAAAAAGAAATATTCTCAAATGAATTGAATATGTATGGCAACTAAAAATAAAAACAGCTGTATAACTTTCAATCTTAAGGCTGTTTGGGAGATGCAAGTGACTTAAAAAATTTATGCAATTAACTCATTATTTCAATTGACGATTATAGTTATATAAAAATAATTTTTTTTAAATATTCCAATTCAGTTTCATTAAATCTTAGACCCTAAATTCCAAATAATAAACTTTGTCTTTTAAATGATATTATCAATATTTTATAAAAAGAAAAATAACTTTTGACTCAACATGTAGACTCAAATTTAACGTCAAACATTATGATTTAATTTTTTTTTTTTTTAATTTGATGCATGATTTTTTACAAATTTCATATATTTTCATATATGAATTAAATTAAATTTTATATTATTTTATCGTATCAAATCTAATCAACATCGTAAAATAGTGACATATAAACTGTCAAATTAAAACCAAAACAATTAAAATATTGATTAAGATTTTTATATTAATTATTTAAATTCTTGAGTTGCCAAAATCATCTCTATTGCTCGGAAAACAAAATAATAATTCACCAAGTTCACTAAAAACGATTACGAAATAAAACGAAGAACTGCAGCTAGTGACTATACGTCAACGTATTGTCAGATTTTTTTATGCACTAATTAATTTTTCTACTAAAAAGTTCATTTAATAAAAATAAATTTAACCAGTTCAGCTCGCGAATCTCTAAAGATTACATGTAAAATAACAGTTTTCTTTTTTAAATTGCAATAACTTTTAAACAGCTTGGTGAATCGGTTTTTTTAATTAATAAAAGTGAGTAAGAATGAAATGATGAATGTTCTACTAAACTTAACATTCGTCTGGTAGCATTTTGATTTACATCCCAAACAACCTTTAAGTAAACATTGTACAATTTTTATAAACGAGAAGACAGAGATACTATCATATTTTAAACACAATAAAACAAACATTTTTATAATTTGCTGCTTATGTGTACAGACAATATCCGTATATTAAATTATTACAACTTTAATCTAAAACTAATGAATAAGTGTTGTGTATAATATGGTTGAACTTCAAAAAAAAAAAGCATAAAATAAAATAAATATTAATTTTTTTATCTTGTTTAAAACACTCACGCGATTTCAATACATAAATAAACATTTATTCTCTTAAATTATTACTCTTGTATTATTATGTGTGTATCTTCAAAGCGTTTCTTCATACACGGATCTTTCGCGTTCTATCTTTGCGCTAAAATATCGTACACCTATATCAAAATTTTGTTTGCGCATTCAATATTACTTAAGATTAAAATTAATATACTCTGACATACATCGAGTATAAAATGGATAAATATTATCGATTATATATGAAAAAGGGTTAAAAATATTCAATAATTTAAAAAACCGTTACCCACTTACTGGCTGTTTGACAATAATAATTAATAGGGCGGGTAAATAATTTGCTAGGATAAGAATGAAGTAACCGGCTCCTCCCATATCATGAAGTTAATATTACATTGAAGCTATAACTACAGTCGAAACTAGATGCTTATAAAATCATCTACAAACAAAAACTTGAATTTCTATCAACCATGCTAAAATGCCGATTGAATTAACAATTAAGGTTGAATTATTAGAATCGAAACGAAATTAAATTTATTGAATTTTATAATTTATTTTTACGTTTGTAGATTTAATTTGTATTTTTAATATTAATACCTTTCTGTTAACATTTACCAAATTATCAACCAACGAGTAATATGTCCTCGTAGACTTTTTAGAATTACCAAATTCATGCTGGTGATGACTACTTTGTAGTCGAAAAACGTATTTATAAAATACAAAAAAATTTTGATCTAGGAAATTTAGGCCGAAGTTGATTCAATGCAATATATTTACACGGGAGTAAAAAAAAAAACAACAGACAAACATTAATTTATAATATTTTTTCTTTCGCAGAAGTACTTCCTTCCTCAAAAACTTCATCCATCAATCAACAACAACAACAAAAATTTATTTAATTATTTTTTTCAGCATTTATTTTTTCTTAATTAATTTCATTCAACGCATGATAGGATTTTCATTTTGTCTTGCTACTTCAAACCCAATCTCCTCAACACCCATCTCCTCGCCCATATATCTTCCTTAAAGTGAGTGAGTAATAATTTTTTTTTTATGGGTCATTTATTGAAATGATGAATTCATTTAACTATAATAAAATTCCTGATTTATTGTAAATTAATTTGTTGATTAGCACCACAATATGGTACCAATTAAATGTTTACCTCTTTTTAACCGGCAAAAATAAACGGAGGAGGTTCTAAAGTTGACACGTATATTTTTTGTTTATGTATGACCACGTTTTACAGATTAGTCCAATCCGTAGAAAAAAGCCACAAATTAAATAATAAATAAATTAAACTAAATTAAATTAAACCGTCAAAAATCTAGAAAAAATATTAAACCTTTTTTGTATAATAAAAATGTATACCTAAGTATATATTTTTGTAATTATTTTCATTTTTTAAATAAACTTAATAATTAAGTTCTTATACAAATGTATACTCGTACAATCAAAAAGTGCAACACTTTTATCTATTTTAATTTTTTGACCTATTATAAAATATTAAATACTCGTTTCTAATGTTGTGTTGAGTTTTTTTATAAAATTAGTGTACTTTATAAATTTAAGTAAGGTGTTTTTGACTATTTTTAATTATCATTTATAAAATACTATAAATATCTAGTCTATACTGTGATATATGTATATACACGTATAATAATAATATGTATTGCAATTACTTATATGTAATTGTTAATTAGCTAAATTTTTAAAATTGGGTCATGCAGCTAATTTTGTTCATTTTCGAAAGTAAACTCACTTTTTACGTCAAGAATACTTTAATAAATTAAAGTTGACTGTTTCTTTTTGTTCTTGAGTTATCGTGATAACGGGTGGATGGAGGGACGAACAGTCGGAAATGGACTAATTAGATGTTTCTATGACCAACTTATATAAAAATTTTGTTTGAGCGCTCAATATTTTCTAGTGTTATAAACTTTACACTAAAATTAATATAGTATGACATATTATGAAAATGTTTACATATATTAGTTTAAGAGATTAGTGATAAACATTAAATAAAAAAGGTTTTTTGCTTTTCAGTTTTTTTGGCGGTTTAATTTTTTTGTTAAAAAGTTTTATATATTTTATGAGATTATTTTATTAAATATATGTATCGTATACAAATAATACTGGCAGTTTTTTCTATCAATTATCTTGAATGGGAACGATAGCCAATAATACAACAGGTGCCTTATGATTCAGATATATTCATTATTTGTAATTATGAAACAATTCGCTTGTGTTCGTAATATAGAATATTAATAAGAATCGGTTGTACCATTTTTGTGTATAAATCGTGAAGTCAAATTTAACGACTTTGTTTTTTATGTGGAAGAAAATGGACTAAATAGGTGATTTTATGAACACCCATAAAAATATTTATAATCTTTATTTAAATAGGCTTAATTTCATTTACCCTTATATTTACATATTAAAGGATATAATAAATTTTTAATTTTGTAAAACAATATACTTATTAATAAATTTCGATTTTTTTCCCAATTTTTTTTGGTGACGGTAGTGCAAACCAGAGACTCAGAGAATCATTACAACTAGCTAATTCATACTGAGTATGACTACTTTGTAGTCGAAATACGTATTAATAAAATACAAAATAATTTGATCTAGGAAATTGGGGAAAAAATCGAAATTTATTCGAAAAATCCTAGAGTTCTCATTAATAATTATGAAAAAAAAAATATATATATATACTTATTGACGATTGTAATTTCCCGATGTTGCTTAAAAATTTGAACTAGTATACAGATTTCAAACGATATAAGTTCTTCTTGAAATATGAAGTACGGATCTTAATTCAATTACCACTTCAAATCCAATCCGAAAATTTTTCAAAATTTTTTCCAATTAAACTAAATCGTAGAATTTTTTTGCCAAATAAAATTTACTCAAAGTAGGATTTCGAATTTTAGCTAATATTTTAACGAATCCAAATATTTTACAAATTGGATCAAAGTTTCAGTGGACTCAATGGACCGATTTTGCTCATTCACGAACTTAAACTTTTTTATGGTTATAATACCAAAATTTCTGCTCGTTGAAAAAGTGTGCTTAAAGTATGAATCAATTTGAAAAGGCTTAAGGTATTCTTAGTGGCGAAGAACGAACTAAAAGAATGAGTAAAGTCGTTCAACATCCTTAACTTTTTTGACTAGAAGCTCGAATGTTGACGGCAGAAGTTTGTCTACTATAGATAACATCAGACTGCCGTAACATTGAAATGAACGCAGTAAGCCACAATATTTATTTGAAGGAGGTTTTCTGAAGTTTTTCTCCCACAAGTGTAGATCTATACCGTATAGTTTCATACAAAAGACAGCTGCAGATGCATTACCTACCAATTCCTGGTCTTTACCTGATTTACGTTCCCCGACCCCACATTATGAATTTAATTACGGTAGTGGCGGATGTAGCTAAATAAATACAATTTTCTGTTATCGCCTAATATCTGATATTCGTAGGTGAGACCCCATTATTATACAAGATCAATTATGAGTGTATATTTAGAAATGAAAGTTTTTTTTATTGAAAAGAAAGTTCTTTTCAAAATTTTACCGCGTCTTTTCAAATAAACAAGTGAAGATAACAACTAACAGAGTTGATATCATTGTTTGGACTATTTTTAATTAGAATTCATAAAATACATAAATTTTTATAATGACGAGCGAATGGACAATTTGGCAGAAAACCGACAACACGGAAATTGACTAATTAGGTGTTTCCATGAACGCCTATACCATAATTTTGTAATTGCGGTCAATATTTGGTAGCAAAATACAAACTTTAGATAGAAATGACATCTGTACATATGTTGAGTATAAAAATCACAATTATATCAAATTAAAAGAATTAAAAAAATGATTTTAAATTAAAAAAAAAACAATAAAGATGTGTGTGATGTGGATGATTCTGTAAATAAACTATCAAGCATGACGGTTATCCGTGGTGTAAATGAATTATATTTTTTATTTTTATTTTTATTTTTTTATGTTTGGTGTGTCTGGATGAGGAGATGATATTGTTTTGTGTTATTCTTTTCTTTTATATAATTCTATATTATTTTAATTTTTCAAAAAAATAAAAATACAACAAAAACAAAACAAAATAACAGAAAAAAAAAAGACAAAGACAAAGGAAAATATAATATTAAGTTCAGTTAGTTTGCGTTTGTTTTATGCTGTTATGATACCGTTCTGTTGCCTATAGCTTAGCTTTAAAACACTTACGTTTATCCAAAGTTACGAGCATTTCATGAATTGAGTACCTTACTGTCTTCTATTTATGTGTAAATCACATTATTATCCTACTCAATCTAATTTCTTTCCCAACAACTATTATCGTTATCTACGAGCAGGCCAAAAAGGTAAAAACAGAAAAACAATTTTTTTTTTTTTGGATAGATTTTTTATTTTTCAATATAATACCCATTTTCTATTCACTTTTATAGACGTCCCTTCCAATTTTCTAAGCCGCCAGAAAAGTAAGAGAGCTCTCCAAAAATTACCATTTGTTTGTGTGATTACCTCCCTCATTTGACGTAAACTGTTAAGTTTTTTAAACTTGAATATAAAAAGTCACTTGGGTATAGTTCTGGTGAATACGACTTGAGAACTATCGATTCAAACTTTAATTTAAGCCCTTGAAATTGCGATTGCGTTTGTTCTCAGAAGAGAGAAAATGCAGTAACCATCTCGTAGATATTTTTTTTTTTTCATACAAAATATACCATGCTAAATTTAACTGCCGGTATCTTTTCAATCCCCTGAAGTGTCAACTATTTATTCTTCGGTCACTAAACACCCTATCATCAATTGTATCTATTATTTCTGGGGTACATCAATTTAATTTACATTCGTCTGGTGAAAGATGTTTTTTTTTTTTTTGTTAATGCAAGGCTACGTATATTCGTTTATCCAGTTGTAAAGAATACTGAGGCAGATATGCCATGGATCACCACTCTAAACTCATTTTTTTTGAACAAATACCAGTAATATTACGATTACGTCAATCTATACTAATAATAAAAGGACGAAAAATTTGTATTTTAGTCCTTTTATTTGTATGTAACGAACAAACAATATACTGTACCTATTTCAAAAATTACTTCACCGTTGCGAAGCTACACAATCCTCAATGTAAACAGGAACGGGATCTTCCCGGATAAAAGAGAAAATATTTCAATTTTAGTATGTACTGAATATGGTTTTAAACTACTGCACCGATTTGAAAAATTATTTCACTGTTAGGAAGCTACACAATCTCTGGGAGATACTATGTACTTTTTATCCCTATATTCCAACGGAAACGGAAAGTATGCGGATTGAAAGAGGATATATTTGTAGTTTCGTATGTAACGAATAAATTGCAAAACTACTGGACCAATTGAAAAATTATTTGACCGTTGGGAAGCTGCACTATTTCCGGGTGATTTATTCTAGGATTTAATATAGACTACTTTTGATCCCTGTATTCTCGAAAACGCGATCTACAGAGGTGAAAATTCATGACGTCCATTAGTTAACGATAAAAACGAGATTTCTATAAGGATATGGTTGTAACTTTTCTAAATACTTAATGAAGAATAAAATTTGCTAAAAAGATCGCTGAAGATGCTACAGCCGCCATTTCTATGGTTTTCTAAAGACCTAATTATCTATCCTAATAATTTTATATACAGCTCAACATCAGGAATCGGTTGCCACTGACTGAAATATTACAGTTTCATTGCAAATTTTTCTTCTTAAAATTCTGTCTTCTAACGTAAAGTTAATCATATGTTAATCTTTTTTTTTATGACATGGCTCCTAAAATACACGTTGTTATATTCGTTTTCCGACAGTTATATGCCCAGTCATACACACTAGCATTCTACGTAATTGAATCAACGTTTATTAAAAAAATCATACAAACCAGAAAATTATTTCCTTGTTCAAATATTTTTCAATTTTTTATTTGCCTCCAATGCATTTTCAATAAATGACACAAATATATATTGAATTAACGAAAATTGTTTAACAAATCTTACTTTTATAATATTAGCACGATTTTCTTGCCTTCTTATCAATATTAAGCAAGCATAAAGCTATTGTTCATCGATTAGTAGGATATAAATGTTCTAAGCGGGCAGTAATAATTCAAAAACGCCCGCTGACTTGAATATAAAGTATTTTTTTTAATTTTTTTTTAATAGAATTTTCAATTATTGCTAGTATCTCACATCTTATATTATAACGTTGGCAATTTGAACATATTGTTTCTGAGAGAATGCAAGAATAATATCCAAATTAAAATAAAGACAAAAATTGTGTTTATTCTATCTAACAACTGTATTCACTTGTTTTTCACATGTCAGAGTTAATTGTATTAAGTCTAAAGTTTCTAACTTTGATTATGTATTCTAAACACAAAAAATGATTTTAAGCTCGCGAATGTGTAAAACTAATCAAATGGGTCCAATAGATCCATAATCCAGTTATTTAAGTATAAACTACAAAAAATTTTCGTTAATTCAAGACAAACATTTTTTCCTAAACTGCTTAGTGTTGCCTCAATTTCATGTTTAATTCAGATAAAAAAAGCTTATCATATAATAATAATGCACATAATTATATAACAAAATTTCATAACTGTATGGACTGCTCCCCTGCATAATAACCAAATCTGAATGCTAGTGATTTAAACTAGTACATCGGGTATTTAAACAATTAACACTGTTAGCAGCTATCTTTACTTATTGATTTTGATTTTTACGTTGAAAATATTAACTTGATCGCGTCATAAAAATGTGTGGTTTCACATTCGGTGTGAAGTGATAAAGGTATCTATGAAAGCTGTAATATTTGAATACATTCCCACTTTTGGGTAAAATCTTAAAAAATAGAAGTGTAAGAGAAGAATACTGTCAATGAAGATTGCGGTTTTTTATTCACTTTTGAGTGAGATGTACAGTGCACGATACAACTACTGGTCAAACTAAATGTAATTTAAATAATGGTTTTTGAGCTAGATTGTACGGATGTTAAGTTATGTTTAAAATAATGAGAATTAATTAAAAACAAAAACAAACAAAAAATCATTTTTATGCTTGAAATACATTGTTCTTCTTCATTATCATCATCGTGTCTTTTACGTTTACCAACCAAATCTCTCTTATAGTGAAGCGAAGCATCAGCAGCATAGTCATAATATTCACGTTTGTCTTATTGCCTTGCTTGTTTGCCTGACTGCCTGGATGCATGTCACACCACTTGAAATGTGTTCTGTATTTTTTTACATTCATATCTAATGTGATGTTTTATTCTTCCTGATTTCCATTTCACTCCCGCCCACGAGTTTTTTGCGTTATGCTCAGTCATTAAAATACATTAGAAAATAGTCAACCCATTGTGATTCATTTGTGCTATTTTTGATTTTCCATGCAAAAATTGCATGATTTTTCTAAAATCTCTAAAACTGAATGAAATTCGGTATATGAGGCAAATTTATCTAATTAAGGGATGTTTAGACATACTTTGGGGGTGATTAACGAATGAAATATAAATTTCGATCACATCAAAGTCACATCAATTCGAAATTAGTTTGGAAACATTTTTTGGTGACCAAATCTCTAGTTTATATTATAGTATCGATTGTCAATTCCGTCAAGTCGAGTTGTCTCCAATTCCGGGATAAAATTAAGCTCTTAGTATAATTACGCGAATTAGTGAACGTAATAAACATTTTCCTAGCTGGTCAATGATTCCATGTCCTAATATTAATTCCAATGGTTGTGATATTATTTACAATTACAAATTTATTCTCAGATTCTTATTTTTTTATTTAAAAGTAAAAATTCCCGTAATTATGTACTATCCCGGAATAATGTACCTTAATTTTGAAAACCACAAAATTCTAAAATTGAACCAAAAAACAAATAAAACAGATTATAAAGTAAAAGAAAATCCACTTCAATTTACTTCATGTGGTGTTTCATTGCATTTCATTTATTTATTTTTTTTTTTTCATAAGCAATTGAATTCAAAACATTTGTGCCCCAATAAACAAGATATCATTCACAACACACACTTCATATAAACTAACATACACACACACACCCACGATCACACTAGTAAACTAGTTGATGTGAGTAGTGTTAGGAGGTGGGGGGGGGGTTGTTCGGGGTAGTCTAATCAAATGGACGACAACACAAAGAAAATGTGAGCATATAGATTGTTATAAGCTTGCATAAGAGCATCTCTAGTCTCTTCATTCGATTCTCAGATATCTCAGTTTACAGGATGTTCTTCTACTGGGAATGTTATTAACAAGTGAGGATAACAACTAGCAGACTTAATTGTTTACATGCACGATTTATGATGGAATTTCCTTGTTTGAACTATTTTTAATTAGCATTCATAAAATATAGTATATAAATAAGGCCGATTCTGGCGCACTATTCCATAAGATTTTAAATGGGGACTAATTGTTGCTTAACATTATTGATCGGTTGAGATCAGTAATTACGTTACCCCCAGGGGGGGGGGGTATATAATATAGATTATTTTGAGTATATTAATTGAAATAGATATGTTCAAAATAATCTATATTATATACCCCCCCCCTGGGGGTAACGTAATTACTGATCTCAACCGATCAATAATATTAAGCAACATTATACGCAGCTAGTACTTGGATGGGTGACCGCATAAATTAAGTCTAGTTGGACCGATTTTGCTCATTTACAAACATAAATTCCCTTTTTATATTTAGAATACGTCACCAAAAGATCAGCTATTTAGCTATTTTTGTTTTTGAACTATCGTCATGACGGGCAGACCGTCGGAAATGGACTATGAACACATATACGAAAATTTTGTTTGTACGGTCAATTACAAACTTTAGATTAATTTATATACTCTGACATATTATGTATGTCGATTATAATACATGATTGAAACAAAACTGTTTGAATTTACTATTTTTTATTTGCTGTTATTTTTCTAAATGGTCTAAATTTTCTTATTCATCAAGACATTAACATTTTAGCTCGTGTAAATAACAATCGGCCATACTAGTCAAAACAGCAGAACAAAGTATTGAATTTGCTCAAAATTAAGTGCTTTTATGATGTGCCTTCAATAAATCAATTTAATAAAAATTACGAAAAAATGAAGAAAAATGTTAAGGCAGCATTTTGCAAAATTGCCAAACGCAGTTCCTTATCCAACTGTGGTATCTCTCCTCTCACTATTAAAATACCATATTGGCGTATAAAGATTGATTGTACAATAATTGAACGCATTTTCAATGCAAAATAAACAACCCAACATCACATCCTCCCCTTGTTAGACTATTAAACTAAAGAATCTTTCATTTGATTGATTTCAAATTAATTGTACTGATGACCACAAATCAGAACTTCCGAAACGAGGTCCAATTTTTTTTTTTTTTTTAATTCATATCAAATCAAGTTCAAAGATTACATCATGCGTAATCATCACATGATTAGCTAAGTTTCAAATTATTTTTTTCACGTGTCTGGCTACATCTACTCTGTTATTATGAAAATATTTGTGGTAATGTTTTCGCATAGTTCTAGACAAAGCAATTCTAATAAGACACCTTGTTCTATAGTGTCTGGTGGTATTACTATACTTACTACTCTTAACAAACTCCATTACCATATTGTACCAACTCTGACAGTAGTTTTTATTCAATATAGTAATTTGTTTACAGATTGCATGAACATTGCGCCTTTTACTTATACTCTACGTAATTTTAATTAAATCGCTTCTATCATCATAAGAATTTTATATTATCATTATCATGTTCTCTTACATACAAATATTTTCTATATGTATCTTCAAAATTAGAACGCTATACAGGCCGGATATAAATTAATCAAATTCTGGTCAACATTTATTATCTCCCAAAAAAAAAAAAAAAAATTCTATATAATAAATAATAAAAATGTACATTCTTTGTCTCTCAATCAAATATTGAATAAATCGGTAGGTATTATTACGGCATATGACGTTTGTAGGTGGTTAAAACGTTTATTATACATACAGACAAGATAGAGGAAATAGGGGTAAAAGACCGATGTACAATAGAAACAAAAACAGAAACAGTGTACAATAGTGGTCAGCATCATTACTCAAAAACGAAATTAATAAAGCAAAAGTAGGTAAACGACTTTCGTGTTACATCATTTACCTTGCCGGGAAATTCCTGTACATTCGTGTAGATTCGAGAGTGGTGCATCTTAATTGTTTTTTTTTTCTTGATGCTTTTGGTATAGAAAAAGACCCTTCAACTTAAACGTTAATTATGAATTTTATAATTTTTTTAGTTTGATGTTATTCTTATACAATATTTGAACATGAGAAGAAAAAAACATTTAAGTACAATATTGGCTGATAAATTTACATATTGTTTAATAACATCGACATGTTGACACAAAAATTACTAATAATGGTCATCTCATTGCCTTCAACTTTCGCTCTAAGCTCTTTATAGTTTTGAATTTTTATTTATTTTTATTATGTAGATGCCAAAATTATCATTTAGGTCTACCAAAAAAGCGAAATGGAACACTTTTTGAAAAAACTATAAATATTATCGATGAAGGTAAATGTATGAGAAAAGTTGAAATGCCATTCTTAACTATACAAAATATACTATAGAAGAAAAATATACCGCTGCACTATGTGTGGATTTCTGGTCATGGTTTCTGTGTAGTGGGTGGGAACCAATTATGGGTTATGTATGTGAAATTTGCTTAGTATCTTAGACCACCATTTTCCTTAAGACGATGAATGTGTAGTTATAAAAAATATAACTTTTAAGGTATGAAGAAAAACTATAAAAATATTAATTTTTTAAATACAAATAACTTTTGTTATTTCCCATATAATTAATAGTTCGGATATAAACTGAGTACAATTGATTCCAATCGATATATTTTATTAAATTTACTTTGGTAAAAATGTGGTATGTGGTATTTTTTGAGCGTTTTCTTAAAATTTCAGCTTTAAGCAGATAGCGCTCCAGAAATACACTTTTTAGATGGTACAAAAATCATCAATCTGATAAAAAATTTGCTTAATAATCAAGAATCAAAAAATTTAGTTTCTCTCCATCAAATCGAATGGAGTTTTACTATTATGCCTCCACTTCAAATGGAATGAAGGTTTTTTAAGTTCATCAGATATTTTCTATTTTCTATACAAAAAAACGATTAGGTTAAAATGGCAGACGGCGTTTCTACACGGAAAAAAAAGTTTTTAATTTTAATGTAATTTTATGGCAAGAAATTATGTTTATATTGCAAAAACATTTATTTTGTGTTACTTTTTATGAAGAAATCAAAATTTAGAAGTACTTGTTAAAACATAGTAAATACCCTTATTAGAAATAAAATGGGATTTGTTAAAAATTGATCTCGATACTAGGACAAATTATCCTAATTATTTTATATCGTAGTCTTTGTTAAAATATTTGTATTATTTTAATATGTAAGATAATATTACTACAAAACCATTCCTAAAAAATTATCCAAAAAAAACTAACACCGAATGACAACTGAAAATTAATGATGTAATATCATAAATTCGCCAAACAATGTCCAAATATTGTGCACATTCAGAATACAACAGAAACTAACACAACGAAAACAAGAGAAACTTATTTCACCTCAAATGTTTTCATGAAATAAATTGCGACAAATCAGATTACATTATTGGTGGAAAAAAAAACTCTACAAAAGATAATTATGCAGAAAAGACATATATATATATATATATATGAATTAGGTGAACGGTCTAATGATGAAAACATGTATAACATTTTAAATTGATCGACCATCTAAAGAGTGTTTATTTTTTCCTGTATTTTGGGTAAAAAGAAACACTTTGTGATATTTTTTTTTTTAATATTTCGTATTCGAATGAACAATTTACATAACAGGTACAATTAAAACATGTTAATAAAAAATTCTACTACAGCAATTCAAATTTTCAATTATCTTTTTATAAATAATTGAAGTTATATTTTTTTAAAGTTAGTCACCCCGTGTAGTTTTTTAAACATTTCTTAGGAATTGTTTTTTGGCGACCGATGAAAATATAGCGCTATAAACTATTGATAATACATTTATTAATGTTTTAGTAGCGTGTAATAAAATTTTCAGGCATAAATGTCCATAAAAACATAAGTTGTATCACTCCGAAGACACCTTAAGAAAAAATTTGTTCACGGTTTTCATAATTCTGTCTGATTGGCTCATTTTGAATAAAATAAGTGAAGATAACAACTACCAGATTTAATAGTTTAGATTCTCGACATTTGATTGAATTTCATTGTTTGGACTATTTTTAATTAGCATATATAAAATACTTTAAATATCCACTCGATACAGTTATACATGAATAATAATATGTATTCTTTATGACCTATATGTGTTTGAGAAGTGGTGAACATTTTACAAAAAAGGTGTTTTAAACAAAAGTTGTTTGCTCAAGAAAAATTAATATTTTGTGTATTTGAACATTTTTTAGTTTAAGAATTGGGTCAAAGATGCATTGGACCGATATTTATCACTTTTTATGTTGAGAATACGTCACCAAAATTTCACCTCTTTATCTCATTTCGTTTCTGAGTGATAACGGACAGTTGGAAGTGGAGAAACTAGGTGTTTCTATGAACATCTATAACAATATTTTGATTGTACATTCAATATTAGACATATTATGTATGTCGAGTATAAAAATTGAAAGTAGCAGTAAAAACAATACTTATTTTAGCTTAAAATACAATGAAAATTGTGTTTTTATGGAGTTTTTTGTTGATAATAATTTCATATTCATTCGTGGAGACAAAAGATTTTATGGTTTCTTGCCCACAACAATATCCTTCATTGTTACAAAGCATTTCTTACTGACATCCCTCTCTGGTCAGTCAACTCAAAAATATCTTTTTAGATTTGTACCGCTCTACTATCCATGTATGCTTAAAAAGAATAACAGTCAATAAGTCAAAAAAATAGACAAATCAAGGAAAGAAAAACCGATTGTGCATTGAACTATAAAAATTTTGTTCAACCAGAAAAACGTCACTAAATCTGAGTACGGCATTACAAAACTGTCCATTCATATATACACAACAAACACCTTTAATATTGAATCCACAAACTTGATAAATCAAAAAATCACATGATTACATCAGAAAAAATATATTGAAGTGTGTGAATACATGATAACATATTATACACTTGGTTCTGTTGAGTTCGAAGTAAGTTTTTTCGTCGAACATACCTAAAATTATCAACACTTGATGAAGCGCCAGTGTTGAATTTACGCATGGGCTCATGAGATATTTACAAATGTGTCTAGAATGGCACTTGACGTAAATCCGATACTGTGTGTAGGATAATCTAAGTAGGATAATTTAAATTCTAAAAATTTGGTTATATTTCACTGTTCTATTCAAAATTTACAGCATTTTTTATTCAATTTTAATAACGTTTGTAAAGTAAGCCAAACTCATTCAATTAGAAAAATGACTGCCAGTTTGTTTTGTATTTTTTTTTATTTAACCAAAGAAAATCAGCGAAAAACACAGGCTATTAAAGTTATTCATTAACGATCCTTTATCTGCATGATCCACTTTTATAATATACAATTTCTAAACGATTCAGAAACCATACCTAAAAATGGTCTTATTTTTAAATAAATACACAAATTTTGATTGAAATATTTGTTCTAACATCCGAATTTCGGGTACCTGTAATCTTGATCTTATAAGTAACAATATTGTTTTCGAAGGTAGAATAAATGGAACAATTCGCTTATATTTATAATTAAACAAGTGAAGCTAACAATTAACAGAGTTAATTCAATAGATACTTGATATATGATCATTTTGTTTGAACTGTTTTTAATTAGCGTTCATAAAATACTAAGAATATCCAGTCTATACAGTTATACAAGTATAATAATATGTATTGCTATTACCAATATGTGATAATTACTTTTGAACTTAAATTGTGGCGAATCCAAACATTTTACGAAATAAATAAATATATAACATTTTTTGAATTTGAATTTTTCTTCTAATTTTTATAGTTAAAAATTAAGTTGGGTCAAGGATCTGTCGGACGCAAGTAGCGGATTTTATTCATTTTCGACTTAAAACTCACTTTTTACGTTAAGAACAGGTCACCAAAATTTCAGTTCGCTATCTCTTTTTGTTCTTGAGTTATCGTGATAATGGGTGGACGGAGGGACAGTCGGAAATGGACTAATAAGGTGTTTCGATGAACACTTATACCAAAATTTTGTTTGTGAGGCCAATAATAGGTAGTATTACAAACTTTAGACTAAAAATACTAGACTCTGGCATATAATGTATGTCAAAATAATAAGTATGATATTATAAAGTTTACACGGAACCCTAAAAAGTCATAATATGAAGGTAACATAACAAAAAAAAATAAGCCGAAAAGATATAGCTGAAAATATATTGAATAGGGCATACAAAGTGTTTAACTGTAATAATGACAAAGACATATTGACATATTTGAGTATTGACTGAAACGAGACACAAACAATAGAAAATAAGGTGGTTCATTTGCAATGACTAGGGTCTGTACTCTGTTGTGCTAGTGCCTCTTACCATATATACACATAGTTCAGTATGTGAGTATGCTTAAGATGAGGTTCTCTCTTTCCTCGATCATATATGATCATTTAATCAACATACCAAATGTATACTAGACTAACGTCGTTATGTTTGGGACACAAATCTGGGACTATCAGTATAATAGAAATATTGAATCTTTGTTACCGTCCTTCGTCAAAAGATATATTGGATAATACACAGGATTAAATGCTGTATCTAGAAACGAATACCGAAATTTTTACTTTAAAGACACATATAAAATATATTTTAAAAAATGTCTGAGCTTAGCCGACAATAAATTACCGCATTCTCTTTAAGTTTATTATACCAAAACGAATTATTTGGCAGCAGAAGTAGTATAAACTATTTAGTCTTTATGTTATAAGTATATTACTTAACAATGACTTTAATACCAAGTTTGAACAAAGTGCAAACCAAGTTTATTAATAATTTCAAAAAAAAAAAATCAAACAAAGAGCCACTAACACGCAACAACTATGTAAACGAGCTAAGCTTGAACTCTGCAAGCTGGGCAATCAGGCCCAGATATAGTTAAAATTGGAGGGGGGGTGGTAAGGAGACAAAGCAGAAATTTGGGTGATTGGTGTATTTTAGACCTAACGAGTTTTTGGTAAAAAAACTTTTAATAATACCAATTTTTTTAATACAATCTTTGTGTTTTTATTTTAACTACCCCTCTTTTGTACAATAAAAAAAACTGCTATGTTCGACTCATATAGACTATTAGTCAGAAATTTGAAAATGAACACTTAGTAAACGGTCTAGTATCTACACGAATAAGTATGTATATAGAAGTTTATGAACAAAAACTATACTATTCAGTACTACCAACTAAAGAAAATCATAAGAGTTTGGTACTTCTACGATAAACTCTCTTTTTCTTATCAAAATCTGATCATATACTGAAATCCGGCCAGGGGCGCATCACAATTTCTGTAATCAACTCAATATGGTCTTTTACCACTGTTATGTAACATTTTCTCATAACGGTAAACCCTCCAGGTAAACTTTTATTCATTCAAGTTCGTTGTATGCTCATCTCCCTCTACCACCACTAACTCCCACCACGAACATTTTAGTTTTATTGTTGTTACTTTAGTGAGTAGTGAGGTAAGTCGCTTTTTATCGGAAAAATTTTACATCATATGCTATTTGTAATATAGTGGTATGAGGCTGTGTTTTTCATCTACACAAACTCATATCACATACATACTATGGTTTTTCTTATAATATTATATCATTATATTCGAAATTCACAGAGAGTTATTCTTCTACTGCAAAATTAATCTTATACAAAGAGAGTTTTTTTGGTTTAATTTTTTTTTTTTTCAGTATAATTTCCATTAAATTTACGCATTAGTTAAAAATGACTTTTCTCAACGACTTTTTGAAAGATTTTATCTGTTTTTTTTTTTCTTCTAATCTACTTATTTCACAGGATGGCTGCTAAGAGTAAATAACAGGTATTGTAACTATGGTTTAAGATTTTCATTTTCTTTTTTAGATCAATTATCATTTTTAAGCATAGATTTACTATTCTACAAAGTACAACTTTTAAGACTATTAAAAGTTTTTTCTGTTTTATTTATAGATGAATTGGCATTTTCAAAGATGCATTAACCGTTTAGTAAGGAACGGTTTCGGTAGCCGAGAAACAGAACTTGGACCTTTAAAAGTATTTTTATTTTTTTATTACTATTATTATTTTGATTTCTTCAGTATAGTAATAAACATTTTTAAGAAAATAAATAATTATTTTACAGCAAACTGGATTTGTGGCCAAGCGAGTTGAGGAGCTAAAACCTTTCCAGATTTATTTATTTCTTTATCTGTTTTCATTATTACTATTATTTCGTTACCAATTATAAACAATTTTATTATATATTAATTATTTTACAGTCAATTTGATTAGTGTCCAAGTCAGTAAAGGCATTAACATCTTTGCTCGTTTTTTTAATTTTATAATTTTTTATTAATTTATGTTTTTTTTTTTTTTTTAATTTATTTATTATTTGGTACAATTATAAACATTTTTAGGAATATATTAATAATTTTTTATTCAACCCGATCAGTTGTCAAGCGAATTAAAGTACTGAACACGCTTAAACAATTTTTTATTATTTATTTATTTTCAGTATTTAACAAGAAACTTTTCAAATACGCTTGTCAATATTATTTTCATTCATTTCAATAACAGAGTAAATAAACAGAAATGAACTTTACACTTATTTTTTAAAGTTATGCCAATCCATCTTATACTATTACTCAAAAATATTATATATATATATATATATATATATATATAAATATATATATATATATATATATATATATATATATATATATATATATATATATATATATATATATATATATATATTGATTCTTATTTTTTTTTGTCTAATTATTTGTTTACAAAATGAACGGTATTATACAGTGATTGTACAGTGGGTGTAATCTGTGTCTATTCTAATCACATAAATCAAATAAAACAAGTTAAGGTAGCAAATGACTTAATTTTTTAGATATTCGATATAAGATTGAGCATTGTTTAAACTATTTTAATCATTAGTATTTATAAAATACTCTAATATCTAAACAGTTATATATATATATATATATATATATATATATATATATATATATATATATATATATATATATATATATATATATATATATATATATTATTAGTAGTAAACAAACAATGTATTACCCCATCTTCAAAAAACGTTAAAAAGTCGGAGAGCAACAGAAGTTATTCGTGTTCGAATAAAATGCTGTGATATTGCGGAAATCGGCGATTTCGCCTATTTCTCTCAAATCACTCCATGTGCCTTAAACTTCCATTCGTCTCGTTGCCTTTTTCTGTACAAACGACCTTAAATTATTATTTGGGTAAACTGTTCCCGAGAAAAAAAAAACTTAAAAGTTGTTTGATTTCTTGTCAATCAAGCTTGTAATCTATTTTTATAATATATATTAATAAAGTATATTTAGTTTGTAAATGAAAAAACAAATATTTATAAATATTTATAGTGAACATAAAAAAATAATAATACAAATAAAAATAAAAACTATTGAATAAAAATATTTGTATCCAACAAAATATAAAAATTAAGTGTATCTATTTATTTGGTGAATATAAACAACAGTATTGGGATCTAATTCCATAAAGTTTTCTTCGTTTAGAAGTTTAAGTTCAATAAATAGTATATTATAGTCGTGTGTATGGTCGTTCATATACTCTCTGTGTGCTATGTTGAAAATCGACATTTTATCAAAAATCCCACGAGTCAAATTCGTGGCTGTTGTATACTATTGTGTATCATATGAATTTTCTTCTTATACCACAATATATATATACTCGAGTACATTTTCCTAAATATTGTTCATAATATCTCTTGTTTTACTAGTTTCTGATGGAATAATCCTAATGGATTCGTTTAATTTACAACTGTATTTAAAACATGCAAGTTGCAATGTGTTTTAAGTAATATATTTAATTACAGAACCAAATCATAAACGATAGACCAGATTCGATTCACGACTTAACTAAATTGAATTGAATGTTACAAAAGAAGCAACAAATGCTAATTTTTAAATTTAGCAATAAATTGGTATTATTTTCGTAACGAAACAGTTTACTGTCCTAAACGCAAAGTGATTATGAAATGAATTAATGTAAAAGAGAAGCTATACATATGACCATTAACTGAAAATTAGAATCTTCCCTTCTTGCTTCAAAAAAAAAATCGGTTCGGCTTCAAGCTTTTATACGATAAAATACGCACCTATTTGCATAAAAAAGATAGTAAAAGAGGATCTTTGAGTGACTCTAAATGTTTTTAGCTACGCCTTTTTTTCAAATATTACCATTGTCTACGATTTGAGTCTTCCTATTAAGTATTTTCTTTTTTGGTGGGAGGAAACTGGAATGTGAAATTATTTGATTTCACATTCAAAACTTATAAAAAGTATTTGAATTTAAATTGGGGCGGAATGCGGACAATATAGCAGGGTGATTGGCAATTTTTAGATACCAAATTAACGGATTTATAAAGTTAAATTCACTCGACTAAATAACATCGTTAAATGGAATAACATTAAATTATATGCTGAAATACGATCAAAAGTTTTTACCTAAATCAGTGCATTTGTTTGAAAGTGTCATCAAGGTTTTTTTTTCTCCAAATAATACAAATTATAAAATTCAATTTTTATACCCTGTGTCAATTTAATATAAAACACTGACACGAAAGTATGTCAATTTTATATCATTTGGATAAATATTTTCTTAGTTAATTGTGCGCGAAAATTACATTAATGACAATGTATATTATATTAAAGAGTGTACAATCCCCCTTAAAGTCCTTCAAAGAACAAGATTTACAATTCTTTATTCTATATGAACAATGCGTACAATTGGTTTTTCTTAACCGTAGGGCATTACCATTACATTAAATATTGATAAATAATTACAAAAAGATCAAAGTAAATTCATACATACAGTGTGCCCCAGTTTCAGTATAACCACCTTCTGATCTGGAATAAAAATCACCACTTAATTAATTACAAAACTACTTTCCAATTCCGGATCTCAGATCGCCCGTAATTTATTTTTTCTTTCATTTTTGTTATATTCTCTTCCTTCATTAAAGATATATCAAAAAATGAATGATTGTCTCTACTTGTTCGAATATATGTTCGAATAACTGTTCATTTAATCAATTGATTTTATTGGTTGTTACTTTTCGTGTAACAAAAACTTCTTGCAAGTTCTATAAACGCTGGTATTTTTATGTATACAACTTATTACTTGAAAAAGTGAGGTAAGTTAACCATCTTATATAATTAAAACAGTTTTATCATGTAAAAAATCAAATAAGAAAACATAACGGAGAAATTAATACACAAAAATTTCCACATAAATTTTTAACACAAAACGTTTTAAAGTACTCAAAATATTTTACTGTGTATCATGACCGTTCACCCTTCCAGATAATTTTTAATGAAACGTATATGAATCATATATTACTGATATGATATTAACACATAAATTGTATTATCAATAGCTTTGACATTATCTTTTTATTGCCTATTTTAGATACACAAATAATATTTCCCTCATATATTTTCTTCCTTTTGCTTTCTTCAATATATTCATATATGAACTTAAAAGAAATTGTCTGATCAATTTTATAGATTGTAATTTTTTTTTTTTGCGATGGTGGGGAAGGGGGATGATCATAAATAATAAATTATGTCAAACGATATACATATATGTATATTTTTAACCGACTTCAAAGTAGGTAGGTAATCATGTCGAAGCTTATTTTAAATTGATGAAAATACACAATATTGGTACTCAAGATATGGTATATTTAGTGGGCTTATGTTTTTGATACAGGCATTAAAGTCTCTATAATAAAAGCCAATCTCAAATATAATATATATTGTAGTTTTTTCTAATTTTCAAGCACGAATAACTCAAAAAATAATGAAGCAAATGTAGGCTGTATATGTATTTATATTTAATTGTTTACAACAAAAATTGTTCCGTGTACACAAACAATTTAGATAGTAAGTCAATAATATTAGTTACAATGAGGACTAAGCAACAAACAAATGAAACATATTCATATCGTGTGTGCTGTCATTTGACAGAAGCTTTCTTGTTTTAGTTACTTATTAATGCATAAGTTAGTATATTATTCATTTTGGTAGTTGAGCAATGTCGTCCCATGTATTATGGTCTGTAAGTTGTATGCATGAAGGTTGTATGCATGTATAAAAATTGAAAAGTATGACCCAAAATTAGTGGGTTTCAAAAAAAAGTTCACTCAAATCGGCCAGAGTTTGGCCAAAATATCGAAAAAATGAATTTTGTGAAACTTATGACGTCACAAAAACCACAAAAAATTAATTTTGCTCTATTATCCTCAATTTTTAACCAATTTTGGCAAACAAAGTATGTAATCCAACTTAATTTGGGTCATTGTTTTCAAATATTTTATCAAAACAAACATATCTATAATGCATTTCAAGAAACTAGGGGTCTGGTCATGATTTTTCATAGAACGGTTAAAGTGAGCGAATCGATAGTATAAAAATTGAAAAGTATGACCCAAAATTAGTGGGTTTCAAAAAAAAGTTCACTCAAATCGGCCAGAGTTTGGCCAAGATATCGAAAAAATGAATTTTGTGAAACTTATGACGTCACCAAAACCACAAATAATTAATTTTGCTCTATTATCCTCAATTTTTAACCAATTTTGGCAAACAAAGTATGTAATCCAACTGAATTTGGGTCATAGTTTTCAAATATTTTGTCAAAACAAACATATCTATAATGCATTTCAAGATAGTAAGGGTCTGGTCATGATTTTTCATAGAAGGGTTAAAGTGAGCGAATCGATAGTATAAAAATTGAAAAGTATCACCCAAAATTAGTGGATTTCAAAAAAAAGTTCACTCAAATCGGCTTCATTTTGGCCAAGATATCGAAAAAATGAATTTTGTGAAACTAATGACGTCACCAAAACCACAAAAAATTAATTTTGCTCTATTATCCTCAATTGTTAACCAATTTTGGCAAACAAAGTATGTAATCCAAATTAATTTGGGTCATAGTTTTCAAATATTTTGTCAAAACAAACATATCTATAATGCATTACAAGATTTTTAGGATCTGATCATGATTTTTTATAGAAGGGTTAAAGTGAGCGAATCGATAGTATAAAAATTGAAAAGTTTCACCCAAAATTAGTGGGTTTCAAAAAAAAGTTCACTCAAATCGGCCAGAGTTTGGCCAAGATATCGAAAAAATGAATTTTGTGAAACTTATGACGTCACCAAAACCACAAAAAATTAATTTTGCTCTATTATCCTCAATTTTTAACCAATTTTGGCAAACAAAGTATGTAATCCAACTTAATTTGGGTCATAGTTTTCAAATATTTTGTCAAAACAAACATATCTATAATGCATTTCAAGATAGTAAGGATCTGGTCATGATTTTTCATAGAAGGGTTAAAGTGAGCGAATCGACAGTATCAAAATTGAAAAGTTTCACCCAAAATTAGTGGGTTTCAAAAAAAAGTTCACTCAAATCGGCCAAAGTTTGGCCAAGATATCGAAAAAATGAATTTTGTGAAACTTATGACGTCACCAAAACCACAAATAATTAAGTTTGCTCTATTATCCTCAATTTTAACCAATTTTGGCAATCAAAGTATGTAATCCTATCTAATTTGGGTCATAGTTTCCAAATATTTTCAATCAAACATATGTATAATGCATTTCAAGATAGTAAGAGTCTGGTCATGATTTTTCATAGAAGGGATAAAGTTTATCTAAACAAAGTCTTATGAAATGTGGCATACCTAATCTTGGAATGAAACGGAGGTCATGTCAAAGAGTTTTTCTTAAAAAAATTAAAAATACAAATTGTTTTTATTATTTAGAATCTTTAGAATCAGAACAAACTTTTCGACACATCCAATGTTTTTATACATAACCTAACATATTCTCATCAATTTAAATTACAAACCAACTACAAAAATCTCTTTTATTATTTTTTCAATTATTTTCTGTAATCACTTAGTCGGCTAACGTCTTAATCGGTACGAAAAAAAAAGTATAAAAATAATTTTCAATAAAATACTTTATTAAATTATGTCACTGTGACCTTTTGACGGCTCAGATCCTTAGTTTTTAAAAGATATTCCTTGCCTCCAAAAAGAAATTATTTATAGATGATTTTTTAAAGTCGGTTATAATTTATAGCGAATGATTTTTATTTAGAATATGTTGTGGTATGAGTGGTACAAGAGATCCCTTAAATAAACATATTTAAGGAATACGATTAAGGTAAACGAATTATGTTAATGCAGAGATTGTAATGCGGTTATGAACAATAACACTACCTCTTTGGTATGTATAAAAATATGTTTATAAAAATTTATATTTTATGGACAATTATGAATTTGTTACTCATTTAACTTTTGATTTTCGACATTTATAATTGATTGTATGAGTATATATACAATTTAGTGTAAAGTTTGTAACGCTTAACATTATTGACAACAAATTATTATAGTACTAACAAAATATATAGGTAATCATAAAATCTCCTACTCATTTACGTGTGTTTGTCTGTACTTCATTAAGATAGTTTCAGTTCTGTGAATGAACAAAATCGGCCATTGAGTATAATGGATCCATGGCCCAACTATAGGAGATATAGGAGTAAAACTTCAAGTACAACAAATGTTTATTTCTTCTAAACAAACAACTTCATGTTGATACATTTTCTCATTCTGCTTAGATTCGACAAAATTACAAAATAACTACAAAATATTCATGCTATATGGACAACGTATATCATGTATTTGATTGATGTAAATAATTAAAAGGGCCCCAGACTGTTTTGTAAAAAATGAGTTTTTTTTCGGAACGACCATCATTGTGATAATAACAAACACTATTATTATCAATGACTTGATTTAAAGAGTGAATATTTCACGATGAAACGTTTGTCGAAAACGTCGTTTAGAAAACTTTAACAAAAATGCAGTCAGTTTAATGTTAAACTATCTTTTTTACATGTTAAGCCAATAATTTACATGAACCTAGTTTTGATGACAAAATTAACAATCCTTAAAACAATACATCTTCACATCGCAATGAAATAAATTTGACAAAAAAAAATAAAAAAATAAACGGCAGCTAATTGTAATGCGCAAACGTATACAAAACTAGCATATATATTATTATATCCATATCACATTTAAAACATAATATAAAACTTGAATACGGTAATCTAGGCGCCAATCCACTAGCCATTTTTCATCAAATTTCTGTCACTCGAAATGTTATACTGTTATTGGAGTTATGTAGATATATATAATTATTATAAACAGCTTATAAAATCAAATAGGGAACTTAAATTTTTCAAGAGATTTTCGCCGAGTCAAATAATTCAATTTAATATTTCTTAACTTTTCATTTAATTTTGTAAAGAAAATTTTTTTAAACAAGGTATGTGATTAAATTAAACCTTAAATTATAATGTTTTTTTTTTTTTGTGATTCTATAACCAAACCTATTAAATAATTAATATAACCAAAATTTCATTTCATTATTTTTAAGTTTACAAGTGTAATTTAGATCTAATAAATCCACCAAGTTTTCCAGATTTTCCAATTAAACTAGAGGCTACCAAAATCATTTAATCGAATATAAATATTTCTTATTAACTACACAAATAATAGAATGTTAATGGATAATTTTATAGAATGGATAATTTTAAATTATCTTAAGGTTGTTTCAGCGTAAAACCATGATAAAATTAAAAAATGTTAATGCCAAAGAAAAAACCCCTAGCCTTAATATAAAATTGATGTACATAAATTCACAATACATTGCCGCTTATGATGGCCAGTCAGGTAGACCAGAAACAAAGCGCATATAAACAGTCATAAAACTTCTATTAACTCCTACATTCATCTTACCAATACAACTATTGACATAAGCTAGAGGTCTTACATAAAAGCCTAAAATTTAATTTTCTAAAAGCCCTTGAGATCAACAAATTAAATTAAAACCCAAATTTCACAATTTTAAATAATCAAATAGGCCTTATTAACTCCATTTTATTAAATTTGAAAGTATAAATATCGAAAAAAACATTTATCAACTCCACCCATAATTTCTTTATTCGCAATCATCTTAACTACTTTCTCTATATATTTCCAAAATAAAGAAAAAATTATTCTTGATAATGACTTTGCTCAGTCGAAATTTTTCGAATGAAAAGTTTCCATTATTATTTTATAAAAATGGATTTTCAAAAAATTAATAATTCATCTACAAATTTGGATTAGATGGATTAGATTTAAGTAACATTGGTGATAATTCAGTTTTTTCTACGTCATGAAATTGGCTCTTTGGTTATTTAAACATAATATAAAACTTGAACACGGGTTTTGTACATCTTCGAAAACGTAACTATGTTATATATATATATATATATATATATATATATATATATATATATATATATATATATATATATATATATATATATATATATATATATATATATATATTCGCGTTGTTGTCACACAGATTTGCATAAAACATATCACGTGTAAAACAGAACTTTAGTATGATAGTGGTATATCAAAGGACAATTGTATAACTGGATGAAAGTTACCATTACCATATATTATATCATTCGTATATTTCTACTATTTTAGGTTATTATGCAAGACGAACTGTAGACAAATAGTATAGTGTAGTACTATTGTAGTGTAACGCCCCTCCTATTTGCAAAACCCCGTAGTACCGACTCCTATGAATCAATAAATGGCTACACAAAACATAGAAAACTTTCCTATGCAAGCAAGCACATGTGAGAATGTATTATGTTAGAATGAAATCAAATGCATTTATATTTCAATAGATTAGAATGAGAGGGGACGATTAGAAGATTTTTGTTTTTATTTTTTTCTACCTCTATGTATATGAAATTTTGAGAAATTTCATCGGCTCGAATACAGATATTTGAAGGGAAAGATGTTTGGTGGGTAAACCTTCAATTTATCGAGGAGATTCGGAAGCTTGGACGAAAATCCATTACACTTTATCGCGAAATCATTTATAAATTAACAAATTAATCAGAAAATTGGCCTTCATTAATTATTCATTATACCATGCACTTTATTGCTTCACATCTGCGGCACATCCCGTGACGATACTAGTCAAACAATTAAATCAGCTCAAAATTACGAGTTATTTAGGTGCTGCAAAATTAAATTATGTTTTAATGAAAAATATTTCGTTATTAAGATGCACTGCTGCCGTGATATCTTGCTCAATGATCAATTCTGAAATCAAAACAATAATAATAAAATTAGGTGCTTTTACGGAGTACCTTCAATACATGACATGTTATCTTGACACTTTTCTTAAGTGATTCATATTGGGCAGATTTGTTTGGTCACTTTGATTAAAGGCACCATAAAAAGCATCCTAATTCTGGTACTTTTATTACATTAAAAACTACAATTACATTATAAATTACAATTTTCATTTAAAAATAATTACAATTTGATTTGAGCAAAATTAATCATCTTTGCTTTTGAATTTTTATGCTCGACATACATAATATGTCAGAGTATATGAATTTAAGTATAAACTTTTTTACGTTACCTAATATTGACCGCACAAACAAAATTTAGGTATAGGTGTTCATAGAAATATCAAACTAGTTCTTTTCCAAATGATCGCCTGCCTGTCATCATGATCGAAAACAAAAAGAGATAACGACCTGCAATTTTAGTGACGTATTCTAAACATGAAAAGTGAGTTTAAGGTCGTGAATGAGCAATTTCGATCCATTGGGTACAATGGATTTTCAACGGAACTTTTAAACTATAAATAATAGAAGAAAAGTTCAAATACAAAAAATGTTTGAGTTATCTATAATCTTAGCTCAATTTTGGCTAAAAACACAAATAGGTATTAACAATACGTATTATTATTATACATCTGTATAGACTGGATATTTATGGTATTTTATGAATGTTAATTAAAATTAGTCCAAACAATGTCCTTTAAATCATGATTAATAAATAGTATTTTTATCTGAGTTTTCCATTGATGAATCATTAGTGAAATTTTCATCTCTAGTTAAATATAGAAGTCATCTGGTAAATATGACACCAGATATATATATATTTTGTTTTAAATAACACAACGTGGGCCATCAAAAGAATAGTTCCCTATTTTTCTAGATTTCATTTTCAAGATTATTTTTGCTCTTTTTTTTGTCTCTGTATTCCGCCGGTCCCTGTGTTACGTGTGTTGTGATTTTTGTTCAATAAAATTAAAAAATATGTTTTTAATATTTTTGTTGTTATTTGTTTTCCTGCTTTTATTTCATTTTTTATTTTACTTTTTATTTCGCCTTTATGTATTTATTTACAAAGTAGCTATTTTTTTATTAAATTTTTTTTTATATATTTCAAGTTTGTTAATTGTATTGAATTATTGTTCTTGTTTCACAGAGTGTTTCATGAAAAACGAACACATTTTTTATACTCAACATCATATAGTGTATATGTTAGAGTATATTAGTTTTAGTTTGTAACGGTTGGAAAACTGGACATTATCAAAATCTGAAAGACTCTCTTAAATAGAAAGACATACACACATACACAGTCATGTCAAACACTCCATTGTTTTCGGGTCTCCCAGGTTAAATATATTAAACTGAATGATAATGTTAAATATATCAAGAAGTAGTTTAGTTTGAATATAATGAAACTGGCAAAATATTCATTTTAACAATATTGTTTTTAAATTCTTAATTTTAGCAATTACATGCTTAAAGTACGCCCAAAATTTAACATTTTTATTGTGTAGTTGACAAAATTGATAAAATTATTTAGTTTTTACATACCGAATTTAAAATTTTAAATGATTAAATAATAATAACATAATAATATATTTAATCATTCTTATTAAAAAGGATTATACTGCATTAATTAATTTAAAACAAGATTCGTGATCGGTTAATTAAGATTATTGAAGAAAACATAGTAAAAATGATTGATGAAAAATCGGAAAATGAAGTTTTTTATTAATTTCTCCAGCTCTATCTCAAATAGTGTATGAATTTTTAATAAATTATTACAATTATAGCTCCTAAAACATCCTGTACAGTAGTAGGAACATAGAAAGATTTTATTTAAACATAAAAATTTATTTTTAAATCAAAAAATCAAAGAAGTTTTTCAAATACCTTTGTAATTAACTCAGGTATGAAAAATTTAACGCCATACCCGGCTAGAAATTGTAGTGAGGAATGCCGAAGAATTAGTGAGGGGCAAGTGTGGCTTACCGAACTTAGACAAGCCTAATTTGAGCCTTTTTAAAGCCTCGTTAGGCAAAACGAAGATCAGCTTGTCAAATTTGGATTTAATTTGGGACATTTATGGCAAGCCGAACTTTGGTAAACCTTTGGAATGCCTAACTGGCTGGAAGTAACGATAACCAAAGATTTGCCGAAGTCTGGCTTGCCATAGATATCCCTAGTTACTTTTAAGTTTGGCAAACCGAACTTCCGTAAACCTTTGGATCTTATAATTTCCTGCAAGTTAGGCACTCCAAACATTTGCCGTACTTCGTCTTGCTATAGATGTCCCTAGTTACTTTTAAGTTCGGCAAACCGAACTTCCGTAAACCTTTGGATTTTATAATTTCCTTCAAGTAAGGCAAGTTAGGCATAGAGAAAGATATTTGGCTTCAAGTCATTCCAAGGCTTGGCTCCAAGTCATTCCAAGGCAATTGTTGTTGGAACAATCCATAATATTTATCATATAGCTGATGACGTTGCATACATGCAGTGTTCCTTGGCCCCTATTTCAAGTTATTCATTTGAAAATTTATTAGGAAGATTAAGAAAATTATTAAGAACGGGTAATAAACCTCTTGCTCAACTTTGTCGGCGGTTTATTGAGATTTCGACATGTACTGGAATGTGTCCTAAACCACAATTAACAAATACTATAGAAATATTTAAAGAATATCAAAATGATGATACTAATGAAATAATAATAAAAAGGTTAAAATTTAAAAATGTATTATTGACTACCAAATCCCCGGACAATGTTGAATTGTTAAAAAATTATGAAGTTTTCGAAATTCATAAAATATTTCGGTTTTTAACAGATAATGAAATGACAATCAAAATAAACGGGAAAATATTTAAAAAAAAAAAAAATCTCTCTAATAATAAACGTTTTTAATACGACGATCAATATTTTAAATAAATAAATTTAAAAAAAATTTAATGGTAGGTATTGATATTTTGTAGGTAAAGAAAAAAGTGAACGAGTTTAAACTCGCTCACATCAATTGATGTGAGCAATTCTTAGAAGCCAATGTATCTATTATATGTGTATGTATATATATATATATATATATATATATATATATATATATATATATATATATATATATATATATATATATATATATATATATATATATATATATATATATATATATATATATATATATATATATATATATATATATTCTTGTGTATCGCAACACCACTACAGCGCTTGACTGTCACATGGTTGGCGGCTGAGTCACATGGCATTTTCGTCATAATTATTGTGAGTTTACAGGCTTGCCAGATGAGGCGACTTATCGCCATTTAGGCTACTTTCTACAAAGGCCAGCGACAAAAATTTTTTAGAAAGCGACTAGTCACCGATTGGCGACTTTTAAATGAATGAAGTAAAATAATAATTTACTTACTTATAATTTGCAAAAACTAAATATTTTTATGTAAACAGTAACAAAATATTATTTTGCAATTGAGTACATGCCAATAATTGTATTTATATTTACCGTCACAGAGTCATCTTTTGGCGAATTATTATACCCATATTGTGCAAGTGTTGGTCGATATTGTAACGATCGATACTGTGTGATCGATACATAAATCCATAAGTGTGTAAGTTCAATAGTTAAGCTCATGCATAAATACATGGATACATAGTAATGACAAACACTAGTCACAACTCATTTAGCTTGTTAAAAAACTTATATATACTTACGTATTTGTTAATAAACATGATTTTATAATACAAAAGTATAGAATTCTTAATAAAAAGAAATAATAAAAAAATTTTATTTAGTTTTTATTATTTGAATTAACCGCGGCGACTTTACGCTACTTCAGCGCCTTTGGTCGGCGGTTAGGAGAAAAGAAATCCTGGGCACCCTGTGAGTTTAGTGACTTAAAGAGTTCGATGATACAGTGGAATAATGTACCAGATATACTGGTATTATTGAATAAGTTGATTTTTATATAATCATTCATATGATATATTTAAATAATCAAATACAGTAAGTTCAGTTTTGTTAAATCAGGCGGGAAACAATATCAAGTGAATACGGTTAGATTGAAACAGCAATAAAACAAAGGACAGTGTGACGGGCTCATTTATTGTGTATGGGAATTTCTTATGTTATTCTTATAGCAGTGTACTCTGTTTAAATGTGACAAGTGTGTAGTGTTGGCGTGCTTCTCTGCTGTAAACGCTCAGCATAAACTTAGTTTTTTTATATACAAGTATTGACGTGAATCAATAAGTAAAAATTAATTACAAGGCGTGTTATTATTAATTTATTCAGATTTTTTTTAAATAAAAATAATGGGTCCTAAAAAAAAGTAAAGGCACTCCCGAAACAATGTATAAACTAGTCTTATTTAAACGTAATGGTGAACAGGAAGGAAAAGAATCAATTGATATTGTTCCAACTGATTGGATTTCTTGGGATGCTAATTTGAAGGAATTTCAGGTAAAATTTATGCCAGAAGAATCTTATGGTCGCAAGGTAAACATTGAATTATTGAGTAAGATGGTAAAAAACTGTGATAAGCCTGACAGTACTTGGCCATTATATCCTATCGAGATCCGTGGACGCGCAAGTAAGTTTCTCCTAATTTATAATAAATAAATTACAAATATATAAATTAATAAACAAATTTATTATAAATTATCCTATATATAGGATATTTATAAATTCGCAATTATCTTTGTATTTTTTGTGCTTGTAAGATATACTTGTTATCATCTCTCTTATTATTTAATTACTGAAAATAAATTGTAACAATTAAAATTAACGAACTTCAAATGAGGCATGCCGAATGTCTAACTTACTGCTTGTGAGGATCCAAACTTGACCCATGTTTGGGAAGTAACGCAGTTGCGAAGTTCGGCCAAACTTGGCTTCCAAATTCGGTAGCAGTTTAGAAGCCAAGTTTGGCCGAACTACGAAACTGCGTTACTTCCCAAACATGGGTCAAGTTTGGATGCCTCACTAGCCGCAAGTTAGACATTCGGCATGCCTCATTTGAAACAAACTATCGCCTCACTAAAATTTCTAGTCGGGAACTCTTATATTTTATAAAATAAATATAGAACGAAATTGCAGAAGATAATTGGAATTATCAGGCAAAATAACATTTCTGCCTCATATATAAATATCGTATAAATATTATCTGATAGATTGGGCATCAAGTCAGAATTATCAAAACATGTATTATATTGTCCTAAAGAATTTTATTTTAACTCTCAAGAACCACTCTATAAGTTTGTATATACTTTTTCTCTGTGCTCTGTTATAAGCAATAGTAGTTTAGAGAATTTATTCAATTTAAGTGCAAAATGGCACTAATGGGATAAATGGTTCTAATGGGATATACTTGATAAAATTAATTTAAGGGCAAAATTGTACCATAATTTTTTTTTTTTTTTTTTTTGATATTTGAATATTTTTCCGACATTAACAATGTCGATTTAATACTAAAAAATTTAAGATTTAAATTTATTTTCCATGAAAATTTCGTAAATGTTATTATTGCATTATTGCAAATTATAATTCGTTGTGACTTACATTTAGTTCCAGTCAAATTTAAATAATGGAATTTTACGTTATATTTGTATATTTCAAAATACAAACTTATAAAAGAGGCAAATTTTTCAGTATTTTTTTGTTGCGGCCAATCAAAGAAGTCCAATTATTCGTTGAAAATTCACAGTAAAATTAATACAAAATTCTGATTTTAATGAAATTACAAATAACTAAAAATTACTGATGTTATGTTTTTATTTTTATTTTTTTGGAGTATTTTAAATCTTTCATTTCCTAACTGAAAACTCAACAAGAATTTTAATAAAAGAAAATTAATATTCTATACAATAATTCACGCAACAACAGCAGAACAAAAAAAAAAATGAAAAAGGATAACACAATTTATTTAAATAACCGTATTTTTCATTTCACTGTGGAAAAACTAATACAAATATATTTATACATAATTACAGAATGCTTAAAGAATTACGTGGCATTTGAAACATCCTGGAATATACAACAAATTTATGGCAAAATTATCTGCTCCAAGAAGTGGGCAACTGAATAGATCAGAACGCCACAAGCACATCGAATATGCTATTCAACATTTTTATAATGTAATAATAGTTACCATTAAATTGTTTGCTTATATATAAAAATCCATCATAAATCGTCCTTCGGATTGCGATAACATTTTGTTAACTGATTGGTTTCATCAGTGCGAAGGTTATGTGTATACTACAATTTACTTGTATTGGGTCGCACTTAACATACACCAGCAAATGTATTTGAAAGTGTACCTCTTCAATTTTACAATTTTTCTTGTCTTTCAACAGAATTTCAAAATTTTAATCGTCAAACAGTACATTATCAAAACATTGTTTCTTATTGTTTTTATGAGCACAAGTAAATTGTTTCATTTTTATGTGTAATTGTCAGATTCCATAACTAATTTTTTCACAATTTTTGTTGTATTAACTCATTATATAGAATGATGAACGTTGCACATCTACCGGAATCTATCACGAGGCTTCCGAAGTAAAAAGACATTTCATGGAAACGAACTTCGCAAAACGAAATGCCCTGACCATGATGTAATAAAAATTGAAAATTTATAAGATTTTTCACTAAAAATAATTAGGAGAATAGGTGAAATTTTTTTTTACTGTTATTTATTAACCTAATGCTTGTCACAAACTGAAATAATTAGGGGGGAGGGAGTTTAGCCATGAGTAGTATTAGTAAATTACACAATGTTGAATCACGTGCTTGCGCAATTTAGCTAAGTCTTAGAGGGGATTATAACATATTACTGATGCATATTCGTTTATGAAATATCTTAAAAAAATCCACTTAATATCTAAAAAAATAAAATTTAAATAATAAATTTTTGTGCAAAAATACCTCAAAAATAATTATCCAAGTGTTATGAAATTATCCACAATATAGACATGAAAGAGGAAGGATTTTCTCGAAAGAATTATTTTGGAGTAATTTATACGTGAAATTTTAAGCTATTAAAATAAAAAGAGTGTTCTTCAGTTATATGTGGCAGTTCCTTTTAAATATATAAAATAACTCGAAAAATTGGTAAAAGTTTGTCGCAACGCCACTGCATGCATACGTTTGGATCACAGTGTTTACGACCATAGAGTAGTTAGGTAACAAACATATACATCACACGAGGAAAATCTAGAAAATTATATAAAATCAACACATATAACTCTTTGTAAGTGCATTGTGTTCATTTCTTCTTTTTATTTTTTTCATCATCATCATTATCAAACCTTTGTTTTTAGCTGCTTATTCGGTTTTTCAGTGTACAAAAAAATTACCTTTTTTTTGTCTATATCCGGTAAACAACAAAAAAAAAAACACAAATTTTGATGGACAGATTTTTATATAACCCTTTAAATATCATAAATGAAAAATCTGTAAAAATAAAAATAATTAAAAAAATTTTTGTTTTGAAAAAAAATAGTAATGCCACGTCTATATACTATGTAGGGCATTAAAAAAAAACCGGTTCGCTTTTTAAAATAATAATTATTGAATTACATTTCCTTACTGCATGTTTTTCGTGCCTCATCGACTCAATTTGAAACATTATAAAATTACGAATTTGAGACATAAAATCCGAATAACAATAAAATCTAAAAATAAAAAATTATCGTTCATTGATTTTTTTTTCTTTTACGTCTTTAAATTATGCTTAGAACAAATGTTGCAAGCAGCTTACGAAATTAATTTCCCTTTATATACTTAAATATTAATGTTTCAACAGTTTTATAATCATTGATATTATTAAAATGAACAAAATTGTTACATACAAATTTGAACTATACACAGTACTTCTATCTCTTTTACGATTTAAAGCATGGATCATAGATTTTCAGTTATCTTGATAGCAGACAAGCACTCAAAATTGTGAACTTATTGGGCTGATAAAGTTTATAAACTTTACCTACTGTAAAATTTTTCCCCTACTTTCGATATTTTTTAACAGTTCTTGTCCACAGATGTAAATAAGCACTCAAATTAAGTTTTGGCGGAATTTTTGTTCAAGTTTCTTCAACGTTCTGGATTCAGTGATTCCTGAGGAGTAATTTGAAAGAAAAAACATGTCGTCGTAACTAGATATCCGTCATTTTATGCCTACAATATCCATACTGTTTATTTACAACACTATGTAGATTATACTCAAAAATAATCCGAAATCCGGATTTTCCTTGACACTTGTTAAGAAAAAATGTTTGTTGGTATTTTTAGAAATTTGTAATAATGGGATGGGCGCTTAGAAAAAGACAGTGTTCGAACGTTCAATTCCTAGATTGTATAGAAAACAAGCAGATTTATTTTCTAAAAGAGGGGGATATAATAGACAAATTAAAATTTTCTTTTTTTTCCAATTTATTTTATTCACATCAATTGTCGAAAACCAAAAAAAAGTTATTATTTTGTAGATTTTCTCCAAAGAGTACAGTAAATTCTTTGAATTTGATAAACATGCCTAAATGAAATTACAACAAAATCGAGCAAAGTGCTTTCCGTTCGAGTGAGTATCGAAACAAAGTTGAAACTTGTGAAAGATTTTATTAAAAGTGAATTTCCTCAAATGTCTATGTCGATCAAATTTCATTTATATCAAAAAATATGTTCGAAAGTAACAACATAAAGAATAACACCTGCATAAAAAGATAGCTAATGCTAATCGAAAATGACAGAATCGTATATTTATACTATTTTTCTCATTTCGGTCATTTACAATCTTATATAGAAGAAAATATAAAATTATTCACCTGTCTTCCTTTTCGGTGCATTTAATAGAGAAATTGAATAATGACAAATGATTTAAATCTATGCTCTTTAGACGGAGGTAAAAAATGTATTTTCATAATAAAAATTCTTCGTCAATACCTACTAAAACAATTTTAATAAAATTCTTTTTCCATGTTTGAAAATTGATTCTTTTTTATTTATTTTTTTTTTTTTTGTCGAGAGTATCGTCATGGAACGTACCTACCTAACGCGAATATACATTTCCCTTGATAATGATTGAAATTCAGACACCATATTTGTTAAGTCAATGTATTTTACCAGTATGTTGGATTTATGCCAAAATGCTTTGAGGCTTTACCCTGTCGTTTCATTTGAAAATTTCTTTTATAGAATTACATATAGGATGATTTATTATAATGGATACGAAAAAAAAAAAAACAGAAGATCGATGTGGAATGGTTTCCGGAAAAACACAACGTGAATTTTCATCATTTTTATTTTCTTCGATCGATGTAAAATACGTGATAGAATTAAAAATTTATTTCACTCTATGCTATGCAATTAAAACATATATAAATTGTAATGTATGGATGCCAGGAAAAAACATATTCTGTATTAGAAGTGAGAGTAATATCTGGATCCAAAATCCAGAAATATCAAATTAAATATTGAGTTGAGTCTTAATGACAATTCCACTTTGCACAAAATTTGGCACAGTTTTTCATAAAGACTGAATTGAATTTTGTATGTGTAAGCTTTCTGCCTACCTACTCTCAATTTTCTTTGCAGAAATCTGTGTTTTTTATTCGTAGATTTGAGTTTCGAGGATTGAAAAAAAGGCAATTCATATTAGTAAAATTATTTAAAAAATAAAATGAAATAAAAAAAAGCTCTTGCCTTCTTGTAAATTGGTTTCGGTGAACAGTCAATACTATTGATTTTTTCAAATATAATCTTTAATCACAAGCTTGCAAGCACAGCGAAATAAAATTATATAGTAGAACGTTTAGTCACACAGCAGAATTGTGTTTTTTTTTTTTACTACAACACAATTCAGCTGTGTGACTCATAACGTGCTACTATCAATCTACAAATATCACTTTTGATCATAAGCTTGCAAGAACTGTGAAATAAAGCTCTGATATAGTTTCTTTTGTATTTTATCGTAAGTCAAAAACTTGCAAGCACAGCGCAGTGTGGTTATATGGTATTACATGCTGGTACACATCAGAATCATGTTTTATTTTGTATTAACATGATTCCGTTGTGCGACTTGTATCGTGCTACTATCGATCTACAAGTATCACCTTTATTCATAAGCTTGCAAGCACAGTGAAATATCGGTACATTTTGGCCTCTTAGATTCAAGGAAATCAGTAAATGCCACATTATGTTGTAATTGTAGGGAAAAATTTCGGTTTTTATAATTCTACGAGGTTTTTTTCTGTGTTCTCGGTCAAAGAGTATCATTATTTGTGTGGTGGTAATGTGGTACTATCATTTTCAGTCTTTTTTTTTTTTTTTTTTAAATCGATAAACCCAAAATATGTATCATCTTTGGTCAAACGCTATCATACGCATACAAATTCAATGTGGATTATATTTCATCGGAATTCCGATGCACGTGGGACAGTGAAAGGTACAGTAGAAATATGGAAATTAATTTGTAGTTGTTATAATTTTTATCGATAATTTTGATTCGAAGAAAATAGAACCGCTCAAACAATTTTTAAAATATCGTGACAAGACGATTTGAGCAAAATTCGCTCATTATATACATTTGTATTACAACGTCTGAACTTCTAAACGTTGAAATATTCCCAAAACTTTAAAAATTATAAAATCATTTAACCAGAATATTCTAAATATATTTAGTATTCAATTTCTACAAAAAGAGAATTCAATTTTTTTTTGATATTTCCCTGTAATGATTAAAATATGAAACTTAAATACATGCGGCTGTATGTATTGTTTTTAAAATTTTTTGAAAAATATATTATATAAAACAAAATACCATAAAAATTAAAAAATCGCTAAAATACAAAACAATTTTCTAAATCAAAAAAACATTTTGTGTATAAAAAAAAATAAAAAAATAAACATTGTGCCTGAAGTCATGTTAACTGAATCCAAACACACATTTTTTACACAAATTAGCTTATTTATTGTTGAGTTTTTATATATATATTAGCAACAACAACAACATTTTTCCTACTATTCACATGTACATATAGATATTATAATAATAATTGTAATTTTCATATGTTTAGGTAACAACTGTATTTGAAAACGTGAAAAATCACAGTCATAACAATATTTCCAGTGCAAGATTATGAAGAAAAAAATTTACGCAAAAATGAACAATTAAACATTTCTAGGGTACCTGAGACAACAAAGGATCATCTAACTTGTAAGTGCCAAAAAATGTAATATTCTTATTTTTTTTTTTTTTATTTTAAGGATAAAAATAAGCTTTCTAAACAGTTTATTATTTTAATTGATCATAAAAGTCTAAAAAATACAATAAAAGACGATAATTTTACTTTAAAATATTTTACTTTTCAAAAACTTCCTTTTTGGGCCTTATGAAACCACTTTAGTTATAATAATCTGTTAGGACTCATTTTCTATAATAATTGCTCTCTGGGCTGGCAAAAAAAACTTCTCAAGAAGTATTATCTTTTCTAAAATAAATTAATTAAATCAAATTTATCACAATTTTTCTTTCAATTACAAAATAAGCATATAATTTATGTTTAATGTGGTCATAGGCGAGAAAAACATGTTTAATGTGGTCATAGGCGAGATATGGTTTTAACGTTGTTAACGCATATGGCTATGGCCACGTTTTATATATGATTTTCATTATAAAATCATTCTCGAATATTAAAAATGAAAAACCAATCGTTGAGTTCTTGGAAATATTCTGGAGATCGTAATAAAATTAATTGTATACAAATTAAGGAGCGACTTCAGATAACTTTTGGAAAAATAGACACACCAATATCTGCGAATCATATAATCATTTTCTTGGACTTTATTCAATAAAAAACCACGCAGCTGTCAGTGCACTCTTTATTTCTACCTTTGTCTAGGATACTATAGGATTTTTCCAGTCCATTTGACGTTACTCTATCGAGTATAGTTTCTTGAATTCTAATAAGACCCATGCTTGTTCACAATAGGCCAATACTATATCTTAGAAAAGATGGAAGTAAATTAACTTATATGAATGCAATATGAATGCTAAATGCAAATTGACTTATTTATCGTGTCCTATAGTTCCTAATATAATTCCTAATGTCTAATATAATTCCTAATGTCATATAATAACAATCATATAAAAATTTATATATCAATAAAAGTTATAAAACGGTGCAATCAATGTCAGTTTATTTACAAAAGAATGAAGTCACTAGCGGCTTCGAATTATTTTATTGAGTTATCTCGATTAAAGACATCTATACGTATCTCCTAGATCTTATTTGTCTGAGGTACCTTATAAAAGTATTACCAAAAACGGTTCTCCCAGTCGATAGTTCTGTGGTAACAAAACATAAAGAAACTACACTCGTATTGAGAACCTCGTTTTTTTGTAGTCGGTTTAAAGAGATACATTAAATGTGTTTTTATGCATGAATTTCTTACAAAAATTCCATTTTATTAGCATTTTTCGGAAAAAGAACTTTTGAGAAACTAAAATATTATTATAATAGAAAATTTTGAATGTAATTCATGTACATAAAAACGTATGCAAATAATAACAAAAAGAAATTAATTAATATTATTAGCATTTAGCTGTAAATGAACACAACTAAACTATATCGAGTTTATAAATATAAATATCTAGGAATATATTTTACAAAACAGGTTGGACTTTAAAATTTAAACACTTCTTAACCGACTCCAAAAAATTCTCTTCTAAATTCGATTGTATTTCTTATCTTATCTCTAATACTTCTTGTTGTTATTATTCTTGAGTTTCTAATTGTATGGAATGTATATTAAGTGTATTTTACTAATGCTACTGATTAATAACAGAGCAAACATTGATTTTCTTTTGACTATGTGTCGACAATCTAAACAATTAACACAGTTTCTTGTTATCTTCTTGTTGAGTAGTTTAATCTTACAACTCAATCGGTCAATGCATTCACAAAAATATAGCTATTGTACTATATTCTAGGTTTTTGTCACTAAAAATGACAATAAATCGGGATCGATTCATTCAATTTTGAGTTTTGTGTGTGTATACGCATGAAATGATTTTACGATTGAAATTTTGTCCAAATCGAATAATTCATCTACTTGAAATGATGAACTATTATTCTTCTGGTGGGAATTAAACACATATCACAAAAATTTGCATTTTTCAACAACAACTTTTCAATGTTTCATGTATAAAAAAATGAAATTTTTTATCGCAATAATTTCAATCGACTTTAAATTTTCAAAGTGTGCTATTTAGGCATTTAGGACCGCGTACACATGTACAATATTCGCGTCTTACGTAACACTGTAGCCCAAATTTTAAGCATAACACCAACCTTTATGTGGATGTGAACGCGAAACACTGTCGTTTAATAAAAGTTGATAAGTGACGATGTTACATCGCGTTCCACAAATTGTCGGTAAATTATCCCATCAAATTTTGTTGAAATATTTCAATATTTCAATATGAAGAAGAACGAACAAATGTTAGGTAACAGGCTACTGTAATCGCCAGGATATCTTTGTGTATAATGATTTCAAGGATATTTTGGTGATTACTAGTTGCAGGCTACCACTGCATCAACCATAACAGTGATCTCCAAAAGTTTTTAATTTTAACTACTAATTTTATAATACAGATTTTAGAATTTTTGGAAAAGTAAAATCAGAAAAATAATTATACATTATTAAATATTAGGTAGCAGGCTACTACAGGGATCAAAATGTCCTTGTGTTTAATGATTTCAATGATATTTTGATGCCTGTTTGTTGCAGGTTACCACTGCCGTTTAATAAAAGTTGATAAGTGACGATGTTACATCGCGTCCCATAAATTGTCGGTAAATTATCCCATCAAATGATGTAAAAATATTTCAATATTTCAATTTGAAGAAGAACGAACAAATATTCGGTAGCAGGCTACTATCGTTATCAAAATATCCTTGTGTATAATGATTTCAATGGTATTTTGGTAGCTGATAGTAGCAGG
>CM035596.1:18299085-18477373 GCA_020423425.1 Chrysopa pallens
TGATTGCATATCGGTTATTATGGTTATTATTATTATTATTATGCATACAAGTTAATTGTTATATTTTGTATGCGATTGTCATATTCTATAACTTCAATGTTCTATCTATAAAAGTGAAAATGTCGTTTCTATTTTCGTAAAACGGATATGTGTTAAAACAATACAATTTGTAAAACATATCCAAGTTGTAGAGTTTGACAATCGCATACGAAAATGTAATTCGCTTATGTTCATAATTAATAATAATAAAAATAGACATATAATCAAGGTACATGATCATGTATATGTCACACTATACAAATAAATACACAACATCGGTAAGATTGAGAACAAGCGCATGAAAAGATCCTTAACTACCAAGAATTTGTGGTTAAGTTGGAAGCACATCTGACTAGTAATTTGATGGTTCCGGGATCGATTCCCACCTGGTGTATAATGTAATTACTATCTTTCAATGTAAAATTGTGTGGAATATTTCATGACAACGAAATGTTTGCTTCTTTTAACAATTTATAAATAGAGATGGTTTCAAAATCAAAAATTGAAATTGATTAAATTGTTTAACTTACCTATCTACAACAATCAATGGCCCATTTTGAAATTCTAATAGACTAGTTTGAATACTGGTGGGTAAATCATATATTGCGACAACATTTGGTACTGATTGTGGCCATCCTCGACATTCCACAACTCGAACATGTAACTCATAATCATCTTCTAATGATTCAATTGTTATTTCACGAACCATATAAATATCTGTTGTATGATTTCCTGTCATTTTTACACGATGTGTACCTGCATCAAAATCTTCACCAGGTGCTGGCCAAAAATCAGGAAAATCCTTCAAAAATAAAATTATTCATCATGATACGGTATATAATTTTTTCTTAATTTTCTATGAATAAATGTTTTAAAGGTTCAACCACGGCGGACGTTTTTATTCAGAATTTTTGGTTTCATACATTACTTTAAGATTTTAATATGAGAGGCATAATTTTAAAATTACTTTAAAGATAACGACGCGAACTGTCTAATAGAATTCCAGCTTTGCTTCACGTGAAATATCTCCTATATTAAAAATTGAAGATGGTTCTTGATAGTGAGTTTGACCCAAATAAAAAAAATAAATAAATATTAATACGTACCTCATTTGATGGTGATATGACCACAACAGTTTGAGCACTGTTACCCCAGACCATTTGCCAAAAATCAAGTACTGTATGTGGTAATGGATGTTGTGTAATAATAAATTCTTGTAAACTATGAAATCCTTGTATCCATGTTGCATTAATATAATCAGACCCTTCCACACCAGGTTTAACCGTTAACGGTACCCGCCATTGTTCAATGGGTACAAAACCTTGATTACGATTCTTCGGTACATTAATCTCTTTATAAGCCGATACTAAATGAAAATCTCTTGGTTGAAAATTTGTTACAAGTTCATACTGATGACGTAATGCTTTCCATGGATTACCCGATTCATCAGGTAATTGTAAATTCATTACATAATTTGTTATTTCAGTTCGTTTGATATTTGTTTCAGTACCAGTTGAGATTGCTTCGACTAATGCATCATGTATAAAAATATATTGTTCTTCGGTTTGTACCAAAAAATTACGTTGTGTACGAATATGTCGTAGAAAACCCCAAATATTCACTTCACCTTTAGCTTTAATTTGTTTTAACATTGCATCCAAAACAATGTATGTGCCAGTACGTCCAACTCCAGCGCTATTAAATTATTTAATTGATACAGAGCTTAACATTTAACTACTAATGATTAGAGAGTTGATGGTATAATTGATATTTCGATTAAGATAGTTGCGGAGCTTGGAGATTGTTGAATCAAATTTGTCAAAAAATTAATCCTACAATTATCCTTTGAATCCACCTATGAAATATCCGTCATTTTTTTTTATTAACCGAACGTAGTGAGGTCTATGGTTTGACTAGACGATTATGGATTTCGTTTATCTATATCTATCAATGTTTGATCCATCCGCTATAACTACCAACATATTGTTAAATTTTGATATTTGGTCACATGTTCATCGCATTCTGGAAATATTGCATTCCTCTCTTTGGGAAAAATATAAAAAATACCAAATTTTTCTAAGTATACAAGAAAAATGCGATTTGTTCAATTTTGATAATATTTAGTAGGCATGTTAATCACATTCAGGAAATTTATTACGTTATAGTTTTTCGCAATCAATTTGAAATAAAATAATATAATTAGACGAAGTTGAAAACCAGTGATTGTTTTGATGTGTCCTCGCCCCCTTTTTCGAGAAAATCATCAAAATGCAATTTTTTTAATGTGATATATAATCATAAAAAGAAAACAAAGTTGTAATTTTTTATAGCATTAGAGGGAGAGGAAGGTGCTTTTAAAAAAATTTCTAAATATTCCAATTCTTTTCCTGAGTAGGATGTTGCGATTGTTTGTTTAATTTTGAGTGAGGATTAGAGCTTTAGCAAATAAGAATATGATGTAGAGACCGAGTGAATTTCTTGTATTTTCGCCTATCAAGCAACCAAAAAATAAGTTAACGAAAAAATTATCTAGATTCTTCAAATCAAATTTCATTACAATTAGATAATTATTTTAAATGATTTTATGCGCAAAATTTGCTTAATTTTCCAAATTTATTAACATTATTTTAACGGATTGGCGATAATCCTGAACCATATTATTAGCGATGCAATTATCATTTCTGTTTCAAAAATGAAATGATCCTTTGAGTTCATAATAACAAGTAATAAATAATTTATGACTTAAGACAGTTTATCAACAGCTGCTGTTCTTACATAAAGGAGTGTGCTTTTAAACAGCTGTTGACTTAAAGTACGTGTAATATACATTGTATTTCTTCTAATTTTCCAGTACAAATAACTTAAAATATATCCAAAGGTTATGAAATTTGGATAAGTATTTTTTTATTTATTTGTGTTGGTAAATTGTATGCTCCTAATAGCTGTTGATAAACCCCCTTAACATAAACTCAGAATATGTTTGTATATTATGGACAATATGTAAACAGCTACGAATAGTTGAATGTGAAAAGGTTACAGGATTGAAAATCATATTTGATTAACAAGTCAGCTCAAAAAAAAAAAAAAAAAAAAAAATTGAAATTTTAAAGACCGCAAATAGAACTTTCGCCAATTGCTGAAGGTAATCTAGATCAATTTCATATTTCAATTAGAATTTTCTGCAAATCCTTTGTGGTATGCGTACTCCATTTATGAGTACTTAAAGTACCGTTAAAAATAAATGGAGGGCATGTATGTATATTATATTTTCGATTCAATATAAATTACAAATTCAGCAACGTTCTAATGAAAAAAAAAAATCAAAATAATTTTTCAACTTTTAACTATGATTTCTTTATAGTTTTCTACTTCAACTATCTTAAAACAAAACAAAAATTCCACCAACAGCTCACTAATCATAAATACAAAAAACGAGAACATTCCCACACAGAATCCACGGCGGTGTGAAGATTAAACAACAACACCCACCTTGGTTGTTCAGCGTTGGAGCTGCTCGTGGGTATTAGATCGCTTTGTGCGAAGCCATCAGGGATTGCACCTCGCAGGATCGATTGCTGAAGATCCTCCGAGCCATCACTGAGAGATGAGAGCATAATAGGACTGCTAATAAAAAAAAGGTATATAGACAAAAAAATATATTTACCTGCAATGTACAATTATTGGACCTGCGTCTGGTGGATTTGCTGCCGATGATTTTTTTACAAAATGTAATACAGGTAATGGATGATCGGGCGTACCATGATCCGGCCAATTTGTGTAATGATACTGGAATACGTACTTCTCTGCCATAGCTGCCTTTTTCTTCTTAATCTGGATAAAAATAATTTAAAAATGATATTTATGTCAAATTAATGAAATATTTATGATCAAAATGAAATTAGAAAAATTAGTAATTTTTCGTAATTAGACTACCCAAGGAGTATTCGCTATGTTCCCTTTTTGAGAAATTATAACGATTGAGAAATTTTTTAACAATTTAAAAAATTAATTTCTGAAGCAAGGTAAAATAAAAACGGATAGCAATGTTTTTCCGTAATTACGAGATGTAAGTAACAATCTCCTAAATTTCCATACAGTTTACAAGGGAAACATTGGGGAGCCGAAACATTTTTTTTTAAATTTATTGCTCAAAACCCGCCGTTTCGGAAGATAAAAAAATTTTGATAAATCGAATATAAACCTTCAATAAACTGGCGTTTTGTTCGAATTATATGAGAAAAACATTTTTTTGCCACCTATCCATATCTCGGTTCCGGCGTATTTGACGACATAAATTTAAATGTACATGTTAGAAATCTCTCCAGGAACTCAAATACCATGCGCCAGTTGGTTTACGGAGAGCTGTTATATATACACACCATTGCTGTAAATGATTATCATTTTCATAATGGACACATAGGTGATGTCACATAGGGTGAGATCGAGTCGATATTTCAGTAAATCTTTTTTGGAAGACGATGAAAAGATTCATATTATTTTCTTGAATGAAATTACTTGATGAAGTTAGATAAGAAATTTTAGGATACGAAAGTTTGTATTAATCCACCATGGATACCATTCCAGCGGAAAAACTGTAAGTTTCTATTTAGTATCATCACAGAATTTTACCCCGGGAAGCATACATGCTTCTAGGAATAAATTGTTCTCGAGGAGAGCTGAGAGAGCCTAATGGACTAGAAGCTGGAGAACTAATAGCGATTCCCCTTTCATTGTTGATTGTGATTGTTGTATCAACCCTTACTTTCGAGACTCTGTAGTACGTTTTCAGTTCTGAAAAAAACATTATAATAGACGATACGAGTTTTGTTTATCTGTGAAATTTCTATATTTAATAAGACGAGTTAGCATATGTATTTCAGTCTAAGAATCATTACTAAAGTAACCAAAGTAACATCTCGTAACCATAGTAAATAATTCGTTCTTCCCTTAATCCGATATTTCGTAAAATATAAGCCTCCCAAGGTAGCACCTGCACAATATAAATGTTTTATTATAATAAATTTTTAAAATTTGGAATATATATCATCAATCAAAAATCGCATGTCATTAGGCTATGAAAATTTGAAGACGATTGGCCATCCCAAACATGAGATATTTGCGAACAAAAATCATATTTTTTGTACATATAGCAAGCATAAGTGTTGAAAAATAATATTTATGTTAAAATTGTCTTTAAAGGTTTTTGCCTGTACTAAAAAAAAAAAAAAAGGAATATACAGACATCTGTAATTCGAATATAATTGAAATTTATTTTAAAAATTTTTATATATATATATATATATATATATATATATATATATATATATATATATATATATATATATATATATATATATATATATATATATATATATATATATATATATATATATGTATATACATTTTATAATTATTAATGAGAACTCTAGGATTTTTCTAAAAAATTTCGATGTTTTGCCCCAATTTCCTAGATAAAATTATTTTGTAAATACGTATTTCGACTACAAAGTAGTCATCATCAGTATGAATTAGCTAATTTTTGTTATTCACACACAATAAATGTTGATACTATGGTAATACTTTGTTTTTGAACATGATCTCTGATTTATGAAAACTTTTTGGATTGAGTATCCATTTTACAATTTCATTACTATTTTACAATCTACCGCTTTGTCGAGATTTTAGCCGAATTTACTGAAATAATTTTCCAATAATATTGGTGCAAGAATTTACGAGTACGAGTCAAATAAATATAATTAAATATATATAAATTTTTACCCTAAGATGACGAATTTGTAAAGTTCGTATTGTATAGGTCGCCATAACATCTTCTCGAACATTACGTACTTGAATGATACCATATGTTTCGGTACCTTCCTTAGGCCAATACATATCGCATTTTTTCTGTAAATTAGAATAATTCATTGAAAAATATCAAGAAGCGTATTTGTTCGAACAAACACTTATACAATACTCACTCGCCCGCGTTCAGATAAATTTGTAATCATTACGATAATAGTTACACGTTGCTCCCAAACCATACGCCAAAAACATTCAAATGTTGATGGTAATGGACCTTGTGTACCAATATAGGCGCGTGTACATTGAAAACCATCAATATAATTTGCATTTAGATAATCTACATCATTCTTTTGACCTGGAATCGGCAGTAAATGAACTCTGGTGTGATCATCTAAAAAAAAAAAAAATAGGATAATATATTTTAAATTTTATATACATTTTAGACAAGATTACACGAATTCATTAATTTTTTAACCACAATTTTAACAGCCAAAAAAAAGGAGCTAATTATTCAACCTTTACATTTCTTTATAACATGTTTTTATGACATTCTATTTCCGGGCAAATATGGCCGGATTATTAATGGAAGTGATTCTACATCATGAAAGACGAACAATTGTCTTGAACCAATTTTCAAAGTGCGTTACCACAAAGTACGAATTTAAAAGAAGAAATCTACGTACCGACATGTCCGTGTTATTTATTTATAGTAAAAACAATAGAATTCTCTTGCAAATAAGCCTAAAGGAAGCAAATATAATCTGGTGTCCAAAAAATTGAGTGAATAATTTCATAAATTTCCCTTTTCGTAGGTTGGTAGTAATGTTCTTGATTTTTCTTGAATATATTTAATATCTTCAGAGCTAATTGTGCTTTTATAACTGTTTCTATCCGATTAGTCCTCCGTAGCACCTTTGAATTTTATTTGCTTATAGTAACAGCAGAAAAATTCGCTGCTTTCAGGTGACAGAGTTGAGTGAAAGTTTTCCTCAAAGTTATTTAGTGAATCAAAATTTCGTTTATAGACTCGGTAAATATAAAAAAAAAATTGTTTAAAAACAAACGAAGCTCGTATTAAATCGAAAATCTGGGGATTAGCACAATATTACAGTGAATTACGTAGATAAAATCGCTGGAAAAACTGTTCTTCAAAGACTGGAAAAAACATGGGTTAAATATTCATAATTTAATGACAAATACATATGTATTTGGTAAGTGATTTCTGGTAATTCTTAATAGATTAGAGATTAAATAATATTTTTTAGATATCGTAGGAATTCAGCTAAAATTATTGAAGCTTAAGGTAAATAGAAATTTATATAATCATTTATCTAAATGTTAAACAATTCGTAACTTACAAGCTGTAATATTTAAATAACGATTTTTAGCACGATTCTCAGGTAATTGAGAATGTTCTGATGGAAATTCATCTTGTGACGATTCCGTTTGAATCGCTTCATATTCACGACTAAAACCAATATCACCATCCGCATGTAAACTTGCAACATGTTCAGCAAATTCACCAATTGGTATTGCACCACCACGTCGATTTACTGTTCCTGGGAAACCACAAATATATCCATAATATCTTGTTAGTATGCTCGGACATTTTAACGTACCATTGTTGACTTCTTCCGGGGCAACCACTGCTAAACTTCGTGGAGCGGATTCCCATTCGGCAGTTGTTGTTACCGGAGCACATACAGGATCTTCAAGGTAATAGTAGGCTGCATGAAAACATTTCCTGGATTTGGAGAGACTAAATTGTATAGAATTAGGACCATTTTATACATATTATTTTAATAATGACATTTTTATTATGTTTATTTTAAGAATGATCTCACGGTTTCCAAAGATTGTCAATGCTTTCTTTTTCTTTTAATTTATAAATTTATAACTGTTTCAATACTCTGTATATATTTAATTTTTATCAATATCCTTTCAAACATACAATACATGAGTTTTAAAAAAACTTACTAAATGTGGCAGGGCACCAACATATAGGAGAACTCAAAACCCTGGTGTATCAAAACAGAGCCAGACAATCCAGGTATATTTAAAAATACATATTAAACGAGGAATTTTATTTCAAATTTGCTTACAATTTAAATATCATTTTTATCTAAAGCGGAAAGTTCGTCCTCAGAAACTACTTGAATAATTTAAAGTTATTCAAGAATAGATTAAGAGTCTTGGCAACAACTTTTTAAATAAAAAACGCGGACGTCAAAGAAAACGTTTGATTCAATTGGCTGTAACTCATTTTCATATATCGAAAGTTAAGAAACAACGAAAATCTGTCTTCCATTTTTCATGCAATAAGCTTTCAAAATAGTTTTACTTCACACACAAATTGAAAAGTTTAACACCTTCATCATATATCAGCCTTCTAAAAGGTGTACTGCCTGCGTTTTCTTTTGAAGCGTGAATGGACAACAAATGAGCGTCTACCAACGTAAATACAACATTATTTTCAAAATTTATTGAATTCTAATTTGATTTCTTTGAAATTAAGTTCGGTTACAGTAACAGCATCCTTAAAACATTTCTGTAAATATAAATACCTACCGCCAAAGTACAAAGGCAATGATTGTCAATATCGTAGCAAATACTCCACATACACATGCCACAATAAATCCAGTTGAATATCCTTCATCACTAGGTAATTCGGCAGCAACTGGACTTTTTTCACAATTTGGTCGTAAACATATACGTTTTGCTAAACTGTATTCACCATCGATTTGGGTATCTGGATTGATTTTGCTAATCGATGTACCACGAATTCGTATTTCGTACATTGTATTTGTTGTTAAATTTGGAATTGACACCTAATAAAAATAAAAATATTTAGTTAAAAAATAAAATCAGATTTTTGGTCTAAAATTCACCAAGAAATTTAAAAAGCCAATAAATTTTCGTATATACAGGTCAAGTTAGTCATATGTTAGTCAATCTTTGGAACATATCTTCTGGAAAACTTGATTCTTCTGCAAGGTTCGTAGTACCGAATTCAAGCTTCGGAGTTTCAACATAAATTGATCTATCGAGATTATTCAAATATTTTTACCTTACAATTACAAAGTTATTGAACCAATATTATGTAAATAAAATAAAAATGCGTTCCTTCGATTGTTCTAGAGAAATTCCTCACAGTCTAGATTTATGGTAACACAGTATCTCTATAAATTTTGACAATTATAAATTAACCTGACTTTAGTCAACAAACTCTTAGGATGAAAATAATTGTACATTGTACCTCCTGATTAATTGATAAATAAAAAATTTTATTTTTCGGTATTAATTTATATGCGTCCAAAACGACTTAAACTATTTTGTAGAAAAATGTGACCATATCAATTTTGAAGAAAAATATGATCATATTTTTGAGACTGCTGTCTTATGTATGCCATTATAGAGAATATTGATTTTCTATAAAGCTTAATACTTTATAAAATAATCAATTTTGAACCAAGTAAAAATAAAAATGTTAACAGAACTCACAGAACACAGATTCAATTCATCGCAACCATGTTTAACAATTTGCAACGGTTTCGATGAAATTTCCGGTCGCATCACGCTGATTGTATATTTTAGGATTTTTTGACCATATTTCGGCGGTCGTTTCCATTGCACAGACAATGCATCTTCTCGTAAGCAACTAACATTTACCAATTCTGGCGGTGGTGGCGGATTTATATCAGTTCGCCCAGTTACGCTTTCTGATTTATCACCTTCATTTTTGCCTGTATACGCTTTAACGAATATTGTGTATTCGGTATCTGGTGCTAAAATTAATCATTAATATTATTTAACACGCATGCGTAATTATATATTTTTAATATGTAATTGGTTCAAGCAGGAAATTTGGTTTATAAATATTTTGTACTTAAGCCACCATTATGAATTAAGAAATATAGAGTGGATTAATTTTATCTTCTTCATAACTGAAATCGGTCAAATATACCAGACATTTATGAAATGTTTGGGACAGTTACTTTATGCCCAGTTTATTTTATGATAAAAGAATGTGTACATTATTTTGAAAATCGTGATTTAGATTTCGAAAATTACTTTTGTATTTAAATAGAATTCGGTTATATGGGTACAGTGGCTGGTACGAATAACGTGGAATCTGGTTGTCCAATTTTCCATCTTATCCAATACATACTATCCATCTTATCCATATTATTTCAACTCTGTTATATATATATATCAAAAATCACCGTTTATAGGCTCTCATTAATTTTCTTCCACAGTTAAAACGTTATTTTGAAGAGATAGCGTAAACTTTCATGTAGTTTTATCTGCTCGGAAAGAAGTTAAAAGTTGTACTTCCAGATTGAATTGTCTTTGAACCAAACCATAAGCTCGAAATTGTATTTAAATACTAGTAACATTCTAATTTTTCTAATAAACTCACTACAACAGTTTTATTTCATACACCAATTTCAAATTCCACATAATCAAGAAAAACAGCATTCTATCTTTTTGACACATATTTCTATCTAATTTAGCAATTAGGGACAGTCACAATTCATACTTATTAATAATAAGATATTTTCACAGCGAAAATTAAACTATTGCCACTGAGTCCGATAATATGTAACTGTCAACTTGACATTTATAGATTGAAAAATTTGCATTTATGATTTATATTAATTGGTTTCTATAAGTACTGGGATATGGAGGTTAGATATTTTAAGGAGTATTAAATCATAGAAGGGTCCGAAGAGTATAGTATGAAAATACCACTTGTTGACAAATTGAAGTGTATCGAGTTAGGAAATTTATTGTGTTTAGTGACTAGAGTATTTAGTATATCGCATAGTTCGACTATTTCGTAGTACAAAACGTGGAAGTTTGTAACTCTTAAAGTATATTTTAAACAATCATGGGTAAAGTTTGTGACATAAAAAGTTGTCTTAGCGGATGTAAAAAGATTTTATTTAATTATTATGTATTTTTATGAACTTTTACTCTCTCTTTGAAATTTACTCTGTTGCGACTGCAGCGCCATCCTAATTTAAAGCATTTTGACGGACAGTTTTTCATACAAAGATGGTTCTCCTTGCCCTCTATTAGTGGTAGTAAAAATTACTTTGGTTCGTTATCAAAAGACAGCTCTGATTGTTATGTTTTAGAGTGACAACTGATTGCGGTGGTTTCAGAGATCTTACATATCTGTTAATAATATATTCGTTTTATATCATTTTTCCAGTTCCATATTATAACTTTGTTTTTACTCTAGTGAATATATCAAATTTCGTATTAACTAAATAGAATTTGGGTGAGGTTTTAATATTCAGCTTCGAAGAAAAGTGTATATGAGGCGCAACAAATGATCTTATCCAGATTAGCCAACAGAAAATTAAAATTCTTTAAATTCTATTGTTAATTTAGGAAAGAAATCGACAAATCAATATTCCGGATACTAAATTGACCGAAAATCGTTTGTAGATATCTAATATAATCACAAAAAAATTTATGACTATGTCATTTTTTTAAAAACTTAGAAAAATAAACTCATGTTCGTACCTTAACGCCAGTGATATAAATTTTAGTGATAACTGTCAATTTTACTGTGTAGTTGCTATTGATACCAATAGCGGGCATTAAGTTTAGATTCTCGAATATGATTTTATGTTTTCATTAATCTTAAAAACTTCAAAAATCGTAGTTACAAACGATTATATAAATATACTAGGAAGTCACAAACGATTTTCGATCGGTTGAGTACCTAGAAAATCATGTTATAATGAATGTGAATTCTCCTTGAACATATTAGTTACAATAAAATCTAAGTTGTCACAAACATTCATGGATGAATGATTGTCCTAGGAGAAAAGGTAAACTTTGAAAAATTAAAATTTTATGTTGGTTGATCGGTTACGTTTATAGAAGTTCATGGTGACAATGCTTTAATTGATAAATCATACAGAGAACGAACAGTTAAAAGAATCTATAAACAAAGAATTGGATCATTATTGGCCACTTAGCAAGCCGTGATTATTAAACCGGCTGGAATATTGAGCAAAATCATGACAGATATTCATTCTCTGTAACAACACTTAACTTCATTTCGCAAATATCGTAAAGAACGCCTTGGAAACTTTGTGCATTGAAATTTATGTTCTAACTTGGATCATCTTAAAAAATAAGATATTTTTTCTTGATGAAATTCGAAAATTATTAGAATGATGTGCAAAAGTAGTAGCCAAAGATTGTAAATGTTTGCTTTACAAATAAATCACAAGTACAATTTTTGTATGTCAATTTGACAATGCTTAAAACATTCGATAATGGTGATTTTATATAAGCCAAAAAAATCGTAAATTAATTACATAATTCGATAAAAATAATGGAAAATATCCTATTACAAGATAAAAGTTTATTTTTCAAAATATGGTGGCTTTTTTGAGAAAATATTAATTTCCCTGCAATAAAAAATTTTTCAACGAAATTATTGGTCTGATATCAGTTTATTTCATAACATTCAATTGTAAAAACATTAAAAAATAAATAAAAACTACTTACGTTGGTAAAAAAACACATGCAAAAAAAAAAATTTGGTCAGATACAAACCTAAATCAGTAAGTGTATACTCAACAATTGGCTCAAATTTCTTAATACGAAATGATCTAACATCAGTATAATTTGCCCGTAAGTAGTAGACTCTATATCCAACAATTTCACCATTCGGCTTATCTGGCGCATGCCATTCTAAATACAAAGCAGACTGTGCAACGTCTACTACGGTCAAGTTAAGAGGAGGTGATGGAGCTGTAATTAAAATTACCACTCGAAATAAATTTATTGAAAAATTTTTAATTTTCAACATATTATAAAGAATGTTTTATCTTTTAAAAAGGGGAAGGAGTTTGTCATCTGGGCATGACTATATTTTTCTGAAAAGAAATTTTCTGACTAAAGTTTTATCTTTTAAAAGGGGAATATGTTAGCTTTATATGAAGGACCTGGATGAACTTGTGCTAAGAATAGTTTAAATATTATGGATCGGATGTTGTCGCACCAATTTTTTTTCGGGACTCCTTTTCTCCTGTTTAGATTGGAACTATTTTAATGATAGTTTAATGTAAATTTCAAAAACTTTTTGTTTCATCTAAAACGGAAGGGAAAAGTCCTAACAAAAAGTTGGTTTGGCAACATTCGGACCCTTAAATATTAAAGCTATTCTTAACGCAATTCCATTGACAGAGAGCGGTGCTCAAGTTTTGCACACTCTATACAGTAGGTTCTCGATAATTCGATACTTCTTTAATCAGGCGCTCCTTGTTATCCGCCATTCTATTCGTGAGAATAATCCTCTTTCTAATATTTCGGATTACACAGGATCGGCGTTAACACAAATAGGACTATAATCTAAATAAAAGTAGTGCTGAACTTCACTCGATGTCTAAAAATATAGCTTATCAATCGTAAAAGAAATGTTACTTTTGAGTCTTTATACCCCAATTATCTTAAAAAAAGTACACGTAAACAAAACTGTTTCAATGATCTGTAGACATTCTGGAATGGGATCCACTCCATTCAAAAGAATTTCATTAAATAATTTGTCATTCATTTTTTCGAGACAAAAATTATTAGTCCATTTTTTAAATGATATTGCATTTTTTTTTTTTTTTTGTAGAAACTTACTACAACTTTTGTATAAAAAACTGAAAACTGAAAATACCATCCTGAGAAGATCAATGCCTGATTAGTTTGAATAAAAACTACTTATGTATATTGGAATTACCCTTCAGTTATAAATCATTTTTTAAATTAATTGATTGCATTTAAAAGTTATTCTGGAAAATCCAAAGAACATAAAAAAATTATAGACAAAAAATACAATTATGATAATTTGTAAAGATCAGATTTTAGACAAAATTGTTATTTAAGAAGCGGAAGATTATGAGAATAGAAAAAATTAAAATTAAAATCTTAACGAGATTTGATTTCCCTTCTTGTTCATACCGATCGCAACGATTATTGAAAAAACTTATTTTTCCCCTTGTTGACTTTTTATAATCGATATCGCGTTTGTCGTAAATGCAGTAGTCAGCCTTTTTAATTTCAAAACACAACAGGAACTAAACAATAAGAAAGTTGAACATATTACGGGCTTTAGTTAATTTATCAATTGTAGGGCATTAAATCTGAATTTTTTAATTTTTTTGAAATACAATAAAAAAATAAGTTTATTGCCAATATTTACAGCACAAGTCGAAATTATAAAAATCGGTTACGTTACATTAACCGTAGTTGTAATAAGCAGATTGTCGTTGTAGACTTTACTATAATTGAAAAAAAAACGATTTATATATTTGATACAATTAATAATTCATTTCCGGTTAAGTCTTTGTATGTATCTATAAATTTAAAAATTATATTTTGTTACAATTATTTTTTATAAATAAATAGTGAAAATTTAATAAATATTTAGTGTTATTATTTAATAATTTAACGAAAATTTAAAAGTTTCCAAATTATTCTCAAAAAGTCAGTATTTCTTGATTGATTAACGTTTATGAAAAATTATGCTGATTACACTATCAAACTAATTTAAAAATAATCAATTTATCGAAATAAATCAATTATTAATTTTATTTTCGAAACTTAGTTTCGAAAATACATTAGTTTTAATCTAAAGTTTTTAATGCTAACAAATATTGAACCCGCACAAACAAAATTTTGGTGTTCATAAAATCAACTAATAGTTTATTTTCGTTTGCCCGCCCACTTGTTCGTCATCAAGATAACACAAAAACGAAAAGAGATGATACCGAGCTGAAATTTCATAACTAACTTTACGTAAAGAAAGTAGACAAATTTAAAGGCAAATGTGTTTGGATTCGTTACAATTTTAGCTCAAATTTAGCTAATAAAACATTATATAATTATAATACATGTTATTATTATATATGTCTTATGAAGATTCGTTAGTCGAACATATTAAATTGATTAAGAAAATTGAGAGGGAAATTACGGAAGAGTGAAAGATCAGCACACACCAAATCGGTTATAGTAAAGATGATAGGAAAAGCATTTCTGATTGCAACAAAATAAAATCAACAGAGTCTAATGTGAAAAACTCTGCAGATATTCAGATTCACAAAGCTATTAAAAAGTTATCCTAATTTAAAAAAAAAACTGTAATTTTACATCGAATCTTATGGAAATTCGTTAGTCAAACATATTAAATTTATTTTTATTAACTAAAAAAAAATGTACCAGGAATTAAAAACTTTCATAACAAGCAACTTGCCTTCTAGACAACCAATTGAGCATAAATTTATTAAAATTTACTAAACGATTTTCGAGAAAAAAATTAAAAATTAGCCGATAATGTCGATTTTATTTGAAAAAAAAAAATTAGTGCATACGAAAGTCCGGCAACACTGTCGTCAGCTGAGATCTATAGTCTCAAGCAGTTGTTCGCGATAACACATATTTTTTTATCCGTTTAAATAAACTTGGTGAATTATCATTTTATTTTCCCATAAATACGGAAATGATTTCGGTAATTTAAGTTTTAATAATTAATATAAAAAATCTTAACCAATATTTTTAAATGTTATTGTTTTAATTTTTCAGCTTATGGAGAGCGCAATATATCATCTTTGAAGTACTACCAATATGACAATTAAAACACTGCTTTACAGCGTTGACTAGATTTCATACAATAGAATATTATAAACTTTGATTTAATTAATGTATGAAAAGAAATTAAATTTGTAAAAAAAATGTTAAATCATACTTCTAACTATTCGTAATATATTCTAAAATAATTTAACCGTAAGTTACAGCTTGAAAACATCGAATAGTTTTTTCTGTTTGAAGTTGAATTCAAGTTCACATGCTGAAAGTATTATAGTATACAATTTCTATTTGAAACTTTTTTTCTAACTCTTACCGTTTTGACCCAACTCAAATCTCGTACGAGATCTTAAGACAATATTGGAGGTTAATATAAATTTTGTTCCGGTAGATTAATCTAAATCGTATTTGAATTGTGTTAATAATTTAAAGATGTTAATTTTAAAAGAGTTAGTTCAATGTAGTTAATGCAAAGTTCATCCATCCTGGAATTTACGAAAAACAGTTTGCTTTGCCACAATTATTCCGTATTATTATCCAATTTTAATTTATTTATTAGGCAACTCCGAACAGTTTCGCTCTGGCTGAAAAGATTATACCCAACATACATAATATGTCAAAGTATATTAATTTTAGTCTAAGGTTTGTAACGCTTGAAAATATTGACCACACAAACAAAATTTTGGTCTACTTGTTTATAGAATTATCTAATTAGTCAACTTCTGTATGTTCGCCCGTCCGTGGTCACTATAAATCAAAAACGAAAATACGAAGCGAGTTGAAATGTTTGTGACGTACTTTAGGCATAAAAAGTAAGATCAAGTTCGTGAATGAATAAAATCGATCCATTGAATCCAATGGATTAATGACCCAACTTTTGAACCATTAAAGATAGAAAAACAGTGCAAAGACAAAAAACTAAAACTTTTTTAAAACAAACAACTTTTGTTAGAAACATTCTTTCATAAAATGTTTAGATTCGCCACAATTTCAGCTCAAATTTTGCTAATACACAAAAATATAAATTCAATATACATATTATTATTATTATTATATATGTATTTTGTGAATGTCTGTCATTAAAAATAGTTCAAACATTGAAACTGAACCATATACAGAGTATCAAAACAATTAACACTGTTAGTTGTTATCTTCACTTGTGTTAATACTGTATTGCGTTGCTGTGATTATGCTGATAATTCGTTTATAAACTGTTATTCGCGTAGTTCAAACGGAAAGCAGTTTATATGAATCAATAAACGTTATCCGTTAAACATAAGTAATACACATATATTGATAATTTTAATTTGTTATAAATAATTGAAAACGGGTTCTACTTATAATATGTGTGCAGTTCAAAAAAAAAAAAAAAATGCAGTAAGTGGAAACTGCCAGCAGAAGTGAAGACAGTAAACACTTGATTTTGTCACTTTTCAAATTGTCATAAAATTTTTCGAGCAAAATCTAGCAAGTCGAATTTATCAAGATAGAAATTTTGTCTGTTTTTATACAGGATGCTACTCTATTTTGAGAACTAAATCGCAGACTTTTCCAGGTTTTCCAGACACTGATTTGAATTTTCTAGATCATTATTTATATGAGCTTGAACAAAATTGACTGCTTTTTTTTAATGACTTCCGTGAAAATGTCCGTATCTATATGAAAAAAAAAAAGGAATTTGGAAGCTTTTATCAATTTTATGAATAGCCACGCAGAAAGGTTCCTAGGAGCTTTTCAGAGTCCTGGATAAATTTTCAGGCTCAGACAGGTTTATAAAAAACCATAGTTTTAATGCTTTTAACATAAAGAAAATTGCAAAAAAAATATTACAGTTTTACATGTTAAATTATTAGTAAGTTATTGGTCTTTTCAAAAAGAAAAACGGATATATAGACTTTTAAATATAAATTTTATTTTATACCACAAACCGGGAATGTTATGTATCCCTGTATTACTGTTTTAATAAATAATCTCAAAATCTGTCGAAAAGTGGTTTCACACTGAAACAACCTTAAAATGGAAACAGTATGAGAAAAAAAAAACGAAGATGACATCATATAGTTTAAATACCGTAAATGAGTTTTAATAACCTTCAATAATATAAGCATTCATAATAGTTACTAATTAGCATCGATGTTTTATTTGATTGGATTTAATAAACTTATTAATTAACACACATACATGGACATCGATCATATATGCATGCATTACACACATATCACAGTAACACTCAACTGTTTGACTCAAATCACTTGTAGTTGTAAGGTATTTAAGAATTTGTGTATTCCGTAACCGACGCCAGCAACGAATATTTTCAACTAATAGTGCCGTCGACGACAAAATTATTTTTCGAATATAATAAGCGGCGCCGGTCATTTTATTAATAACCGACTTGAAGTTGTTTTTTCAATGGTGTGATGGCGCCAGTTTAAATATATTTATAATATACACATTTGTTTTATGCACACAACCAACCGTGGTTTTATGTTTATGGTTCATATCGTTTGTTTTTTAACCCATAATAATGTGAATAGTTTTTGATATAATATTTGATGATTAAAACTCAGAAAATATTAATCAGTTACTCACCAATATTTAAGCGACTTTAAACGCGTAGTTATTGTTATTATTTGACAATAGTTTGAGTGCGTTTATAAAAATATAAAAAATTTAGTCGAGAAGTCATTATTTTTTTGCTTGGGTTTGGTTGACTGTATATCCAAGTTTCTTACATTTTCACAAAAACACTTATATCAAAAATCACTCAAATGCCTGAAATCTTATGTAACAGAAGTTTGGCGTGATCCATGGCGCGCACGACACTTATAAATTTAGTCAGATAGACAAAACATTTTAGTAAAGGATTTAGGTATAAAAAGGCTACTTGTTTTCATTAGTATACATATTCAGATCTCATTTAAAACAAAAATACGTTAATAAAAATTAATTAAATTATACCCGACTTCATTATAAAATAACCTGCCACCACCTACCCTTCAAAAAAGTGTTTCAGTTTTATATTCGTAACAAAGAAAAACAAATAAAAGTGGTATAGATTTTTTGAAGTTAATTTATTTTGGTCAAATGGCCTATGACCCCGCGAATTATTATTGGATTATGCAATTAACATGAACTGGCGTTGATACAAACCATTTTCGTAAAATTTTCTTTGTCGGAAAACTTTCTATAACAACCCTAAAAATTGAATTTTTAAACTATTAATATTTAAGTTAAAATTACTTGTGACCCCTCAAATTATGATCAAAAAACGGTATTAAAAACCATTTTATCGAATTTCACCCCATCGGGAAATCATCCATAGCCCCCCATCCTCAAATACAACTTTTTTTTTTAAATAATTTTTTCGGCTTAAATGGCCTATGACCCCGCGAATTATTATTGGATTATGCAATGAAAAAAATGCAACTAATGAAAACAAGTAGCATTTTTATACCTAAATCCTTTACTAAAATGTTTTGCCTATTTGACTAAATTTATAAGTGGCGTGCGTGCCATGGATCGCGCCAAACTTCTGTTACATGAAATCTTGGTGAATAACAAAAAGATGCCACCTTTAACCTTTCCGATGGAACATATATACATAAAAACATATATACATAGATTGCTAAAATCATAATCTGCTAAAGTTACTTTTGGATTTGTCGTAGCCCGGTAAAAAGTCATAAACGATTTTCACCATATTGAATATCTAGCGTAAAATTATCAATCGTTTTCAATTAATCTCTAAATTTTATTAGTACACTACCAGTATCATAACGAATGGGGAGTTAATTGTACTCAATAAAACGTATTATAAAACACAAATCACAATAATTAATATAAATTATATACTATTGGGTTCAAATTATCATATCCATTTAATATACTAAGTGTAATAAAAAACCGGGACACCACAATAACTCGAAAAATAGTGATTTTGATTCCGTGTAAATAGATCCGACTACCATTAATCACTAAATAATTTTATTAAAAATGTTTGACACAAAAGCTGAAGAAGGGTTTAAATATTAATAGTTGAACTCAGAACTTAATCATGAATAAAATTTCATAATGAAGTACACGTCTTTAAGCCCTTAAATTTTAGTAATTTTACGAAAATCACTATTTTATAATCTATATACATAAAAATAATATTTAACCTTAAAATGATATTTAAGCTCAAGATTATCCTATAAGAACATTAACACATCTTTCAACGTAAAATTTTGTGTTCGATTCTGTTACTATGTTTATGGAAAGTGTCTTTATGAACAATCGAATTTCTCAGAACTCAACTTTTGACCATTTATTGCGGTTATTTAGTAGCATATTTTCTGAAATTATTAAAGCTTTATATCAATAATTGCAAAAGTTATTGCAATTTGAAAAATCGCCATTATTTAGGAGAAACCTTATGAACTGTATTTATATTTATTGCGTATGTCATTTCGTAAGCTTTTTTTAACACATGAAAGTTTTTATGATGCATTTTTATTCAGAAGCCTAGTTTTCTAGATAATCTGAAAAAAAATAATTTTCTGGAAAACAAAATTTGGATCGAAAAAAAAAAACTTTCACATGTTAAAAAGGTCTACAAAATGACGCAAAATAAAAAATGGTTCATAAGTCTAACCGAAATAATAAAAAACTTTTAAAATATGGTGATTTTACAAATTGTAATAACTTTTGTAATCTTTGATTGAAATTTTTAATAAATTTTAGAAAAGATGCTAGTAAACACCATCAGTAAGTTGCTAAAACTTGGATTCTGTAAAATAAATAGTTTCTAAAAATCTGTTTTTTTTTGTTTAAAAAGACTTTCCATAAATCAGAATTCTCCAGTTGGAGGTGATACGATTTTTATTTTGAAATATGGATTTAAGTTTGATTTTAATAGTAATTTAAATATATTAATTCATAATTTAAAACATAATTACCGACAGTAGTGTCATCTATGCATTTTTTATGTTTTCCGAGGAAAAATGCTAATTTGATCAACATCGGGTAAAGCGTGTGGAAGTTTTAGAAGCACAAACATGGATAAATAGATACGCATGGAATGCGTGATCAGCGAACTAACGAAAATGATTAAACTTTATTCATATCATAAACCTCACTACCTTCGATCAATTAAAATGTTAGGTTGTCAAGCTCAAATGATAAACGTGAACGTTGATGAATTAATCAGAATTTCTGTGACATTTTATACTGACAACATGCAATCTGAAAATTAAAAATGCTATCTATATCCATGTGAAATTTAATACACTTTATACTGCTTCGATTGATTCGTTTTAATTGATTGTACCGACCCTTATTAAGTTGTGGGGTCTTTCAATATAAAAAACTTAAACTTTTTATATACCATTTGCACCTGTATTTACCATGTGCTATTTATTTAATTATTTTTATTTAATTCCATAATAAAACTTGGAAATTAATTTGAAATGGATTCAAAAACAAAGAGGTTATAAGCTATCAAAGATTATTTTCTATTCTATATTTTCTTGAAAACGATTCATGTAATTTAAATGGAGATAAAAACAGTTGACGACATACGTAGGTATTTTCATCTAGGAATTTTTAATGTTCATATCTTACTTATTTCTTAAGATTTTTTTAAAAATAGCATCCGATTCATGTTCATGAAGTAAAAACGCTTCAATTGAACTAATAAAATAAACTAGAGTCCGGTTACAGTGGTCAAAATTCGACCATAATCACTCAAAAATGAATCTCACTGCCTTTAAACAAAACAGTATATTAAACAAAAAAAGTATATACGCGTGTGTATGGTGCATGTAATATAAACCATATCTCTTATATACATGTATGTTATAGTGTGTGTTATGTTTTTGTTTTAATGAGTTAATATCATACCATACTCAACTGTCCACCCAATTTTCGTAAAAAAGGGTAGGCACGTATGAATATATAGATTTAGTCCGGCCCTCTATTGTGTCATCGATCTTTTCAGAGAGTTTCAGATTTAAAATTGTTGATGATTCGAAACAGGTTTGTTACTCTCACAAATATATTTGCACAAAATTAATATCACGGAGTAGTGAGAGTAGTGATTTCAGCAGATTTTGCCCATAAGAGGATGAAACTCTAATTTACAGTCTATGTGAATAAGAAATCCTCTTTCACAAAATATATATTTATTTGAGATGCATTGATATCCAATTGCATGAAATTAAAAAATGTGTCACCAAGCCATATTCATAAATTTATCAAGAATACTGGATTCTTGGTACACCTGAACTTACAAGGAGAATATAATAGATAAAAATGATCGCAGTAAAAGAGGTCTCTTCAGACTTAATCAACACTCCTCTCAAAAATGAGTTTTGAAGAAATTCCTTACATTTTCTGTCAATAACATTCAATATATTGTAAAAAAAATATTAAGAGACAAATTTAATCCTTTAAATTTGTTTAATACATACGCTCTGCCTTATTGGGATAGCAAAAAAGTGATATATTCAATTAGTTAATTTAACACCCTTGAGTATTCAAATTTAGGTCATATGATCAATGATACATTTTACGAAATCAATATGAATTTCCATAAAAAGTCGTTGTTAAAACCGGTTATGTATTATATATTATATTTATTTATAACAAAATCATACTCTTTCTCATAACTGCTATAAAAAAAGTTGTGAAAAATATTAAACTCATGTTTTGCATGGCTTAATTCAATACGAAAATTTTTCCTAAGAAAATCTTTTTTAAAAGACCAACCAACAATTGTCTGAATTAATAATAAGCCTTATTTTGAGAATATTATTTCTTAGCTATAATACACTTTAGGCGTCGATATTTCTAGAATTCTGCATAAAAAAATTAAAATTAAATAGATTGCTATCAAATTATTTCAGTAAAATTCCGCAAAAAAAAAAAAAAAAAATTTTGTTTCGAGTTTTATTTATTTATTTATTTTTTTGGTAAAAGCTCCTATTTTTCAAATTTACTAAATATACCTAGGTTATTTCAACTTAATTTTGGTAATGCAGAAGACTACAATTATCGACTTCTGAGAGCGTTATTTTATTAAGAATTAATGAAATAAAATTGAGACATTTTTAACAAAAACAATCTCAAATGTCTAACACAATTCATTTTTCCAATTTTCGCCCACATATACCTCAAAAATATTTATCCAAATTTTATGAAATTTGATATAAAAACAGAGGGCTTGTCGAAGAGTTTTTTTTTCCAGAAAGCATTTCTAAATATTTAAATATTACTTTAATTTTTTATTTAGTTTTCAGACCAAATATCAACACATAAATATTATTGAAATACTTCTGCACACAAATTGAAAAAAATTTAATGAATATCCATAAATATGCTTTGTAAATATAGTCTTCATTAAATTTCTATTTTTTGTCCCAATTTCCTAGATCAAATTATTTTGTATTTTTATAAATACGTATATCGACTAAAAAGTAGTCATCATCAGTATAAATAAGCTAGTTGTAATGATTCTCTAAGGAGATGTAACTCGTTGCTAATTTGGTGACGGTTGTGCAAATCATTACAACTAGCTAATACATACTGAGGATGACTACTTTGTAGTTGAAATACATATTTATAAAAATACAAAATAATTTGATCTTGAATACACCTAAAAAAGCTGAATAAAAGATCAAATAATGTGCTCAATAACGCTTTTGAAATATGGTATATGGATTCAATTTCTACACCTGAACTTTTACCCAAGCTAACCTCGAGCTAATAATATTTGGACAAAATCGCTCAAACATTGATATATGCAATTGCCTACCTTTACACAATTTGTGCTACTATCATCACACCATTATCTTTGCGCAAACACCAACATTATTAAGCACATTTCTTGATTGTATATGCATTAATTTTAATGAAATGTGTTCCGAAAACACAGGTTTGCTTTCATGTTTGGAAATTGTAATTTAATTCAATACCAATTGTCATTTTAAGCCATGAAAAAATTGTATAAAACATTTTTCCGATAGTTCAGTTTTCGAGATATTAACAGCCCGAAAAACATTTGCTGTAACACAGGCATTACATCCATTCGAATTGGTTTGTATTATGTTGGGGTGATTTTTTATTTAATGATTGCCTAAAAAAAGTTTGTTTTATTTTTTGGCTTTAATTAAGATGACAGAAAATTACATGATTAGTGAATTTTCAAATTCGAATATCATGAAAAATTTCTCACAGTTAATTTTAGTGTAATTTTTCGATTATTAATAGAATTAACCATCAAAATTCGTAAATATTGTTTCCTCCCAATAAGTCTTTAAGATTCAGTACACATATATTTCGTTATTTATCAAATCGAGATAATGTCCTCGTAATGTCAATTTTCAAGATATTGAACGTAAAACCAATCTTTATTGTGAACATTTGCGTCATGGAAATTGTCAAAAGTTTCCAAAATAGCATAAAAAATTTCGATTTATTATTCGAGCTATCGCATATTATTCAAGTTTTAAAAATCTTTTTGAATTTAAAACAGGAACCTCAGCTCAGATGGTAGGTTTTATGACAATTAATTTAAAAAAAAATTTAATTTAAAGAGGGCACTTCAGGAAATTAAATTTATAGCTCCACTGGACCTTTTGATAAAAAAAAAGTTGCTAAAATTCGTTGTTTAGATAGGAATGTTTTGCAATATTATTGGAAGCCATTGACAGTAGGAACTGTTTTAATCAATTCGGAGCGTTTATAAAATGACTCCAAAGTTAGATACTCAATATTCTATGCAGGCACTCTCAATTTTAAAACTTAAAAAATTAAATTAAAAATCGAAGTCTTTTATTTTCGTCGAATTTAGTTTAATTATAATGCTGATATTAAACACTTTTTATTAACTAACCACGAAAACTAACCAAGATCTCAAAATATTTCACTATTGGTTCTTAAAAGAATACATCATTAGATTGTGACAATACCAGAAAATATTTTGACCTGCTTTAATTTATTTTTTATTATACGTTGTATTCTTGGAAATTTATGAGAGATTTCTAAGAATTACTTTTATTTTTCGTTGAAATTCTGTAAGAATTAATCGATAGAATGTAGCGTAGGTGGTACAGAATTCACAAATTATATTGTTATATGGTCGGTCCTTCGAATATAGCAACCTTTGTTTTTCACATTGTCTGGTTTATTTAAATTTCCTAGATACCCCGAGAATCAAGCAAGACTGTCGACTGTTACAAGAAAAGCTCGACAAATTTTGGAGGTGTACAAAACAAAAAATACTTCTCTTACCAAGTATATCTGAAACAAATAAGATTTTTTCGTGTAGTTTCTTTTACCGACTAGTCTATTTCCACACTGATCGTTAAAACCGAAACTTTCAATATTTCGAAAAATTTAATTAGTCGTTAATCTCGTCGATCTCTTACAGAATTAATAAGTAAAACTTGTCGGCCGAGAACTGATAATAGAGATCATGAACTGTTATGGGCGTGGTTTAAATAAGTTAAGAAACTTATAAATCAGCTATTATAATTAAGGGATACAAAAATTTACTTATTATATGAATTATTGTTTTCTTGAAATGGGAAAATTATGTATATATTAATAAAATTAATTTTCTTTCCTATAATAAAAATTTCATACGTATTTTTAAATTTAAATTATAGAAACATTGTTAGATGTTAATAAATTAAAAACAACCCTCTTTAAAATGGCACTCATGTTTGCCTACATTGATGGGGTGCGTCTCCCTTTAATGAAACCATACTAAATTTTTCGCACACACATCGATACCATTGAAAAATTCTAAGTTTAGTATCCAACCAAATTTATTTTTGTTAGTAAATAAAGACATTCGAAAAAGTTTTTGGAAAATTTACCTAAAGTTGATGAATTTTCATAGGCAAAATAATCGGTTGTTGAATAATATTGAGTTGTAGTCACTGGCAAAATTGTTAACTCACTAAAATTTGCATTTTGTCCATAGATAATATGAAATATATTGAAAAAATTTATATACAGATAAAATAATTGATCCATTATTGGGGTAAAAAATGGCACTTAATACATTGTGTATGCAAAAAACATTGTCTTCATCCTTTTCAAAATGAAATCGACCGGATTCATAAAACAAGATTAGTTTCATCCGATTATTTTATTAAATCAACACTAATTAATTTACACATTGGTTTGTTTTAATCAATTTTTTTAAATTGTATTTACAAGTCATGTCAAATTATTTTTATTGTCTTTAAAATATTATTTATTTTATTAAGTAGTTCTAATTAACTTAAACATTGCACTTAGTTAATATAATTTAGCACAGTTTTAAATTATCTAATTTTTATTGATTTCCATGCTTTTAAAATTTTGTTATTTAAGTTAGTTATTGCCTCTTTTTATCTTAATTTACTGATTTTTTTCTCATACATACACACTCATTAAAGGACCGGGCATACTCAACCATAGACAAGAGATTACATGTGTATCTAACTGATTTCATTGTGTAAGTACAGTGCTACCACAAGATTCTCTATGACTATGAAAAGATTCAATTTGTATAATAATTGGTTTGTTTCATTGACAAGATTGATAGAGGCATCTATGTATGGACATTAATAATATGTCGTATAACTAGATGGCCGTAGTGTCTAGCTACAAAAGCTTGGTAGTACTTCATGTTTTTTCTATAAGATGGTATTTTTTATTTTCATCATGTTAATGTAAAAGGTTTGAACTATAAACTATGACCAAAAGTTTATAATGAATTGTAGCTCTTACAATTGCCGTGCATGTAAGTAGAGTATTCTACCCATCACAGAACAATTTAATTTTAATTTTAGTTTTATATAATTATGTATAATATTTATATATAATTATGTATAATTTTATAGAAATATATAAATTTATACATAATTATATATAATATTATCTTATTTTATATAAATATACATAGTTTTATATAGTTATGTATAATATTTATATATAATTTTAAATAATTTTATATAATTATGTATAATTTTAAATAAATATATAAATTTATACATAATTATGCACAACAAATTCAACAACTTTAATAAGTTGACAAATGGATCGTGTCTTGTAATTTAAACAATAAACTTTCTTCTGTCAGTATAACCGGTTTTATATGCTGCTTCACTTTAACGTTAGTTGCATTGTGCATAAATATCGAAAGTTATGTGAATTTAAAAACATTGATTTAATTAAATTTGTAAAGAATATATTATAATTATATACACGAAAAATTAATGATCTTTAAATTCAAATTATTTCCGTGTAGAGTAGGATCTGGAGGTACTTGAGTGTACAAAAATATAACACCATATTAATTTTTGGTTCAATTTTTTTTTTAAACTCCCTCCTCATTTTTCGATGGACTATAATGTTTGGAGCTATATTAATATTTTTTTCATGTAAATTGGTTAAAACTAAACGCTTTTACATTTTATTGGGAATTAGCAGATACTAGATTTGTTTTATTTCAATCAATTGTGAAATTAGACTCAATATCATCAAAAATCTTGAAAATTAAATTAAAATTGATTCCAAAACAAGGCTTTACATGTAATTTATAAGGAGTTATGCAAAATGACAAATATTTAAATTCCTTGTTTCATTTGGAATTTTGAATGTCCATTTCTTGGTTATTTTTAAAGAATTTGATAGAATAATTTCAGATTCATGTTCGCGAAGTAAAGACGTTTCAGTTGATTTATTGTATCCAACGCGAGATAATTGCAATTGAATAATCGCATGAGAGAGGCGTGAGAAAATGACAGATTTTTTATCTTTGTCCTAGAGAGAATGTTACAGTTTTAATTAAATTTAGTATTTGTTAGAAGAATATATTCTCAATAACTAAAAAAAAAATGGAATGATTTGGCCACGTTGTTTAGATAAATTAACGAAACATTAATTCCATGTATATATATACAATAGTGAGTGAGTGTATATGTGTATATACTGTAGTGTAAGTATACGGTATAAAAATACAGCCATCAGTCTTAAAACTGTATGTGTGTTATACAAACGTAGATTCTAAGTTGATACCTATTTAAATGAATCGGTTATGATTAATAACGTTTGTTATACATTTATACAAAGCAGTATTGATGATGAATATACAAAAAGACAGTCGGGTATGATATTAATTGTTGACTGATTTAGAAATGTTTGCTGATCATAAGTTACTAGCAAAATAGCCACTTTGGCTGACCAAAGGCATTTGTCTGTTCAGTAAAATACTTTACTAACCTGTAAAATATATACTTGTGAAACTGTTAAATATCACCCAATAATGTAAGTAATACATTTCTTAGTTATACGCATTTGTTCGTTTATTTTACAATCAATATACAGTGGAATCCGTTTATACCGACATCGAAGGTTATTGCTAAAAATGCCATACTCAGCGCACGTCATATAAAGCGTTTTTGTGAAATATATAAAGCGTTTTTTTTTATGTAAATATTTATTTTAATAGAGAAACATAGCATATTAGATCAAAATAAAAATCCTGATCCAGCTTGCAGAACAATTAAAGTTAAGAATACCATAACGCGCGGTATAAAGATTTGTCTTTTCTAGTAGTAAAGGGCAGCTGAAGGTATTACTTTGTTTCTCGTGAATCCACTGAGTTATCGATTTATCAACATTTTCATAAGCCTCTTTGATTCAACATTTGAATTGAACGATTTCTTAATACAGTTCTTGTTTTCGAAAATCATTGAGATTGTCGAATGACCCATGCCAAATTCCTTTGCGAGAGATGGCGGTTGATCAATATAGACGGAGTCATAATAAATAGATTCTACTGTATATGGTATTTCAAAAACTAATTTTTTCGAACTTTTCATTAAAATAATAATAAATAAAATAATAAAAATCATAATAACCTTTTTTTATTATCGATAATAAAATTTTTCACAATTTTTGTTTCAAAACTTTTTTTGTAAAATGTATGAAAAAAGTTATAGAAAATCAAATTTTGATAATAGCTTGTACCATGATAATCATTTGTGAAATGTGTCCTGTCAAGGCCTTTTACCTTTTTTTTTTGAGATGAATTACTTCAATTTGGAACACATTTATGATGGTATTTCAAAAGTTTTTTAACCTTTTGAATTTACAATTTTGTGTTTTAAAAGTTTCTTCAAAAAATCAAATGAAATATTTCATATAAGTCGATAGGTCTATGATTTTTTCTTTGTATTCGCGAGTAGAAAATTTATTATTCTTTTCGATTTTTAAATCATATTTGAAATTAACAATTTTGTTTCCTCAAAATAAGAAGGAAAATTTTAAATAATTAACTTAATAAGCTTGACCATGTTCCCAAAAATTTGTTTCATTTCAAAAAAAATGTTAAAAATTAATTATTGTTAGTTTTTTATTTTATATGTTTGTTTTTCAGGCATCCCATCATACTATATTCTGTATATCGTCGTAAAATAATTTATCAATAATTTTGTGTATACAAATAGTTTTTAGAAGAATTTCTTTTATGTTAGAAAATAAAGCCGATTTAATATTGTTTAAAAGAGAGAAAATATCTTCATTAGTTTTCTACAATACGAGTGTGCCTAATACCTACTACATTATATGTGTATTTCTTAATAAAACAAATTATTCTTTAAATATATATTACAAGTGTACACACTAATGTGATGATATCTTGCTTTATTTGTTTTGTGTTAGACAATTTGTATTACACATATGTATATGCCTAAGACACTCACTGCCACGAACACTGATAAGCATTAACTGTTGAGTTAATGAACATATAAAAATACCACTAAAGTCTATTATCAAGGTACAAAATTGACTTTAGTCAGTTATCCAGTATACCCTGTGTAATTTCTAAACTAATGAATACCAGAAATTCTTTAAAGAGTAGATCACTGAAAAAAAAAACAAAACAAAAAGCCCATTTTCCTTAATAGCTATTAGGGTATTTGACTGATCCTAAATTTACTTATTAAATTAAAAATAAAGCAGTTATAAGCTATCGAAGATTATTTTCCATATTTTTCTTGATGTTTTACATGTAATTAAATAAGAGATGTCATAATTCTTTCCTTCTTTGTTTAATTAAGAATATTGTAATATATAGCTTGTTTTTAAAGATTTAAAAAAAAAAACTTCCATATTTGTGATCCATATTTGTGAAGTAAAGAAATTAAGCCAATTATCCTATTGCGCTATAAAGCGTGAGGAGAAAAAAAGATTTCTTAAAGGCTGTAAATTGTTTCAAATATAATTCATAGCAGTAACAGTTGAGTTGGGTGAAAGTAGGAAAAAAAGTATCAAATAAAAACTGTTGGGCAAAAGTTTTACATAAAAAAGATCCTTTGCCTTTTTTTGGCTACTATTAAAAATAATGGAACCTAGAATTTTTACACATACACGCATAAAATTTACATGTATATCAAATCTATGTCAAATGTATACATGGATGTGTGAAAACTTCCAGGCGTTGCCACCAAAAATGGAAAATATCCTTTTTTTATGAAAAATATAATTCTTAACATTTATTTGAAACTTTTTTCTAACTTTTAACGTTTTCACCCAAGCCAATTCTCATTCTAATCAGAAAATCTGAAGTAACTCTAAGCATGTATTTTACAATACTCCGCACACTGCATAAGATCACGAATTCTACATAAGACTTATTGCCTGTATACGATATTGACTGCAGTAGAAGTTTGTTGAAGGAGAATCAGAATTTCTTATAAGGATCATTTTTTACGATGTTAGTTGTCTGAAGCAACTTTGCTATCGTCAGTACCCACTAGTGTAGTGTGAGTATCAATTGAATAAAAATTTTGCAAATAAATAGAACTACCTTAAAAAAAATTGAATAAAATGAAATAAATACTTCTACAAATAATTTCTATGTAACGAATAACCATTCGAAGTCGGTGGTAATCAGATTGTTATAAACAAAAATTAATTTGTTGGCGCCGACTTCGAATGGTAATTAGTCTCATAGAAATTATTTGTAGACTTACTTATTTAATTTAAAATTATTTTTTTAATTTTTAGTCCATTTATTTGAACTCAGTTTTAGTTTTTTTGTTTTTTCGTGTTGTTTACACTAAAAATCCAGTATGATTCGACCCCCGCCCCTTGATGTTATGTTTTTTTAGAACCCCAATTATTGTCTGTTTTTAGTAAAAAAGGGCATCGTAGTAATCGGAGTACTTTATAAAAAGTTGTGCACGAACCCATATACAGAAAGGAATATGTCATGTAAGGTACACACATCTTGAAAATAATCCATATCTTGAAAACTACTCAACCGACTTTGATGAAACATACACGGTTTCCTAAGTTCAAAGGTATATAAAATACGATTTATAATAAAACAGAAATATTGCAATCTGATTAGTTTCTTAAGGAAGTACGAGCACCAAGGCAACTTTTGATAAAAGGCTTGATTTTTTTTTAAATACAAAGTTTAAATATGTCTAAACAAATTCCAAAAATTTGAAGGAGATTGCCCGATCATTTAAATAAATAATTAACTTTAAAGTTGAGCAATTTAACATTGGTCTTATGGGGTAACCTTCAAACATTGATACATTTCTGTATTTTTCTCGTAAAACTGTCGGTGAATATTTTTAAAAAACTTATGGATGAAAGTAAATATATTAGTGATAAATTTAATTCAAAAACATTTACACTTGCCCGACTAATTAAAGTGTATTAATTAAAAGAAAAATAAATGCCGCCACTAGCCAATGTTAAATGTATATCTATATATTGAAAAAAATCATATGGTTACTGCGTTCCCCTTACCGCGCTAGAGTCGATACCTATCCCCACACCGCCTGGCGCTCGTACTTCCTTAAGACGCTGCGTGAAGTATGATTCCATTTTTTTATACGAATTTCTTATAGGACTATCCTATAGCGTGCGTTGACCATCAGAGTTTCTGAACAGAAAATCATGAGTGCCTACCCTTAATCATACACCATTCATAGACTTATATTTATATTATAACAATTGATTGATAAAAAAGTATTTTGTAACCATAGAACATGAAGGAAAACAATTTGATGAACGGTGCTCAAATACATATTTTTAGTGAAGAAAAATTTTTATGTAGTAAAATTTACTAATTTGTTAACACAGGGTATTCAAACATTTCAGGAAAGAATTAAAAATAAAAATAATATAAAAAAATTCACTAGTTTAACTTTATTAATATAGTACCCAATATATTAAAATGAAGTCAAATATTGGTACGTACACACGTAAGGCAATTTAAAAATGATAGATACTGTAATGACTTTTTAACACGCGATTAATATTTCAAAAATAAATATAAAAAATACTATGTATTCTATAGTTTTTTTCTAAGAAAAATAATGGCATATATTAAACGAAAACTTTCTATCTATATTCAAAAATTGAGGTAGAGAACTATGTGTCTTGCTATCCATATCTGTTTTCTCTATAAGCATCAGGTTTCCATATTGCTGTTTCACTTGCTATCGTGTGGATACGTGTTTCGCTCTGACAGATTGTTAGTGATGGAATTGTGATCTGGATTTTGGATTAATTTACAAAGTATAAATTAAATGAAATTCTTTTATTAAAATTCCAAATGTTTGATGCATCTTTCTTGCAATAAATATTTTCATTATTTATTTTTTAGTTTTATATAATATTTTTATTGTTCTTTGTATTATCTGTTTAAAAAAATATTTTTACAGTTAATACAAATATTAAGAATTTTTAAATAAAAAAAACAATTGTAAATCCTGCTACATTTATAAAAGATGGTTTCAAAGTAAAAATAATTTATCATTCTTATTTTTAAAAGAAAATTATTATTAAAAAAAAAAAAAAATATTCAAAGTCTATTGTACAAAAATTGGATAAGAAAGATTCTTATAATATCAGCAAGAATTTGTTTACAAAAAGTATTTACAAACAAATGTTTTTGTAAATCTGTTTTAAAGTTTCATGTTGAAAGTTACGAATTCTAAATACAATTTTTATTCGTAACATTGCTTTTATATAGTGTTTAAATTGATTTTTGTGTGTGGAAAAATTTTGTATTATTTGTGCTCAATTGTGTGTTTATTTTACAAATTAATACAAATTTTCATGTAAATTGGTTTAAAAATAAAACATTAAAAACTACGTTCTCCAAAAAAAAAAGTAAATTTGTTAAAAAAATTTTTTTATTTATTCTTTTATATTAAATTCTTAATGCTAACATTAATTCATAATTTTGTTTCTGCGGTATACATTTTTGAGCTAAACGAATAACTGTATAACATTCGATGCTCATGAACGATTTGAATGGAATTTTTGTCTAAATAAACTAAAACTATCAATAAAAACGGCCTCTTATTCCAAATAACATGAACTTTTTAGATTATTCAGTAGAATATGAATGGAACATTCTTATACTTTTCCTCAAACAAATATTAACTCGTTTTTATTACCTATATTATTAGATATTATACCTATAAAATTAGATATATTGAAAGTTATTAAATTCACCTTACAAAAACAGGAGTATCTAGTTTCGGTAGTGAAAAATAAAGCATCGAATCTGACAAAAATTAAAATTTATGTAGAAAATTCTTAAATATCTTAAATTTGAGTTAAAATACAAGTCTGTCACGATGTGACATCATTTCTTTAAAAATTATTAGTTGCCTTTGTCAGTTCAATCTAAACAGTTATCTTAATTAGTAAAAAAAATATTTGAAAGTCTTAGTTTATGTTTTGTTACCGATATTACGTTATCAAAATGGCAAAACAGCGTTTCTACAGGAATAAAAAAGATTAAATTTTAATGTAATTTTATAGCAAGAAATAGTGTTTATTTTGATTAACAATTTATTTTTTGTAAATTATTAATTAGAAATCCATATTTTGAAATTTTTTTTAACACGCTAAACTAACCTGTATAAACAACTTCAACGGAAACATAAAAAAATTATACTACTATTATTTTTTAATTCTTTTTGATAATGAAATCCAACTAAGGATTATGGAGCTCTTATTTAAATGAACATATTTAACAATTGAATAAAAAAATAAAAAAAAAATAATAATAATATAAAAAAAAATAATAATTAGGTTTTTAAACAAACTGTTAATAAGCTAAGAAAACAAATAATTAATAAATTTTATTTAAATAATTAAAACACATACGACAAAATGATTTAAATTTCGCTGTATATATATATAAATATATATATATATATATATATATATATATATATATATATATATATATATATATATATATATATATATATATATATATATATATATATATATATATATATATATATATATATATATATATATATTTTCGTACACCGTTGTAATTATTTAATTTATTTATAGTAATTCAAAATCAATATGATGAAAGGTTTAAGTCTAAAATATAATAATTGAATTATTAAGAAAATTGAGAGGGAAATTAAAGAAGAGTGAAAGACCAGCACACACCAAATCGGTAATAGTTAAGATGATAGGAAAAGCATTTCTGATAACAGCAAAATAAAATCAACAGAGCCTAATGTGAAAAACTCTGCAGATATTCAGATTCACAAAGCTATTAAAAAGTTATCCTAATTTAAAAAAAAACTGTAATTTTACATCGAATCTTATGGAAATTCTTTAGTCAAACATATTAAATTTATTTTTATTAACTAAAAAAAATGTACCAGGAATTAAAAACTTTCATAACAAGCAACTTGCCTTCTAGACAACCAATTGAGCATAAATTTATTAAAATTTACTAAACGATTTTCGAGAAAAAAATAAAAAATTAGCCGATAATGTCGATTTTATTTGAAAAAAAAAAAAAATTAGTGCATACGAAAGTCCGGCAACACTGTCGTCAGCTGAGATCTATAGTCTCAAGCAGTTGTTCGCGATAACACATATTTTTTTATCCGTTTAAATAAACTTGGTGAATTATCATTTTATTTTCCCATAAATACGGAAATGATTTCGGTAATTTAAGTTTTAATAATTAATATAAAAAATCTTAACCAAAATTTTTAAATATCATTGTTTTAAATTGTCAGCTTATGGAGAGCGCAATATATCATCTTTGAAGTACTACCAATATGACAATTAAAACACTGCTTTACAGCGTTGACTAGATTTCATACAATAGAATATTATAAACTTTGATTTAATTAATGTATGAAAAGAAATTAAATTTGTAAAAGAAAAATTATTAAATATTCGTAATATATTCTAAAATAATTTAACTATGAGTTACAGCTTAAAATATTAAATTTTTTTGTTTGAAGTTGAATTCAAGTCTAAATGCTGAGACAAAAGTTTTTTATAAAAGGTTTAAATATTGATGATTTCATTTAAAAAATACGTATGTCCCAAACATCTATAAGGTATTTTGACAAGAATAAGTAGGTATATTGAAAGTAAGACTGCTATTTGACAAAAAATAGCAAAATAAATTCCATTTATATAATTATATATACACAGTTATTTTCTTGTAAATAGATTAGGATAATTTTTATGTTTGCCAATGGAAAGGTAACGGGAGGGAGGGTACAAATGGTAGGCATGAGTATATTCGTGTGAAATGATGTTGATAAGCGGTTTTTTAAAATATATTTTTTCCTTCTAAAAACACACACAGAGCTATGAGTGTGTCACTTGTTTTTGAAGAAGTGAAAACGTGTGAAAACCTTTTTTTTATGTTGTTTGACGTGACTATTGCGAAGTATTTTCAAAGTTTGAATAGCCACTTGTATATCGTTATTCGAACGTAAGTATTTAATGAACTTTTTTTATTCGTTCTTTTCCCTTTGTATATAAACTAAGTGAATATACCGATTTGTCGATATAGGATACAGTATCTTTACGATTATGATATCGACATGGTGTATATTTTGTTTTAACGTTCTCAAATATATTTTGATTGAAATGTTTATTAGAAATTATATTTTAAAATTTTTATGCTATGAAAATTCCGAAAATTAATTCGTACAATAATTTAAATACTCCACATTTACCGAAGGACTCTCTGCAACGCGTTTTGACTAAATAACACCGCACCTTAAATCAAGTCGGTAACCACTTCAAAAACTACTAAGCGGATTTACAACTTATTGTTAAAATAAAAATTTGATCGAAAAGGATTAAAACTTGTTTAAGAAATATAATTATTTATGTTTTCCAGGATACGGACAAAACCAGTATGTGAAATAAAAATTACTTTATTAATTTTGAGAAGATTCGACTTTTATTGTACCATCTTCAGGCATCTGGATTTTTTTTTCGAAACCTTGACTAATTTAAATTTTAAACAACCTAGCCGTTTTTCGCTAGAAAATTCAACGACTAAATTTTGCAGAAGTCGTTATTTCGAAAATATGATAAAAATTTTTGCTGCAACGTATCATATTCGTTTCTATTACAATTACATACTTAATTTAGGAATAGGAATATTTAATTTTCTCCACCAATTTTAATTTTCCATAAACACATACACAAAAACAGATGCAGTCACATTGAAACAAAGGCTGACTTCAGAAAACCATTTTTTGGATTAAAGGGACTTGGGACAAAGTGGACGATAACATTTTAAAAATCAATTTAAAGGATGATCAGCTAACACTTACTTATACTGAATGCTTTTAAGTATTTTATTTATTACAAAAGTTGTTTTTATATTTAATCCATTTTACTTCCTAAGTAATCTTAATAATTTTTTAAGTTTATTCCAATCACGCTTTTACGTAATTATAATTATTTGTATATCGCTTTACAAAAATTATTTTTACTGAAACATATTAAGGAAAACTGGCAATAAAAACTATATGAAAAGGAAAATTTTAATGCTTAACTTAGATTTTGAGATAGGTATTAATTTCGAAAACGAATATAAAATTACACAGTATATAAATAAAATCACTCAAAAAATTTTTTAACAGTTATTAATTAGATTTTCAAAATGAGTATATAGAAATACATATTTGAGAAATAATCATTCAGATGCTTCCAATCGAACTTCTAATATCCAAACGATATAAGTATAAAAAATTCTTAAGTAATTGCCTTGTGACCAATTACTTTTCTCAGTCAACGCCAACCAATCAATTTAAGCTAGGGATAAAATTGCTAAGAATATGATTGGCAGCGACTGTGTAAGGTAATTGGACATAAGAAAAATTTTAAATTATTTATTACTTTTAGTTAATTTTTTCGAAGGCAGTTCTTTTTTGTTAAATAATTTTTTAGTTTTTACTTTTCAGTGTTGTATACAACAACGAAACATTTTTCATTTGGATGAAATATAACCACTAAAAATTGTTTTTACCCCGTATTTACCCTAAGAGACTTCATATGCTGGTTTTTTTTTATCCTTTTGGATAAATCTTTGGGATAGCTCTTTTCCAACAAGAACCATCAATATCGGTTCATTAACGACGATGTTATACGCGAACACACATATCACTAAACATTGTTTTTGTCCCTTTTCTTCTTTTTGGGATATCAAATCTGGAACATAATGAAATGAGACTACACGGTAAGCACCAGCTTTCAAAAAACAAAAATAATCTAAATCGTTTCATCCAGTCGAAAGTTCAAGGGCAACAAATATTAAAAAAATACAGTCAAATTGAGAACCTCCTTGTTTTTTTGAAGGCGGGTAAAAATACTTTTAAATAATGGCTATTAGGTTTTCCGTCCGTGTCAAATCTAAACCATATTTCACAGATTACATTTTAAGAATTTCCCGTCCGCCTTAGTGGCCGAGACAGATAAGGCGTTATGTCCAAGTGTTTGCATATTTTGACTGAAAGTTTTTGGGTTCAATTCTTGGAAGCGGTAATTTGTCAATTATAATTAACGAGGCGAGTAATTGATTGGAATTTCAATATATGGAGAATAGCAGAGTAGCTGGTTATATTTGTGAAGGCCCTTTGTAGCTAGATCTATATCGCCTCAATCCTAGGCTTCACTCAATATCCTTTCCTCTATTCACATCATCAATTTAATGATCAATAAATATAAATTAAAAATAATTATGTGGGTGGTCTATGTTAGAGGTATGTATGTCTGAAGAACGGAGGATTATTATAAAAATTTTTATTTCTTACAATGAAAAATTTACCGAATCCTTTTTAAATTCTTTGTATACACTTATCCAATTTTTTGTTAAAAAAATATTGAAACAAAATAATCAATTGTCATGTAAAAGTATTATACAATTTTCTTGTTCGCATTTTCCTTTCGTTTATTGTAAATTCAACAATTAGTTTTTCTTTTTTAATATTTATTTGGAAAATTATTAACATTTCTTTAAATGGATTTTCACGTAATTAAATTAAATTGAAATCATGGATTGAATTGAAGTGGATAGAAAAATAATTAATTTGTATTAATAATAATTAATTTGTATTAACTATAGAGGAGTTTGGAGAAAGAAACCGATTAATCAAATCATAGTTTTAATGTGTTCATTATAAAAATTTTTAATACATGATTTTCACTTTTTTTGGAAGTTAAATTGTGATATACACAAGGTTTGAAGAATTTTATACTGTTTTACTACATTTTTTATTATTAGATGATCGACTTTATGTTCGTTTTTCGTTTTCCATTAGATGAGTAAACTTTTCTAAATTTTCGTACTCAAGAGATAAGATTACTTTAAAATAAAAAATACTTAGTAATGGTCTATTAGACATTGACAGTATCACCTAACAGCAAACATGTAAATAATAAAACCAAAAACAATATCAAAATATTAAGAATTATTATTTTTAACAATAATTAAATGTAATCTTAATCCAAAATAAAAACCCCAGGTCGTGCCGCCCCCTTGTCTGATCTAACCTAGATTTGTTTATTTTTATTGTTTACTAATTAATCCATTTTCAAGCACCCGAATAATATGACTTATATTGAATATGAAAACAAAATGAGACATCTATAATAGACACTTGTCATGAAAAAGAAAGGGGTGCCGGAATTTTCCCTAAAAATCAAAATTTGATTTAATTTATAGAAATGTTTTCTCGTAGTAAACTTCGACACGCACTCCGTTTTTATTTGTTTTAAATGCATTTCAAATTTGAATATTTAGTTTTTGAGTAATTTGCACCCGAAAAATTGCGAAAAAAAATTGCATTTTTGAATTTCAATTCATGTGGTCTATATAAATTTAACTCATCTACAGAGATTAAATTAGCTTTATTATTAGCTTTTTAAACATCTTATGGCTAAATATAAAATAGATATTAAATTCAATCCAAGAGAATCCGACTTAGAGTGTTTTGTGACTAATGTGACTTACTATTCATTTATATTTCTATACATTACTAATTAATTTGTCTTGAAAAATAATTGGGTAGAATCACATTCAGATCTGTATCCGCGTATCTGAACAATGATTATCCGAATTCGCGAATCTCCATCTTTAACATTCCGGCACATCCTTTATTGAAATTAATAGAAATTTTACTCTTTTGAATCCTCCTTTATATTTATAAAAAAAAAACCAAAACATGATTGAAGTTTATTAATTTAAATTACAATTTGACCTCAAATTAATTATTCAAATGCAGATTAGTCTAATAGTAATCGGCGTATGATTACCAAAAACAATTCCACTTAAATTTTTTTACTCGATTCTCTATAAATTGCCCTACTGATAATATAATGCATGTTGCCAGAGGGTAACACGGTGCCATGGCTTGTTATGTTTAAACGGAAAATTATTTATATTCTTTGATGAAATACTAATGAATATAAAAAGATTCTTTGACTTCTTACGATTAAAAAAATCCCGTATTGGGTTACTTTTGATCCAGAGATAAATAAAATTGATGTGGATTATATACATTTTGATAAAAGCGATCACTGAAACTTTTGTAGTTTTTGAAATATATTTTTGAATTGAAAATAAACCCTTAAAAACTAGAAACGACTAAATAATCAAATTTTGTTTTAAATCTATCCTTAGTGGTTATTGATTATAATTTTTCTTTCCCAAACTTTTGGAATTATACAGATTGAATATATAGATGAATGATTGATTTTCTAGCTACGCAAAGCCTAAAAGTTATTTTTGAAAAAAAAAACTTTCAAAAAAATGTTTTCTATCGATTACGTTAATGAAACAGAATCCCACATACCTCATTGAATGCTTTTAGTGTTCGAATTTGTAACTTAATTTTAATAATGGCTCATTGAATGATAATTTAACACTTATTCGAGTTTGATGTTAATTATGAAATTGATAATCTAAACATTGTTCGTTTTTTGAATACATTCTAAAATGATATAAGTACTCTATAAGACTAGAAAAGTTTAAATGATCTAATATGGATTTCTTTCAAAAAGATAGAATTAACTTAAAATATCTTACATGCCTCATTTAACCTCTTCAGTACTTAATTAATTCAAAAAATTGACACTCATTGACTATATTTGTACAATATATTGTACATCAACTTTATGATGATGAAAATTAATTAATTTCATTTCTTAACTTGTGGTAAATATATTAAATAGTTAATTTAATTATTTACGAACTGGAATAAAATCAATTTTTTTACATTTGTATTCATAAATAAAGTTTTTTACCGTTTGGAACTTGTTAAATGCAGTATGTAAAAAGTGTTTGCCAAACAAGTTTCGTTGTGGGTATGGAATGGGTGGAGTGGATCTCAAAGCTTCGATGCAGCTCTATAAAGAATTTATATCAGATCTCGTAAAGTAGGACACTACGAATGACCATGCGGTGGACTTAGCCATTGTAAATTCTTGGATCCAATATCGCACATCCGCAATAGGTCACGTTCTGAAACACTTCAGATGAGAGTGGCTGAATGTCTAGTAAAATTCGATGCACCTCTTGGTCGTAAAGTGGGTAGACCAGCTTCGCAGGACAAGCCTAGAAAACGAAAATTCGAGGTTCGGCCCATCGATGAGGTGCGCACAGATACGATTGATCATCTTCCAAAACATGATGGAAAAAATCCACCCACCAGGTGCAAGTCGGAAAACTGTTCAGGTAGAACATTTTTCCAATGTGTTAAATGTAAAATACATTTGTGTATTACCAGGGAAAAAAACTGTTTCTATAATTTTCATTTAAAAAAAAGAAATATGTAGTAGGTCAATCAAGGTCCTAACTTGGGTAAAATATACCAAAAAATGTAATTAGTTACTACACTTAGATACCAATGTACAACATATTGTACATTACAGAAAATAAAGAAAAAAACGAATTTTCAAATTTTTTTTTTATTTTAGTAAGTAAGCATGGTGGTTTATTGCCAAATTTAAGGCAAAATAATTTTTTCCTACTCTACATTAAAAGTGGTACTATACGTATGCTAAATTTTTACGTACAATATATTGTACACCAGTAGTGAAGGGGTTAAAAGATTCGCAACTATTCGAATTAGTAAGCTGATTTTGATATTTGCATTATAGGATGTTCATTTACTCTTATGGCGGTTTGCACCGTTTTTTATATTGATAGGATTTGAAGCCTTCGTGATAAGCACACTCCTTAATAAAATATATCAATTTTCACGCACAAATAACTCAAAAAATATTTATCCGAATATTATTAAATTTGGTATACACAATATTATGCATACTAAATTTCATAACATTTGGATAATAATTTTTTGAGGTATTTGTGCGCGAAAGTTAAAAAGAGTGTTTATTACAGAGGCCACAATGTCCACCAGCAAGGTAGAAATAATCAAAACAGTCCATTGTTTTTTAAATACATTTTAAAAATATAAAACTTTAAAAACTAGAAAAATCAAAATTATCGAATTATAATTTCACGATGTAAAAACTTATTACTTGAATTACCAAAACAAATTTAGTAAATTTATCGACGATTTTCAACGATTTTTAGTTGCGATGTTTGAAGGACATGAAAATGGGGTTTTTTACGATGCCGTATTTAACAAACCAAGAGGATTGGTTAGTAGAAATATGATTTATACTTCAAATATATTCACTGGAATCATTTGTTTCTGATAGCATCTAACAAGTGGTAAAGGAAATTATAACTATAATATTTTTCAATTCAATTATAATTTGTATGTAATAATGTCCTATTCTGTCACGGAACCAAGTTGCAGATAACATGTTTATACGCAGTGTGCTTACTTCAAATTATCTGATCGCATTTATTTCAATATTACAGGTATTTTAGTTACACAAGTAGCTTTGTAGAAGAGCCATTAGCTGACCTACCTCGAAATAAACCAAAAATCGCACCTTCCTTGATTACACAAGAATAAATAGGAGTCAAACGAATACAATTTTCCTATTTGTTCTGATCATTTCATATCATATCGATTGATAAAAACCTTATCTCCATAACTCAAATGGTATTTTTAATGATTTTTCAAAATGGAAGAACTGTGTAAAAAATTATAGTTTTTCAATGTCTCCTTATCATTTCATATCAATTGCAAAAAAAACTGTACATTCCTAACGTGCATTTTTAGGTTAAAGTTCCGAAAAGTGGGCATAAAAAAATTAGATATTTCTAACGGATTCATTCAAATTGAATGCATATAACCGCATCTTCCTAAGGAGATTTAGAGAGGAATACAAGAGGCAAATTTAAGTTTACGTATTTTCCTTTTTATTTCGACATCAATTGTAAAAAATCTCTTAATTTTTGGAGATTTTTCCTAAAGTGATGGGGGGAGGAGACGATGAAATTCTTCAAAAACAGTACAGTATATTTTCGAAATGTCATAAATATATTTACTAAATTTCATAATCGGATAATGCGTTCGAAACATACATAGCGAAATATAGATAGATAGATATAGAGAAACGATCCGTAAAATTGTATATCATATCCACGGTCGGTCAATAAATTTAACTATATAATATAAACATAATTATTTTATTTAAAATATAAGCCCTCAATAATTTACCAAAACATCACCTTAAAAGAAAAAATGATATCTGAAGTATATGACTATAATAATAACACAGTTGTTATATAGTCTGGTTCACATGCCCTCTTTTTCTAAATTTTTTGTATATAGTCCGAAAATTACGAAATAGGTGTCATTCGATTCATAATTCATAGTTTTTACTAAATTAATTTCCGTTTTTTAAATTTTAAAATTTTGATTTTTCACATTGTTATTAACATTTGAAAATTAACAAATGAAAAAAAGTAATGAAAAAAAAAATTTTTTTTTTAATTTTTGAATTGTTTTAATTTTTTATGGTTAAAAGCTACATAAAAATAATTTTTTCAATTTTTTACCATTGTTGTTTAAAAATTGTTATAAACAAATACATTGTTTATGAGTAAATCGAAAATTTTGTTTTTGCAATATGTTCATTAACACAAATTATGATTTTTAAGAAAAAAAACGTTTCTTAAAAAAATTTATTTGTTGCTTAAAAATGCGTTTGTTAATGAACAATCCTTTTTAGCTTCTAATTATTAATATTAAGGAACCGTTTAAATTCTAAAAATCATAAATACTATTTTTCTTCCAGATTATGAAAAAAATTTTTTTTTGTATTAATTTTTCATTTGTTTGTTAAATAAATAATTTGTTATAAACAATTTTTTTTAATCTGTTTATTTTTTTTTTAAATACTTTATTTCATTATAAAAATAGCCATGCGTTGTTTTTTACAAAAAAAATTTTTTTACTATTTTTTATTGAATTTTTATATTAATATTCTATCAAACTTGTCTTTTTCATCCGATCTGTGGCTTTTATTATTACAATAACTTTTAAACTATTGCAGATACGACAATTATGCTTTTAGTCTTTTTTTTTTATTATTAATTAATTAACAATTAAAGCCCAAAAACAATGTTTTAACTCTATTATTTATTGAATTATTGACCATTGTTTATAATAAAACAAACTTTTTTTTACGTTTCTCTCTACAATTTCTGTAATCTAATACTCTTATCTAAAATATTCTATAAAATGAGGAAAACAGAAAAAAGTACTGAATGTTTACTCCAAATTTATTAAAATCTATTGTTAGAAGTTTACAATCTTTGCCAGTTATTTTTTAGTGTTCTTCTGTATTCTTTTGGACTGTTTTCGTGGTGGTGTCTCATCATCTGCTGATTCTATTATTTCTTGTGTTGCTGTTTCTTCAAGCACAACATTTTCCTCTTGTAGGCTCGCAGAATTCTTCAACACCGATTTGAAAATCGGGATAATCTTCGATGTTGTATTCAATTTCAACGGAATTCTGATTTACTGCTTGTGATTGAGTATCAGCGTCGCCATTGTCGTCATCAATAGTTGGCCTGGTACTGTTCAAACAAGTATCTCCTTTGCAATGTTTGCATAAAGAAGAGCAAGGAAGCCCTGGTTTTTGCGGCCACATCTATTGGAACACTACTTTACGCAGTTGCAATGCATCAGTTTAAGCAGTGTCTCAGGCGCCAATTTCTCCGTTGTTCTTCGTGGCAGGTACATGGTTTCGAATTTGATACAACCCAGTCTCTCCGGATCCAAACTTTGATTATTATGTCAAATTTGAACTTGGTAATACACCCTGTATGAGTGTAAACATACTGCCGCATATGTTGGAGGGAAGTTTGCTAAGTTGATAGCTGTTTTTGATGTTTTGATCGTGTTTAAAAATTGAGAAATGCGACACTAGCTTGCGGTTTAATCTGTACCTATGTGACCATGGCATGTATCTATTAATGGGATATATCTATCGGTCCACTAACCGCACCCGTCCATTAATCGGCCTATGAATGGTACTAACTTATCGGCCCATCAATGGCAACTCGCACTGAGCCAGATTTGAAGCTATTCTATTGATGAAAGTTTGCATAAGTCAAGAATTACTTCTTTAAAGATTTATTGGGGTTTCATATGAATTTTAAATTTTTATTTTTAATTTATTACTAATCAAAATAAACAATAATGCCATTGAATACGTTTAATAAAATATTGAATATTATTATTCAGTAAAAGTACTTAGTATTTAGTAATAGTAACTAGTAAAAGTACTCAGTATTTAATAAAAGTATTTAGTAAAAATAGTTTGTATTTAGTAATAGTATTTTAAAATCGATAAAGTTCTTTGTTTTCTTCTATATTCTCGATTTCCGTAGCCAAATAACCATCATCCGACTTTCCCAGCAAAATTTTTACACTCTTCAGAGTCACTGAATTTTTCTTTTACAACATCTAAAAGATTCGAAATAAAGTTAGAAAGAATTCAAAAATAATTATAAAATTATAAATTATAAAAAATTAATGTTGTTCAATGTTTTTAGTCAGTAATGCAGATGGCATTTTACTGTTACATCCTTTGCCAGAATGTTCCCCAAATGTTTTAACTCAGAAGAATGATATCTGAAAATAATAATATTCAATATTCAATTAATAATACGCTAATGATATGACATATTTACGAAAGCTGTGTTTATAAGATATTAATAATTATTTTTATAATTATGCTAATTATTAAAATGTGATTTATAGGAAGTTAATCAACAAATCAATGCAATTTAAATAATTTTATAATTAAGTTGTCTATATATTTACCAATGCATTATATTTTGATGCATCGTCTTTTAAACTTGCATCAAAGGTTTTAAAATCGTCCAAATTCATTATCCTTCTTCTCTTAATAATACTAACAGCTCAGAAATAACATTAGGTTGAAGACTATTTAAGTTTTTCAACGCCCACTGTCGAAGTTTTTCTTGAAAACATACTTTTTAACACTCACTGTTATCGTCATTGCTATTTGATTTATAACCTATTTTAATGTTCATGTTCTTATCAAAATTAATATCACTATTATTATTAGAAAAATGACTAGATTTACTACTCACATTATTATCACTGTAATTGTTATATCGATATCATCACTTAAACTATAATTAAATTTACTATTTACACTACTATTATCATTGTTTTTTATATTAACAATATAATTATTTTTAACTTTAGTTTCATGTTTTGTTTTGTTTTGTTTTGTTTTTTTTTTTTTTTATTATTATTAACACTTTTTCTTATCGCTGTAAATTTTTTAACCGCTGGTACGATTGTGACATTTTTTATTAAAATTTTGAAATAAGTAATCATAACCTATAAAAAATATCAATGCATAAATAATTCTAGAGAAAATAAAAAAAAAAATTTACGCAAGCGCAACACTTTAGAAAATTTGATTATCGGTCGACAAACGCTCAATGATCACATACCAATGAATGGCTACCAGTAGTGAACTGGATATGGGCCATTATAAACTGCCAATCGTTGGCAGAGCGTTTGACACCGGATATCGGTCGATGTATGGCATTTTCGTCATGAACGGCGACTTCGTATGGTATACGACGTATACGTCAGTCCATCGCAACAATTACTTAATTTTTGCGACGGCGAAGTCGGCACAAAAGCCTTCATTAAAATAAATAAATTTACTATTTGTTTTAGATTATAAAACAATTGGACTAGATTAAATATATTTTTTTCATTCAGCTTCCAACCTTTTGACATTGACATTTAATTGAATGTTTATTTAATTGAACGTAAATTAAGAATCGTGAATTAAACGTAGATACTGTATACTCTAGACTGTATAATAATATAGAAACCAACTAAATATCTTGTCTCTCAACTTCAGTCTTTTAACTTAAGTATACTGCAAATCGCTGTTAGATTATAAAAACAAGGAGTGATGTAACGAATAAGTGTTGGTGGTTTTTAACTTTAATAGTCAATATAGTCTTTTAAAATAATTTATTATTATAAGTTTAACGTCAAACACAGCACTTAGATCTTCGAGTCGGACACGAATTAGACACAATTTTCATTTCTTTGAGATCAAACAGATATAGACACTCTTTGTTTTGCTGAGTGACTTGTGCTTCGCTCAATTGTATTCGGTATGTATTTATGTAGACGTAAATAAATATACATAAATATATATTTACAAATATTTATACTGTAAGGATATTTTCCCTACAAATTTGACTTGCCAATGGGAAACTGGATTTATTGCCTTCTAAAATTTGCATTTAAAATTTTTATGTACTGCATCTAAGTATTAAGTGTATTCAACACAATTAACACTATCAATGATATCCGGGAGTCATTTGATTATTATTATCGGGTGTCGGTTATCCTAACTAATAGTTTTGTATGATTTTCCATTTGGTTTGCAGAAAAGTGAATATAAATTCTATTTTAAAGTTTGGGATGCTTTAAAATTCCTTTTTTGAGAAAAACTCTTTTTTAGCGTTTCTAAGGAGAGTTAGGTTTATTTGGGAAATTATATCAGTCCTGTTATTCACATATGTTGCGCATTGCCCTAGGAAATTCAATATTCCCGAGAACAGTTGACACAAGAAAGAAAATTCCAGGGCCGTATTTAGTTTAAGTGATAATAAAATAAAATTCAATCATACAATAAAATATAACTCGAAGTAAATAAAATATGACGTTTTAAACGTCTTATGAATTGGGCCTGACTATGACTACCGACAAGCCGGTAGGGTGTAGAACAACCGTAACAATTTTCAATAATTACAATTAAATATCATTTTTTTCAAATTATTCAATAATTTTTGTTTGACATTTGCTATACAATTTACATGCAAACAATTGAACAAATAATAATATTTTTTAAAACGTGAATGTATTATAAAAAATTTTAGTTACTCTTAGCCTATCAATTGTTAATAATTCTTTTGATATTGAGTCCAGAAAAAAAAAATCCAATCCTCACCAATATCTGGGTTTTATTTTGAATGATTTATGTTCTCTAGATATATCTTCCTTAGACTGAGTAACACTACAATTAACCTTTCTTACGTATTCATAACTGAAATAATGAAAATAATCAAAATGTCAACAAACAACCCACGTAACGGACTAAAGTCAACGGAAATTCAATTTGCCGGAAGTTCACAAGAGCGTCATTATTTTTTGTAGTTAATTAGTTATTTCGATAAATATTGATTAATAAATTAATAAATTAATGCCCAATTTTTAATATGACTGATATTACGTGTATGATAGTGGTTTACTGTAGTTGTTTGACAAATTATTGAACTTCGATATATATATATACATATATATATATATATATATATATATATATATATATATATATATATATATATATATATATATATATATATATATATATATATATATAAATATGCCAGTGACCACTTTGCGCACAGCGACCATTCGAGGTTGCAACCACACGTGCGCTGAGAAACCCGGGTGACTCACGACGGAATAAGTGGAACTCACTATATTTCGACCTTGTAGTGTTCGAAGAGATGTTGGAAGGCGTGGAAGGCGTCAACGTGCCGGAAGGTACCTTCGATACAAAGGTCACGTACTTAATGGTGATACTGACTAGAGCGTGCGATGCATCGATGACGACGCGAGCAAACAACTGCAAGGCCATCAAGGAGAGTAAACTGCAGTGTGTGAAGTCGATCAAGACAACTGGGGACGATTGTACAAGTTGGTCATGGCCAAGTTGTGAGTACGAGGCTGCGGTATTCCAGCGAACCCGGAGTTCCTGGAGAGAATAGTGAGGACCCTGTTTCCTCAACAATCAGCGGATCATATGGCTGTGGCGAATCCGACTGATCCTGACGTCTAGGAGGTGTCACCTGTGACAAACGAAGAGCTTCAGAAGACTACCTAGAAGATCGGAGACACAAAAGCTCCCGGACCGGATGCTATACCAAACATCCCACCATCAGAAAGAGACCAGACATCTTTCGCTCTGTCTAAAACGCCTGCATCGTAGAAGGTAACTTCCCGGACTACTGGAAGCAACAAAACTTGACCCTATTCCCAAAGGGCGACAAACCACCGGATGAGCCTTCATCCTATCGCCCAATTTGCCTCCTTGACACGGCCGACCAAGAATTGGAAAAGATCGTTGCCAACCGTCCAGCGATCTTTAGTGAGAGTGACCAGGGGCTCTCTAAAAACCAGTTCGGTTTCTGTAAAGCCAGGTCCACAGTCAATGCCGTGGAAAGATACTGCGCTTTTGTGACTCTCGACGACAAAAATGTGTTCAACTCAGCAAAGTGGAGTTGCACCCTGAACGCTCTTCGATTAATGCAGGTCCCAGAACACCTGCTGAAGATCGTCAGCAGTTACTTCTCGAACCGTGTCCTTTCACATGACACGGAATCGGGAATACGGTCGTACAATGTCACAGGCGGTGTTCCATAGGGTTCAGTTCTTGGGTCCTTCCTGTGGAATATCATGTACGACGCAATGTTGAACCTGACGATGCCTGAAGACTGTACATCAGTGGGATTTGCCAACGACGTGGCAGTGGTAGTATTCGGCAAGTTTTTGGAACAGGTTACATTCAGGGCAAATAGAGTGTCCTGCATACGCTAGTGGCTGACATCTGTTGCGCTGCAACTAGCCGACCACAAGACAGAAGTTGTCTTGGTAACCGGCCGAAGAATTAGGTCCACCACCCGTTCCATCGGAGATTGCGAGATTGAATCTCAAAGGTCGCTGAGATAACTGGGCGTCCAGATCGACGCGTAGCTTAGATTCGACGAACACCTTCGAATAGTTAGCCAAAAAGCATCCAAGGTGGTGACCAAAATTTCAATAAAAAGTGTCTTGTACAAAGACGCATTTAATGAGTAGAAAATATATGTTTTGATGTAGCCCTGCTGTTCACGAATTTTTTTTAAGTCAAATAAAAACAAGAAACATTTTTAAAACGAATAAGTGATAGTAGACAGAGACAATCACGTACATCTATAGGAAATAACGAGTGAGAGAATGCAATAGAAGTATCTACGCATTTAACGTTCGAGATAATGAGTTAGAATAATTAGTTACAATGTTATTTCTAGGCTAGAATGTATATGCGCACTTGTGGAAAGACATCATAACAACACGCACATGTATATTTTTTTAATGCCTTTGATAACTTTTTTATTAATTAACGCATAATATTGTCGTGTTGATCGGAAATAAAGAAAAGAAAACAAGATTATATCAATATATATTTATCTGATTAAAACTAACGTATTTATTTCATACTTCAGTTTGCATACGCTTGTCGTATCATTTATCAACAATTCAAACTCGGAGACTGGATAATTGTATATATGTATGTAATATATATTTCAATAAAATGCATAATAAAGTTAAACTATTAATGTCATTAGAAATAAGCCCAACAATTATGCTATTCCTGAAATACTATATTTGTTTGCTCATTTTGAAGTTTAAATTTTTTAAGTTTCACTTCTATTTCGTGTAAACTGCATTCAAGTTATTTTTTTTTTCATGTTAATTCATTTTTGTGATGCCGGTTTTTTGTGATGTTTTTATCATTACATTTTCATAAATATTATGTTTCTTCTACTTGATAAAAGTGAAGGAGAGTACGGTTATAATAGTAGAGTAGCTATAGTGTAGTTATAAGTATATATTCTTTTATTGGGTGTTTACTTACAATTTATTTACTAAGCGAAAATTGAAAAATGTATGAAAATAATCTGATATTTCGTGTTGTTAAAACCACATACACATTTTTATTATGAACACAAAATCAATAAATTTACTATGGTATTTATTTTTAACATGAATATCATGCTCTTTAAGGTTGTTCGATTATCATGTAAAGTAAGAATAAGAAAAAAGCCAATTGAATTTATAGATTCCACCGTATTCTCCAGATCGAGCACCGAGATGGCTTCTTTTTATTTTCAAATAAAAAACAATAGTTCAGCGGACAACAGTTTTACATCAAATGGGTACTTTTTCGCACTCACTGATGTTTATTTCTACCACAATCATACGTTTCTGAAGTTTTAAAAATGGGAGAGACGTCTGTCAAAGTGTATCATAAACAAGGAGGAAATAAAAAATTGTCCAAAAAATTGTCTTTTTTAAACATTTACTGACCTGCTCTCCGAGTTACTGACGCTTTTGAAAATTGATTATCCATTTGTTATAATTTGAATTTCTTAAAATTTCCGTTAAGCGCATTATTTCATATCCATTTTGACTTTTCTAAAAATTGTTCACTCGTGACAAGACAAATTTTTTTTCTTGAGGTACCATAGTTTTAACATGTTACTTACTTTTAGAATTTTTTTGACAATAATGTTTTTGACAATAACAAAGTGCAGCTCGCAATGCTAATTGTTTAAATGTCTTGTATATGATCAATTTTTGAATTAATGTTATTATTAACATTATTAACATATACTAAGTAGTTCATCTAAATATGTGCAATGATTATTAATGTGTAAATGAAGTGATTTGGGGATGAAATTGTCGCGAATGTAAACAGTTTACACAAAAATGATTCAAATAAAACTTTGACTTTTTGAATGACTCATTTAAATGATTCAATTAGAAAGGAGAGGATAGTTTTTGTTTTTTTTTTTAGTAGTCAATGAAATTAAATATATCAAATGAATCGCGTCGACCAATGTAGCGTTGGATAAAAAATTGCTACAAAGTAAAATAGACTAGAGAAGAAGCCTTTAAAAATGATAAAAATTGAAAAAAAATTATAGTAGGATGAAACACATTGAAAACGAAAGAGAATATATCAAAAATGAAAGGAAAAATAATTTACGGGCGATTTGAGGTCGGGAATTGGAACGGGTGAGTTTTCAAGTGAAAAGCACGATTTATCTCGATTTCCAACAAAACTAACAGCACTATGGAAATTGTTAAATGGAAAAGTTGTAGTTAATAAAAAGATCTACATCTTTTGTATTTACATTTTTTCACGTAACCTCAAAGTTTATTCGATTGAAAATTAAGGTGCTTTTTGGGCGATATTCATTCAAAATAATATGAAAAATAAATATTTTAAATTTAAAAAAAATATATATATTTGGAACAGAAAAAGGAAAGTTTTAACTAATTTTCGTGAAAAAAAAAGAGAAATAAAGAAAAAAAAACTTGGTTATTTCAATTTTTCACATAAATTTTGAGGTTATGGGAAAAAAGTGTTATTACCTACAACTTCGATATTTAGCTTTTTTCCATAATACTTTTAGTTTTACCGAAAATCTAGATAAACTGTGTTTTACCTTTAAAGTAACCCTTTTCTACTTCCCGACCACATATTGCCCGTAAATTATTTTTCCTTTCATTTTTATTATATTCAATTCGTTTCCAAAGTGTTTCATCCTTCTATAATTTTTGTTGGTTTTCTACAATAATTATCCTATTATAATTATCGACCAAGGTCTAAAATGCCTAAACTAATTTATTTAAAAAAAAAAATTAATATTATTTCAAAAATAAACTGAATAGCAAGAATTTTACCATATAATGACGTTTGAAGCATAGTAGGTATTATTTGAATTCCAATGAAAATTTTCCAAAAACCCTTGAAAAAATGAACTTGAAAAAATGAATATTTTGTGTTAAATTGGCGAATATAACTAAATCCAACACTTTAAGAATATTATAACTACATAATTTTTTGTATGCGGTGAATTAGGTACACTTTGAATAATAATTATTATTTTAACTACGCATAATTAAATTGTAACCCTACCAATTTCATTTATAATAATTTTATTTAGAATCATACCACTTAAATACGAAACAATAAATTTGAAAATACATATTTAGATAAGTATTGATTTTGATTTCAATATGTTTTAATCACGTCTTGTCAGTTTATGTTTGGAGCACGTAGTTTTTTCCCTCTGATAGATACAAATCTTTTATATATCCTGCACCCGATCACTTATGATACATCTTAGAGCTTACTCTTAGACTAAATTAGTTTGTATAGTATAAATTCTAACAATATGATTCTGATGATGAAATACTTAAGAAGTATGCTTATATATGTGCTTATGGCTTATGTCAATGTTTCTTTCGTTTTCATATGATTATAAATTTCTCCTTCTTTCTCATAATGCTTATGACATTGGGTGATGACAAATGAGCGATGTATTTCATTTTAGAAAATTTAGAAAAATAGAAAATAGCTTTTTTTTACTTTGACAGTCATTTTGTTATAGATTTCAAAATTATTCTCCAATGAGTGATTACATGATGCTTTTTAGGTCCAAGATAGTTAATTATTTGATCAAGTGACTTTGACGGTTACCAATATCATATAAAAGTATTCAATTTTATAATTTATTTTTAGTAAGTTTCAAAAATTTTTCCTTACAAAAATCACGTGCCACGAATACTTGACTGTCTTTAGAAAGACCATGTGGTATACATTGTTCATTGGTTAAACAATAATCATTTTGTTATGATTGGTGTAATAATTAGTTACTTGGAAAGTATAAACAGTGCACACATCGAGCATCGTTGTGTTAACACTTAAGTTTAATGAACTTAAGTTCTGAGTGCTTGGTAATGACTCTGCTAAGGCAACTGGGTTGGACATAAAACGCTAAAAAGTGGCTAGACCTTGGTAACATATCCTGTACTGCAAAGATAAAACAATTTCAAAATCGTTGTTTTCAAAACTACCTACGAAACCTTTTTATTATTATCTCGAAGCAATCGCATTTCGAAGATCAACGCTGGTGTCATTTCGTCATCATCGTATGCTATAAGATACATTATCCTCATAGTTTTAAGATTTACATTTAAACCATTTGCAGGGATATATTATTCATCCAACTAGGTTAAGATTTTGATATCAATGGAGAAGAATATTGAAATATACACGATGTAATAAAATATTGGAAATCAGGATGTATATAGTATATAAGATGGCGTCTTATACATAAAGTTTAGATAGTCCCTAGTTTTTAAAGTTAAAATGTAAACATAATTTTATGAAAATTAAGGGGGTGATCCCATGTGATGGGCTCAAAAATTCGAATTTTCAAAAATTGCTTTCCTAACATGTCTATAATACGACACTAAAGTGATTTTTGAAAATTCTAAGTCATTTTAAACATACAGCAGGTATAAAAATGAGTTGTTCGGAGCGCTGAATTGGCAGTTGAGGTCCAGGTCTATTGTGTACAGTCGTCTTGATACCTGCACCCTTTTATACATTATTATTGTTAAAAAGGATAAAACAAATAAAGGAATTGGCGGTAAAGAACCAGGTAAATTTTATAAACTTGATATTCAAGAAACAACGAAATTCTACGGATTAGCTATTCAACGTCATCCAGATTCGCTTGAAGATACGAAAAAGGAAGTTTGGGCAACGTATTATCACAAATGTTCTTCAGATGAAAACCCTCAGCATCAATTTTGCCCAGAAGGTGAAGGCAGTTGGTGTTAATGGCGTACGGCAGAAACTAAGAATGAGCTCGACTAATTTCATCATGATACACCACCTCTAATACCAAAAGTACAAGTAGCTATCAAACCTGTTTTCGAAGATTTATCGAAAGACGAATTATTAATTCTTTGTTTAGGAGCAGAGACACAAAACAATAACGAATCTTTGAATTCGTTGATTTGTGACTTTTCCTCCTAAGCATCTTCATTCTGATCCCAAGATAGTTGAAATTGCTAGCTACTTATCAGTTATCATATTTAATTAAGGTTTTGGAGGTGTTTTAAAAGTAATGTCGGTTATGGGATGCCCCATTCGCCGCGAAGCCTATACTTACGTTGAGAAACCTGATGAAAAACGAATCTCACGTTCTGAGCGGCGCGTAAGTGATGTTGTTAAACAAGCCAGGATTGACACAAGAGCTGAACAATCTGCTTTAAAAATTTCAATAGAAAGAGGGAGGAATACTCTATGGACCAGGAAACGCCGATTGAGGGTAAGTTGAGATTTTCATAATTTTAAGCGGACTTTAAACTTTAAATGTGTCTAAAAACGAGTGTAACCAAAGCCAACATAATATGTGTTTTTCTCAAAACTGTGTTTTTCAAACTTCCCTCAATCGTATCTCAAAAACGGCTTGACCGAATGAATTGAAATTTATAGGGTAAACGCATGGAATGAACTATTAATAAAAAAAAAAAAAAATTTAATCAATTAAAAATTTCCAAAATACGCAAAATTCGCAACTTTTATTTCAAATGTCTACCAAAAGTCCAATTTTTTGTGTATTCATTTGATAATAGATTCATTCCGTGCATTTAAGCTTACAACCTTTTTTTGTTTCAGATAAGCCAATTTGCCGAAATTGTGGAGGAAGTAAGAATTCATTTTTTCGAGGCGGGGGTGTTCAGAACGCTATAACTCATGTTGTATACAATATTTTTAGCTTCAAATTTATATTTATACTGACGAAATATATGTTAATAAATGATAATAAACTTAAAGCTCTATTTAATGGTCGTAGAAAAAAAATCCTAAAAAATCACTAAGAAACAGGCCGTCACATGGGATGACCCCTTAATACCTATTAATCTAATCACCGCTGTACAGATCGCCAACAAATTAGCATCGCGTGACTTCTTATAGGATAATAATTACGATTTGCTATCTCAAACTGATGATGAATAATTTTTAATCGAAATACGTATTTATATAATAAAAACGAAGTTCTAAGAAATTGGGGAAATCAAACTTCTCATTTATTATCTTTGAAAACTATGATATCTACTTCTAGTTACGAAACCTTGTAAAAAATATATACTAGCTTTATTAAAATAGGTTTTTTTTGCAAGCTTTTATTAAGTTTCACCTGTTCCGATGTTTGACACTAATCAAATCTTGCTAGCTAAATTTGACGCACTTCCCGTTTTTCGATTGAGCTGAATTTGGGCATACGTATGTAAATCAGATTACATTACAATATTATGTTATAATATAATATAATACAATAATAATATAGTAACGCTAAAAAACTTTGTTCATTTTATTTCATTAAGCTTCCATCAGTGGATATTAACTACGCCCTTAAATGTTATACTAAAAATTCAAGAAATAAACTTTTTTTACTAGCTCGTTTACCTTAATACTAGAAAAGCTTGTATTTCAAAAAATCATTTAAATACCTTAATACCTAGTAATAAAGCTGTTATACATAAATATGATGAGCTTGTCCAAAAGTCGGGTTTGGTTTGTGAACAAATACAATGTGAGAATAGTAGGTAACAAGTTTTTGTTGTGAAGGTTAAAATTGAGTTTATCAGGAGATGGCTGGTTGTAAATTCCCATAAGTCCAAACTTAGGTATATATTATTAAATATAACAAGAATAACTTCAAATGTGTTTATGGCAATTGGTAAAATATTCTTACTGTTTTTATCTCAATAGCACACAGTTTTGAAATAACACTTGACAAAAAAAAATTTTATGTGAAACAATTCTAACGACAGTCATCTATTTCATAATACAATATGATTAATAGTAACCCCTATGAACTTTCAAATGGTTTAAGATAAATCACCAAAATGTAATTTATTACCTTTTGAAAAGAAAATGTTAATATGAATCTCATTAGAGCTATTTAATTATAAAAACTTATCTTAGTATTTTTTTTTAGATTTATGTTTCACGTAGTTTAATTTAGTTTCCGTTTTGCTAAATTATTACTTATGTGTGAAAATATACGAATTTTCGAATTTCGATTAAATAAAATTTGTTTTGCATATTTTTTAGTTGTAAATTAATAAGCAAGAAGAAGGAGGTTGAAATTCAGTCCCAAACGTGCCGTTAGTTGAAGACAAACTTATCGGATTTTAAGTGATATAATTAACCTGGGAATTCGGCAGGGAATTACAATAGAGACTGTCTTGTCAAAGAAATTTACTATTTTGACTTTATTTTACTATTAATAAAATAAATAGGCTTTTAGAAATTAGTAATTTATAATAATTTATATTTTTTCTTGTGGCCAATTACGTTTCTAATTCGACGGCAACCAGTCAATTTTTTAGATAAGGATAAAATTGGGCTTACACTTTTTAGATCATTTTTTTGAAGGCTAAAAAATTTATTATTTTCCAATTTTGAGTGTAGTATACAACCTCGAAAAATTTTTTATTTGGATGGTATTTAATCACTAAAACTTGTAATTGCCCCTTCTCCTCCCTTAGGGACTTCAGATCCTTGTTTTATTTATCATGGTACCATATTTATTTGAGATAGCTCCTTTCCAAAAAAAAATAGAATCAACGATTCCCTTGGGGACATTTGTTCCAAATTGAAATGGGACAACAAATGAAATACTAGGTTTCAAATAAAAAAGAATCATCATAATCGGTTCAGCTAGTAGAAAGTTCTGAGGTAACAAACATTAAAAAAATAATAATAAAAAATATATTTATATGGGGTCGCCAGAAAATTCGCAATCATAAATGTGGTTGTGAATGAAAAAAGTTAATGAAGCCCTATACTAATTAAATAATTTTATATAGAATGTCTCAATTTAAGTACATGATGGGTATACGAAATTGAATAACTAGGATAGTGTTTGGACAATATCTATAAACGATATATATTTAGATGTTTTGTTTATAATACATGGACTGAAGCGACTACTGGACTGAAAATTCCCGGGCCTAACACATAGATGGTTCTAGTTTTATTGCAGTCACCTTTATTTCAGTTAATACTAACCTTCAAAAGACAGCTGTTAAAATTTCATGATATTCTATTCATTAGTTTGTGAGTTATTGTGCTAAGAGTGACGCTACTTTTGCTATTTTCAAAACAATGGATCAAAAACAATTTCGTGTTTTAATTTTACACTGCTTCTTGATGGGAAAAAATACCGTTCAAGCGAAGCAATGGCTTGAAAAGTGTTATGGGGACTCCTCTTCATCAGAAACAACAATAAAACGTTGGTTTGCTTACTTCAAACTTGGTAGAGACACCGATGATGCAGAACGCAGTGGACATCCAAATGAGGCGGTAACACCAGAAAACATAAACAAAATCCAGAAAAACGTTTTGAATGATCGAAAAGTGAAGTTGCGTGAGGTAGCTGACATCGTAAAGATATCAAAAGAACGTGTTGGCTTTATATTGCATGAGCATTTGACTATAAGAAAGCTCCGTTCAAAGTAGGTGCCGCGTTTGCTCACTGTTGACCAAAAACGAGAAAGTGTTGATGATTCTGAGCAGTATTTGGCCTTGTTTAAACGTAACAAATCGGAACTTTTTCGCCAGATTTGGCTCCCAGCGACCACAAACAGCCAGTTTGCAGACCTGAAATAATGCTCGCCGGTAAGAAATTTCGCACGAATGAAGAGGTTATCGATGAAAATTAGGTCTATTTTGAGGCAAATGATAAATCGTTCTACAAAAGTGGTATTGAAATGTTATAGCGGCGCTGGAATGATTGCGTTGCTCTTGATGGAGATTACGTTGATGAATAAAGCTAATTTTGAACCAAAAAAACTGTATTTTCTTTGTTAGGCCCGGGACTTTTCAGTCCATTTGTTATATCGAATATATCAGAGTTTATATTATGTATAGTCTGAATTTTCTAACGCTAGCAAATATTCACCGCGCAAAATTTTTGTTTAGGTTTTCATAGAATCGCCTAATTTGTTTATTTGTTTTTTGCAGGGGTCTCCAAACTACGGCCCGCGGGCCACATCCGGCCCGTGGACAGATTTTGTCCGGCCCACGGAGAGCCTTTTAGAGAACATATTTTTTATAGAAAATTAAATTTAGTTTACTGAAGTATTCTAATTTTATGTTGAATAATTATTAATATGGTTTTGGCCCTCGGAACTTACTGGAGTAATCAGTATGGCCCTAAGGCTGGAAAGTTTGGAGACCCCTGGTTTATTGTATGTCCGACCATCTGTAATCAAGATAACTCAAAACCGAAAACAACATAGTGAGCTGAATTTTTGATGGTATATCCAAGAACTAAGGTGACTGCAATAAAACTAGCACCGGGACTTTTCAGTCCATGTAATATATCGAATATAAAAAACAGTAAAAAATTGTATCACAGGAGAATATTAAAATAATTAATGGTAACACAACTGTTGTTAATTTATACTTATTTATGTGATAAAATAATAACTAAACATTTTAATGAAACATGATTTATTGCTGAAGTGATTATCAAATTTTAAACAACATAGCATTCAGTACCTACTATTTTGTATTATGTATACGTATTAGGTATATGTAGCATACTGGTCTATCGAATGTGCAATAATTGTTGTCTAGATAAGTATCGTGTTTTAACTAATAAATCTATCGCAACAGCATAAGTAAATTAATGTACAATATTCCATACAGTCTGATTTTGTATTATTATTTACATAATAATTTAACCCGCTGTAATGTGTTTAATGACATGAAATTGTAATGACTATTTTTATCACTCACATGCATATAATATTCCAGAGTATATTAGTTAAAGTCTAAAGTTTGTAACGCTACATAATATTGACCACACGAATACAATTTTAGTTCGGCAATAATGGAAACAACTAAACAAGTAATAAAAAACAAATATTCAAAAATAGTAAACTAAAAATTTACAAGACCCTAACAAGACCCATAATAACTTATGGAAATGAAAACTGAATAATCATACATCATGACCAAAACAGGCTGGAAATATTCGAGCGTAAGTTCATTAAAATGATTTACTGAGCTTTTAGGAGAAAAGAAGAGTAGAGAAACTGTAAGGCTGAACGTAAGGCTTATAAAATCACAGAGGCGACGTTACTTCAAGAAGACGAGGAAAAAAATACTGAAATTAATGGATCATATCTTGGAAGATATATAAGCTATGCGATTGATAAGAAAAGTTTTGAAAATAACTTATTGTATTTTATTAATCGGGAATATATAACAAGTAATTAGATAACAACTAAGAGTGTTAATTATTTATATACTCCACATATGATTGAGTATTAGTGCGTAAACTATTTTACTTAGATGAATCGGCAGGTCATTGGATGGGGCATTAGATAAGGTTTGACAGTGAAGAACCGATCGAATTGGATATACAAATCTGGGTTTTATTAACTGTTAGTCCATTTTCCTATGCCTATCCGTTCATTAAGGTAACTTAAAAACGAAAAGACAGCGTATTGGAATTTCATGGCGTTTTTTAGGCATAAACAAGTAAAGATAACCAACAGAGTTAATTGCTTTTATCGAATCATTTTCGAAATAATATGTTTTTCTCTCAGTTGCTTGGTGGCTTACATATCATACCTTAACATAAATATGCTCCCTACTTCTGTAACATATCTACGGTATGGACAAATTCATAAGTTTTGTATTTTCATTCCATACATATTAGCAAAAGTTGAGATTTAATCGTTTCCAGTTTTTGTCTAATTTCAGGTGTTTTGGATCCCATCCATATTTAAATGTATTTCCCTTACCTTCCCTGTGAGATTCATAAGAGTATTTAAAAGTTATTTCCAACGAGAAGTCTTAAAGGTTACCAATTTTAAAATCTTCCAGATATTTATATCTACAAATATATAGTTTATAGTACTCATACCATATGAAGAAACATACGTTCAGTGACCTTCATCGTCTCATTTTGTTCATTCATTCAATACAATCAAGTCTTTTATGCTACAAAACTGTTATTATTTATTTAAAAAAAAAATGCATTAAACAAAGTGCCAAACAATATTCGGTTACAAAGTTTGGATTTAGTAAATTAGTGACTATTACCAATTTTGAAAATTCAATCTCTACCTAATATAAAATTTGCATCAAAATATTTTCTTTATTTTGGCCCAGTTGAATTCAATGGACCAATTTTGCTCATTCATGTACGTCAAAATTTCAACTCCGCTATCTCTTTTCGTTTCTGAGTTATGTTGGTCACACGTGGAGCGACGTACGGACAGGCGAAAATGGACTATTTAGATAATTCTATGAATATTAAGACACAAATTTTGTTTGTGCGATGAATATTTTCTAGTATTACAAACTTAAGGCTAAAATTAATCTACCCTAACATATTGTATATGTGTCAAGTTAAAACTAAGATTAATTTCACTTTAAAATGAAACAAATGCATCAAATGCAAAATTTTCTCGTTTGTACAAATAACATTTGTTTGAAATAATAATTCCAATACGGTCAAAATAAAATAATATTTTAATCGCGATTCAAAACTATTTGCTCGCATGTTAGCAAATAACACACTAGGGTAGAAGTCTTTAATAATGGTAAAAAATGAAACAAAATTATAGTAGGATAAAAATTTCCATTTCCAGCAAAACTACAAATTGTACGGAAACAATTTAATTTGCAAAGTTGTACGCATTTACAAAGATGTATTTACAACTTTAGTATTTACACTTTTTTTTACATAACCTCAAAATTTATGTGAAAAATTGAAATAACCAAGTTTTTAGTTTTTTATTTCTATATTTTACAAAAAAAAAAATTATTTTCACAAAATTTGGTGAAAACTTACTTTTTTATGTTTCAAAACACTGTAATGTTTTTTATTTAAAATATTTATTTTTTCACTTTATTTTGAATAAATATCGAAATAGCACCCTAATTTTCAATCGAAAAATTTTGAGTTTATGAAAAAAGAGTAAATAGAAAAGTTGTACACCTTTATAACCTACACCTTTTCCATTTAACTTTTTTTCATACGACTTGTAGTTTTGCTGGAAATCGAGATAATTCATGTTTTAAACTTAAAAACTCACCCCTTGTATCATCCGATATCAGATCACCCGTAAATTATTAAATTATTTTTCTTTTCATTTTTGTTTTTTCATTTTTTTTTTTTTGGTTTCAAAAATTAGCGACTAATAAAAAATTAGATTTTAATTTTTTAAATTTCTAGATTGTTAACGATTTCGTTGTTGTTTCGAATAAATTATATGATGATTGCAAAAGCTAATCAAATTGTGCACCAATAAAAAGGATTATCATAATTACAAATGAGTTTAGTTATTGTATTTACTAACATATCGTTTGTATAAATTCTGTTCATTATTTATTCTATACAAGAGTTTGTTGTTCAACAATTCTTTGAGATGAAAAACTTTCAAATGTTTGTATATAAACAAGAGGAAACATAAATACAATTTAGTTCTTTTATATTTATTATAAGGTTCGTATTATTTTGCTATATAATACAAATATATATAGTGTATATATGATATTCTTCGAATCAAGCTATTTCTACGTCAAGTTATTAGAAAAGAAAAAGAAATACTTTATTTTTTTATTTGAAAATTTAAATGCTAATGTCGAATATTTTGTACGTCAATAGTTATGTAATATCACATGAAAAGCAACATGGCGAACGTCGTATGGTATTAGAATCCACGAAATATAAACGTACTATGAAGAACGATGACAACGTTATAATAAAATAATAAGGGCAATTTTTACTTTGTTAAAAAAATTTCTTTCTTTCTTTCATTAAAAAAATTAAAAAAATTTTCGACCCATTTATTAAGCCATTATCAAGTCATGACTTAATAGTAACTTAATAGTAACTTATTTTTTTATTTTGCAAATATATAGGGAAAGTAGATAAGATTATTGTGAATGAAGAAACTGTGGATGGAGTTGATAAATTTTTTTACGATGTTTATAATTTTAAATTTAATAAAGGGGAGTTATTAAGCTCTAGTTGATTATTTAAAATTGTAAAATTTGGATTTTTATTTAATTTATGATCTCAGACATTCTAGCAAATTTAATTTTTGGCTTATGTCGCAAATATGTAAGATGTTCGGATAGTGTTCAACTTTGTTCCTAGATAAAAATAAGCTAACTGACTGACTATTATAAGCGGTATTGTATTGTGGACATGTTATTCTTTATATACCACTTTTATTAAGGATAGATGTTTTTTCGTTAGCATTAATATTTGTTTACCTAAATATCCATTGTAAATATAAGCCGATTGAATATTCTGTAACCGAAAGTTTCCAATTAGTTGTGAGATGTTTCCTACATGTGGGAGAGACACATGATAATTTTATGTTTTGGATGAAATATGTAGGAATATTTAATTTAGCATATAGATTTCTTATGATTTAGGGGTGGTATCCATTATTTACTCAAAAAAAAAATTTAAACTATGGTAGTCAATTCCTTGTTTTTTTCGTTTTTAGAAGAGGGATAGCATACGCTCTACGGACTATAGTACGGTACGTAGATAATTTATGAGATCAGGGACTGAAAGAATCGGCAGGGATAATGGCCTTAGAGTAAGTATTTTTTATATTCTAAAATAATTTCAGCAAATTAATGTCATACTTTTATTGGTACTTTTCCGTCATTAGATGACATTGAGACCGTGTTGATACTTTTCGTTTCAATTTATTTATACAAAAAAAAAAAAAAATTACATGAATATGTGTAAACATAAAAGAATCAAATTTCTAAAATGACACAGCACATTCTTTAATTTGATTTAATTTATGGATTTTTGTAATTGAAAATAATAAATTATATCCTTGGAAGTTTAGTTTTACTGAAATGAATATCAAAAATAATCCTTGGTCTCTGAGTATCAAAATTTTAAATAGAAACGAAAAATTTCCTCAATAATTATAATATTAACAAATTCTAATTTGTATACGTTAATAAAAAATAAATTCGTGTGACATTGTCTACTAAACAATTTTGAAATATTGTGAAGTGTATATATAATTATATACATTCAATCATTGTTCTTGATCACCATTAGGAGCAGTAATTAATGTAGGTAAGTCAATTTTGGAATGTTTTATTATTTACAATGGTTTATTTATTTTATAAATAATGTCATATGACTCTAATTGTTGTATTCATAGTTCGGTCTTAAGTGTAAGTGCACCTTAAGCACGAGCTTAAGGCAGTGTTTAGATTCATATACGGCTTTCTTAAGATATACTTCAGAATTTGATCTTAGCTAAGACATATAGCTGGAATACATATTCATAATCTTAACTTGAGACAAGCTTGAGCATTAGATATTTTTGATGTATTCATATTCAAATAAGACGGTCTTATAAAATACCTTAACCTTACTTTTCATCCAAATAAATAAGAGAGTTATTTTTTAAGTCATCATTTTAGTTGACTTAGGACAGTCTTAAATGTATTCGCAGTGAAAAAAGTGGTTAAAAAAATGAATTTTTTGGGGTTATATAATATTGATATCGACGATAATATTGATATCGACTTTGATTTAGATGACGATGATTTAAACGTTGTATTCCAAAACGTTATATTCGAGATGTGCAAGATCCTTTTGATTTTTAATCAAACATCGAATTCAAGCAAAATTACACTAGATGAATTAAAGTCGGTTGTGATGAAATCCCATGCTTCTTTAATTTTCACTTAATGTAGCAGCATCACTCTTTTTATTTTCTACTACTTATGCATAATTTTTTAAAATTTGTAGAAAATATTTTTTTTCTACAGGGGTAAAATTAGTACTTTTTCCTTTTTTTGACATATTTTCTTCTGATCATGCGGTAATAATTTTCTAGCGTAAGTTTAATTTGACACTTACAATTTTCTAAGGCACATTTGTACATTTGTTTACACTTTTGAATAAATAACTTCATTGTCAAAATTTAAGTATGTTTCAACCAATGAGATTGTAGAAAACATAAGAATTTTTACGGAAATTGACGAGCACGCGTTGACTCGGTCTTGAGTTACGTCTTACTAAAGCTTATCTTACTGAAAATAAGATCCTGCTTAATACTTTAGACTTTCTCAAGTTTATCTTAAGGAATGACTCTGAAAACATCATAACTTACAACCGGTAAGCCAGTCTTCATGAAGACAGGCTTAAGTACGAACTTAAGGCCGGACTATGAATACGACTCTAAGTTTAACGAATCAGTACTCTATGCTCGAGAGTCATCAAAATCACTACCTATAACAGTAATACAGAAAGCTTCATTCAAGAATACTCAAATGTATCAAGAAGTCAAATGTACCACGAGTCCGACAGAAAAGGAAGTCTAGCTATTCCGATTTCATCACAAAAAATCGTTTTGACTCATGATGGAAACGGAAATTGATAACATGACAGAAGAAACAATAAACCCCAAAGTTCAACCAATTTTTGTAACCAATGTTGTAAATTTTAAGGATAAATTAAATATAAAAAATATTTGATTAATGTTCTTAACAGCCAAATAAAAATTATTCCGGAAGATGTGACTATCTACAAGGGTATGAAGAAAATGGTTCAAATGAAAAAAGTTATTTACTACACCCATCGATTGAAATAAGAACGAACATTCTGCGTAGTCCTTAGAAATATACACAGCATACACAGCAGCACACCATCGGAGGATATTATTCAAGATTTGACAGAACTTGGGTACGATGTTGAAAATATGTCAAATATTAAACATAGGCAAACAAAAGACTTACTTTTTATCGATCTAAAAAATAGCTTACATTTCTGAAACACGTTTTACATTGAAACTTACTAAAACATAAAATATTGCTGTTTAATTTAATGTCATTGTCTAATTTAATTCAGAAATTTTGCGTGAAAATATGAATTGATACCTCGACAGGTTTGTAAGGTCATAAAATTAATATATAAATTTCTGTACTTTTCGTTTTCTATATTACGTATATACTCTTTCACAATGCAGAATCAAAATTATAACACTGGCAATTAATTTATGTTTGAGAGCTCAAAACAACATGAAATAATTTTTTCGATAGAGCAGCAACATTTTGGATTATAAAGACCAATAGTTTTTCAATGTAAATATTGACTATCACAGTGAGTTTAAGTATAACAGGCCAATTAAATTTCTCATTTTTTAAACTTAATACTCGTCAAGCTAGAAAAAATTAAAATTAAATATGCTCTAAACTAAATGCTATTTAGGAAAATTGAATTAAGAAAATTGACTCAGTCTGATGTACTTACGGCTGCCGTGATATCATGCGGGCAGAACAATGTGAAAAAATAACATTTATAATATAATGTAAGTACTAGAATTAGGTGCTTTTATGGTTTTCCTACAATAATTCAATTTAATCAAAGTTGAATTGCTCAGTTGCTCAGTCAGCGTAATATCATTGCTGTAGTTAATCTTAATGGCTCACTTTTCTTAATTTAAAATTTAAGCACCTCATTTAATTTTGTAGCACCTATGAATCACTTAATGATTTATGGGTGATACATGAGCAAAAATAAAATTCAATTTTCAATTTTCAGTTGTTTTTTCTGTTATTTCAAGATGTCACTGCTACCTTTACACTTTTATTAGCAATGATTCATGTTAATGAATCAATATAGTGATTTTTGTTGGTAATTAAGCTTAAATTGATTTATTGAATGCACAGCATAAAAGAATCGAAAAAGCACATAATTATAAATGTTATTTTTGTTACATTTTATTATAAATGTTATTTTTTCACATTGCCCTGCCAGCGACATATCACGGCAGCCGTGTGTCAAAATGAATCAATTTTCTTTATTAGAAATTTGAGCTCCTTGTTTAATTTTGCTAAAATAACTAAAGAGCAACTAATATTGAGTAATTTAAATTCATTTTTGAATACTTCGATATGCTAGCTTGACAAGTATTATAAGTCTGATTAGAACCATGTGGGGTGTATATTAAATGTAGTTTCAGAATGTTAATGATTAAAAATAGTTCAATTTGATATTATATTCAGTATGCAAATAATTAACATTGTTAGTTGTTATCTTCACTTGTTTTCATAAACCAGCCCTATTTTTCAGAATGCATAGTATATAATTTTAACAAAATGACAAACTGTCAAATGCATCCTTTTGTGAAACTTTGTACTCATCCAAAACATTTGATTATAATAAAAAAAAAAAAAACTATATTAAACTGCGTAACAAAGGCATGTTTCACATATTATTAGATGTCATTTGAAACTTCAAGTATGGACATCGTGCATCAGAATGTTTTCAATCGTTTGTATAGTTACTGAATATTAATTTATCAATCAAATGATATATAATTTTGTGAACGATGTACGATTTAACATAGAAAATTTATGAAAACTTATTATTGAACTAATTTAAATGAATAATTTATTTATATTTGTAATTATTTACGTATGCAATTACTTCAATTATTCTTTCAACCCAATATCTTTAATGTTTTGTAATAATTCAATAATTTTTGTTTGACGTTTGCTATACAGTTTACAGGCAAACAATTGAACAAATAATTAAATTTTCTAGAATGTGAATGTTTTATAACAAATTTTGGATACTCTTAGCGTAGCAGTCAATTACACTCCACGTACTATACATGATATGTATACAAGACTAAAAGCTCATTTACAGTTTGAGTAACGAATTTTCAGTAATACTATACATTTTTCAAGTTATGAAATCATGTTCCGGCAGAAACAGACGTATACGTCATCGGCCTTTATACATTTGGGTCAAAACGGTAAGAGTTGATAAAAATTTCAAATATATAGTTTTACATATCCTTTTTTTTCCTATCCAGCTCCTTTTTTTTTTTTCTAATTAAAAAAATAGCCAAAAAAAATTATTTTGTAAAATTTTATGTTCATTTTTTATTTGAGACTTTATTTCTAACTCTTACTCTTTTGATCCAACCCAACTTGAAAGTAGGATAGATGACTTCAAGAATGTAGTTTCCGTACTTTGATTCATCCAAATTTACAGAAAAAACTATATTCAAACTGCCCATGTGCTCTTAGTTTATACCTTTGATTGTTATAGAGAATTTATAGTAAAATATGATTTTCTGTGTATTGAAAAAATCATTTTTTGTTTGATAATTAGGGTAGGTTTGCAAACAAAGCAATTATCAACAAACGATCAATAAACAAAATAAATCTGGCAAAGAAAATTTTATTTTGAAAAAATTGATTAATATTTAAATTTGAAATATGAGAGAATGAAGGCGTAATGTAACATAATTGACATTTTAAGAAAGTCGCAAAGTACTTTTATTTGTATAAACTACTATATAATAAATATATTAATGCACTTTATTTTTGCAATGATCAAAAGTTCAATTTATTTAATTTCAAAATATTGTTCGCCAAGAATATAAACAATAAAATACGACATAACTCCTTCATGCATCCATGCCTTCAATTTTTTATTATAACCAATCAAATAATTATCAATAAATAATATAATTGAATCAACAATTAAGTAAAATCATATATTTATGGAAAAGCAAATTTTACTCGCTAACTTCACAGTGCTGTATAAATATTCTACATATTCTAAATACAGACTATACTCATTATTGTTTACTTTTATTACAATGCCCTCACATAACGATTCATTCACCAACATACTTCTTCACGAGCACACATGCACAATAAGATCACTATATAGAGCTCTTCAAAAATTAGGCTGAATTATTTATCAGCTGGATTCGATACACGTATGTTAAGCTAGCAGTGTCCAATGGACAGAATCAGTCATAATATAGCTCACTAATTAGTGCTAATTTAGTACTCCTTAAATGCCATAAAATAAAATTTGATGCTCAAGCGGTTTTCCAAAAAATGAGAATACTGCTAGCCGATGAGAAATACTGCTAGCTATATATACTGAATATATATTGAGCTAGCCGTTTACTACTTCAACGCCATAAAATTGAATAAAAATTATCCGTGCCCGCTTATGGCAGCAGGATGTTAAAGGTTTAATAATAAGGCTCTGATATCGATAATAGAGCTATTATAGTACGGCATAGAGCTAGGTCATTTTTAAAAATAAAAGCAACCATTTTCAAGAGCCTGAAGTTTTTGGAATTTTTAACATGATATAGGTAAAATATGGATGTAAGTATTCACTTGTTAATCAAAATGTATTGTTGATTTTTAGATAAATTTCTAAGGTGAACACAATATCGAGCCAAATAATCTAAGTATGAATTAATGATGTGAAAATATTTTTAATTCAAAAATTAGATACAGATAATAAAAATTGCAATAATTAATGTTTTAACTTATTAATGATTTTCAGTCATATTTTTATTCTCGAAATAAATAAAATATGTTAGAGCATATTCACTTTAGTCTATTAATGTTAGTCTTTAAATTTTTATCGGTAGTAAATATTCAAGGCACTAACAAAATTTTGGTATAGGCGTTCATAGAATCACCTTATTAGTCCATTCGTCTGTCTGACAGTTTTCCATCCGTCATCCAGATAGCGACGAATTTTGGTGGCGTATTCTGTACTTAGAAAATGAGATTAAAAAAATGTTAATAAATAGTTCATAAATTAGCAAAATTGTACCGTTAGATCCTTGACTTTTGAACCATAAACGATTTAAATTGAAAGACTTTTTTTAAAGAAACAAGTTTCGTAAAATGGTTTGATTCGCCACAATTTTAGCCAAAACAACTAGAATTATTATAGTTGGGTGTGAAGAGTATGCCAGACTGATGCTATCTAGGGGAGGATGAAAAAATTATGTGGATGGAACATGTTGGAAGTGAGATGCATAGATACTTAGCATTAAGTAAGAACCACTTTGAGAAAGCTCAGAAAGAATAAAAGATTAACAGCAAGAATATCGAAAAACTGAAAACTGAGCATAAAATTAGTGTTCATCTAAGAAATTTGAAGAAGATAATGAAGAAATAGATCAATTAACGGAAAGTATAAAATCGAACAACAATAAAGAGTTATGGGCTATTATAAAAAGAGAAAAAAATTAAAATGAAAATTATATAAAAAACGACAGAATGGCTAGAATACTATAAGAAACTATACAATAATGGCACTCAGCAAGGCATTTCCACAAAAAGACTACTTAAAAGAAGGAGAAGAAGATTTAGTTGAATTTAAATAAGAAGAACTCAACTATCAAGAAAACGTAAAATTATTATTAAATTTGTTTGATAAAATGAATGAGAAGAAATATTTCCCTAAATGTACAATGTACAATATGAATAATCTTTTATCTGTATAAACGGAAAAGAGAAAAGAGAAAAAACCAATGCATACAATTATAGAGGTTTAACATTTAAAAAAAAAAAATATGCTACATATCTTACATACTAAGATCATTTTTTTTTTACTTTCATTTTAGAGCCTTCAATATAGAGGACTCACTATGACTTACGCCTACATAATATCTTGCTTAGTAACCTTTGTCGGATCAGCAGGTTTACTTCTTACGTAATAATTTAGAAATCTTAAAAATAAATGGTACACTGTGAGGTGGATCAGAGTGGTTCAGCGGTAGCGCATTGAAGCAAGATGCACTGCAGCTTTGATATCATGAGGCTGAGCAATTCTACGTACTAATATTAGATACTTTTTTGGATCAAATTTGAAGAGGGAAAAGTGAGGTCATGGTTTCTTACACATTTCTTCATATTATATTCAATCTGTCAGAATTTTCAAAACTCATACTCTACTGGTAATAGTACAACCTATACTGTATTAGTAATAGTATAGTATAGGAAATATAAAGTAAGCTACAAGGGATTTGGCCCCAGAATAGAAGTGGCAGTTATGTTTTTTCTTAATAAAAAATGGTTAAACTTCAATTTCATTATAAATCGTTAACTCGATAGGTACACTAACGCAACAACAACAAAATTAAAAAATTGAGTGTGCCGTGGGGTTAAATTTAACGAGGTAGGTGTTAATATTTTTTTTTTTTTTTTACTTAAAGTAAATTTTAAAATGAGTTTCAAGCGGTAACTCGATTGGTACAGTAACTGAACGAAAAATGTCCACTTAGAAAAAATATACCGATTATACGCACCATTTTTGCCCAGATAGCCAACGGCTATCGTAATAGTGACAGTGACTAGTATCATTTAAAAAATACTTCATTCGGTTTATCTGTTTAGACGGATTGTATATTTGAAGTATTTGGTGCCGACATTCAGCATCAAATACTACAAATATAGAATATATCTAAACAGATAATCAAAACTAAAAATTTTAAAATCAATATTTTTCATTTTCTTTATAGATACCTCAATAAATGATACATGAACAAACAAACATGAACATAAATTTTTGAAGTTTTGATCTACGTTTTCTTTCAAAAGCGTATTTGGGGAATATTTAAAATAAATATATATTTAAAATTTAAATAAATTAAACTACCCTTAAAATAACACCTATATATGTATATATAGTGTTATTTATGTATATATATATATATATATATATATATATATATATATATATATATATATATATATATATATATATATATATATATATATATATATATATATATATATATATACATACATATATATATATATATATATATATATATGTATATATATATATATTCAAGAAACATGAAAATTGAGGAAATTGGAATATTTAAGCGTAAGAACAAGTTAAGTATAAGCCAAGATTTTAGTATTCCATTAGAGGCGTGATTTATGGTAGTTAGATAGCACAATGGCAATGCCAATTGCGACCAGTGTACTCAATAGTGGTTAGTATACTGGCAAAAATGAATATGAATAATATCTATTGGTTGCATCTGTATATAAATAAGCTAGAAATTGTAAGAATTTAATAAATAGATGCATCAAAATATGTAAATAAGTATTATTTATGGTATTATGATATTAACTCAACAACTGTAAACTTATCATCAAAACAAAATATTTTATTTTTATTTATTGTGTTCAATGAAAAAAAAAAGTAATATAACAGTTAATAGTTAGTGTTGAAACTATAATATGATTTTATTCTAAAAATAGTTTGTAAAATGTTAAAAGTTATTTGTAAATAAATATTTATATGGTCCTGTTAACGATTAGGAGGAATGTAAATATTCTGGTAAAAATTCCATGAATACAAAATACTGTTGAAAAGTCTCAAAATTTTTATGACTGATACTTCTACTAAAATAAATCTGATTTCTTACCCGCGTTAAAATTTTACCTCGGCCGTAGAGGGCTGCTAGAAATGAGTTTTAATGCTAAGTGGGTATAGAGGATTTACTATGTGTTGTTTCATGACTTTTGAAATATCCATTTAAAATTGATCATTGGTTCTTGGTCTATGAACGCAATTCCATTTGCAGAATGTATTGCTTGGTTTTTCCATACTCAAGTTCCCTAAGTTTCTCCTCTTTGAGATAGTAGAGTGTACTGACCCACATAAAGTATTACGGTTAAAACATATGATCTTTAAGTACATCTTTTGTAAGCGATAGAGAGAAAATATTTTTTTTTTTTACTTTTAGGTACACACACACACACATACACACATATATACGTAGATATTAAAGAGAAAATCTACTTCTATCTGTTTATCCATTTTCTAATAGGTTACACCTCTACAATGTTTACAAATCATTGTGTGTATACGACTTTTTCGATGTGGTGAAGGAGTTATGCTGATGAACGTTTAGAAAGATACTGAAAAAAAAACAAGGAAAACTCTATAGTATAGTTTTCACATAGAACCAAACGTTTTCCTTACAAGACAGTAGTTAAATTCATAATTTTTATTTACAATAGCCTTGTTACCCGTTTATCATATGAAAATATGGTATTTTCAACTTCATCACTAAAGGTTGGATAAATTTATACATTTTATAAATACCATGAACTATACTGACTATAATTTACTTAGTTAATTTTTTAATGATTAACGAAGTAAATCATGAACCATTGTTTTTAAATTGTTTCACTACGTTTCGTTGTTATATTAATTTTCAACTTCTTCCCGTAAAATTTTATAATCACTTATATTTGATGGGATTTATTTTGAATTGAATAACGGTATTTTATGTTTTAATAAGAATAAATATATTTATATTAACCATAGTGATATAGTTTACTAGAAATTTTGAAATAAGGATGTCTATTGTATAGTTTTTGTAAATTTAAAATGTTTATTAATATAGAACTGTATTGAGAAGAATATTCATCTATAAAAAGAGATTATGCACTCACCAGAATACACTCATAAAATATTTAATAGAGACGATGTACAAATTTTAAAAATCTTAAAAATAGCCAAAATATAGATGTTCAAAATTTTTAATTAAACAAAAAAGGAGATTTGCATAAATGACGTCAAACATCTTTATCTCCTTAGTGATTTTACATAAGGGTCATTCTACGATAGGTCCAATCCGTGTTCATTATCAATTTTATACACTTTCCTTCAAAATTTAAGATAAATAAAGTATGCACAAGTGAGTTGATTGTGATTAAAAACTTTATGTGAGATACATTAATATTTAAAATTTTGTTATGCGATATTTCCATACAAAATAACCGCTTATCAAAGAATTATCCATAATACCATTTTTGCAAGAGTTTTAATTTAATTTTCGAATTTTGTATGGTATTGAGTCTAGTTATCACATTATATTGGATAAAATATTTAATTTTTTTATTGAATCTTCCTTATTAACAAACGTGGATAATATTCAAAACAGTTGGATAGACTCATATCATAGATCATTCACACATTTTCATCGCATCTCTTATAAGAAAAATATACATTAATCTTATTCCATAATTACATTCATTTCCCCAAAAATATAGGTTTTTAACAAAAATTTTGTGAACGTGGCGTGGCGTACTCCTAAAAATTTTGTGTGTACACTGAAGATTAGACGAAATTTTATGCGTACACTGAAGATTAGAGAAGCCAGTGTAGTTCTATTACATTCTTCCTCTATGAATTAATGCATTTTGAAAATATTTTTGTATTTTATCAAAAAGGTAAACTTCTTTTTATTATATTATAATGTTGCGATTCAACAAGAATCTTTCAAAAATTCGCTTTTACTGGGGTATTTTAATGTAATTGAGAACTAAGAACACATAAAATGGTACTTATTTAATGGTTGGTGGAGATATAGCTTAAATTTTATCGTTAGTGTAGGGTGTTACGTTATTATCTTTTAGGGATTTAATAGGAAGTTCATTATGTTTTGTAAACAATTATATTTATTATTAATTATTACACGTTATGTTTATTAAGTGTGCTTGCTGGCCATGTTCATTTTTACTCATCCTCTACCAGTGCTCTGTGATTCTATTTATGTCCATATAGAGGTCTGCATCGAACTGACTCTGATCATGACATCCTTTCTCTTTTACCAATTACAAGTTTATTTACTTACATTTGTTCTAAATATTTTGAGGTTTGCTGACTCTACCAGAACGTGTACATCTATTATTTGTTTTCACTCTTGGTGATAAGCTAGAAGCTTTTACATTTTCTGTGTCAAAAGTCTTAAATTCTAGATTGCTATTAATTTCATTATCATAAGTTGTAAAGAATCGGGATTTATTTCAATTTTTACCTCACTGTCATTTGGAGTAATAATGCCTGGATCTCTAAGAGGACCATGTATAAATTTCCTGTTTCTTTCAATTTTTCTATTGTTATCGAGGGTGAGTTCATAGGAACGAGTTCTGTCACAAAGGTTTGTTACTTTGGCAGGTACCATAGGTTTTCCTATTTCTTTTCTCACATAAACTTTATCATTTATTTCTAAAAGTTTTAACATATGGGCATTTCTATCATAGCATTCTTTCTGTTTTAATTGCTTTTTATTAAAGTTTCTTTAATTTGCCTATTTTTTATTAATTTTTTATAATTATTAATTGGTAGAAGACCTTTTATTTTTCTACCAAACATAATTTCATTTGGTGATTTTAGGCAGTTATCAACTGGAATATTTCTGTACTCAAGTACTGCAAGGTATGGATCCTTGCCTGGCCCTTCTTCTAATTTTTTGAACATTTTCTTAACTGAACCAATAGTTCTTTCAACTATTCCATTTGATTGATAGTGTTTAGGACTCGGAGTTTGCCAGACAAAGTTCCATTCTTTTGCGAACTTATTTATATTTGCACTAGTAAGTTGAGATTCTAGATCTGAATATTTGATTTGAGAAATTCCATGGCGTGCAAATTGACTTTTTAGAGCAGGACTTACACTTTCCGTATTAAAGTCGTTTAAGATCGGTATTTCAAAGTATTTACTAAAATAGTCTATCGTAAAAAAATAATTTTTTACTTTAAAAACAAAAAATATCTACACCTTACCTGCCATGGTTTATCAGATATTTCTCTATTTAATAATGGATCCTTAGAGTGTTCCTTTTTATGTATATTACATATTTTACTAATTTAATAAGTAATTTCTTTATTCGTGGATGGCCATATTAGAATTTCTCTAGCTCTATAACATTTTTACATTTTTCGATACTTAAATGTGTACAGTAAATTAATTTTATCATTTCTTAAAGATTTTGATACGAATTTATTACCTCTAAAAATTTATAGGTAATCTATTATGCATAATTCATGTGCATATACATTAAATTTTTTAATTACATCAGGTAATTTATTATTATTGATTGGCCAACCTTCCAGAAAAAATTTTATTAATAATTTACAATCCTCATATTTTTCAATTTCTTTTTTGAATAATTCTTTCTTTTTTAGAGATATTGGAAAAGAGTCTTTATTAATAAGACATACTTGCCTAATAATTTATTTATTAATTTAAATTAATTAATATTAATATTAATTTCTTTTTTAAAAGTATTAAATTTATTTTTATCGTCATAATCGAACCAGAAGAAATTAGGAAACTCAGTGCCAAGCTAATCCTGGGTTACAGTTCATCAGCCGGTTACATAAACCAGTGAGAATAGAATCGGGGATAGAGTACAAGGGTCTACTGGCTAGGTGCTCTGAACCATTGCTCTGATGCGAAACGCTCGAGCATGGCCCGCTTACCTCCATACATATATACATACATACATGATTGCTTTCTACTTTCTATTTTTCCATTCTTTCTATTTTTTTTCCCGAATATATATTGGTCAAATTTAAAACATTATTAGTTGTTTTTCGGGTACACAGAATTGCCCTCTTCTGTGTACCCGAAATGAAAAAGCAGTTACAAAATTTAACAAGTTCTTACACAATAAAGCAACTATTCTCAGCGACTCCCAAGCGACACTTGAAGTTTGCAGCAATATAAACACAAATAACCCCCTTATGACACATACGCATGAAAAAATATTCGAATGCTATATGAGTAAAAACGAATTGGTCTTGGAAAGAGATCCCGTCACATGAAGAAATTAGAGGCAATAAAAGAGCTGACGCAAAAAATGCAACACTTTTACTGATACCCAGTTACAAAAATACAGTCCACAGATCTCAATAAACTAACAAACATACACTGAGACGATTATTGTAATACATATTGGTTGGTCGCAAGGCTATTTGAAATCTATAATTGTAGAGACAATTTTTGACAGTTCTGCCATATGGAAATGGCATTGGTTACACATTGGAATCTGCCAAATAGAAGTAATTTAATACACGTGTAATGATGCTGTGATAACATGGTCTCTAATAATTAAATTATTGAAACGACCTTAAATAACACAAAAATTGGCTAAGCTGTGAACAGTTCATTCTATTAAATCGTTCTTGAACATATGTTCAGCAAAAATACGAACCGTCGTTTAGATCGTGAGTTTTTTAAGCTCAACGTTCGCGATTTCGAGGGTCACTTCTCACATTCAAAGCATATAAAACTAACTATGCTCCAATTATTTTCTATTAAATTACAAACATCTCTCGACATAATTAGCAAAAAAAAGTAGCAGACTAGAAAGAAATGTTATATGAAGTAAAAAAAAAAACACGTTTTTTTCTCGAGATATTAAAGTTAAAAATAATAATTTTTATCTCCGTCATGAATTTTTCCTGCCATAACTTCAGTGACACAAGAGAAATTTTGATTCTTAACCGTAATTTTGAATTAGGACCAAGCAGTTTTTTTCCTTCTGTATTTTCAAAGCTCAAAACTTGTCTACATTTATAATATTGGAAAATGTTCATAATATTTATAACATAGTAAATGCTCTGAGTATATCATTTATAACATAATGAATGCTACTATACCAAGCTGAAACTATCTTACCTTATGCTTCTTTTAATTTTAGCCATCTTTTGGTAGAGACAAGTTGACAATACCTATATACTTTTGTATATAAGTACTGAACACCAGAACGGAAAAAATTCTTACGACTAACATCCACCAATAATATATTGGACTGCATAACTTATGATATATTAAACACTTTAAGTGGAAAATTTTAAGTCAAATATGAATTATGAATGATTAGTAAAATATTTGACTTATTATTTGTAGAAAAATGAAAAATGATGATATAATTTTTCATCAGCTATATAAGAATAGATATAACAATTGACCTCATGGGAATTACAGTAAAGTAATATGCTAAAAAATTTGAAACTGATTTTTATCTTAAAAAATATTATACGTTGAATGTTGTTACCCACTATCCGACAACCACAAAACAGATTTCATAACGGAAAATAAATGGAAAATGCATTTATTGAGTGAAGTTTGCAATTCATAAGTCAGCAAAGTTCATATATGGTTAGGTATATAACAAATGGTTGGAAAATTTATGTAGATGTTAAACTACTTGTGGTTGCTTTTACTTATATGAGTTGTATGAAAATCCCATATAACATTGTGAATAAATACACAAATGGGAACACTAAAGTAACGCCTATTTCCCTCGGACTGACAACAGTGAATGATACATTACAATTTATAATATATTAAAATTTATAATTGTATGATCAGTAATACTAAAAATGTTTCAAAGGAAAGTTGCGCTTAGAAGTTCGACTAGACTATAAATTGTTTATTGCGCATTTTACTATCCATTGCAAAATAATATGTAGTGCACGATTATTGAAGAGTATAATGGCTACTTTCGGTAATAAGTGATGAGTGAAATCGGCGTTGGTCTTGTAGTTAGTCTTGGTCAGGTATTACAATTTAGGCTCAGACTTTGTGAACAAGATCGATAACGCAAGACCACGACCAAATGGACAAAACTAAACTAAAAATTGAACTTCCATGTAAATACCGAATAGAATATATCGGAATATTTGAAATAATTTCAATATATGTTTTCTCTCGGAACAAAGCATTTGATTGCTTAGGATTTCCATTTTAATTTAACTTAAAATTAAATAGTAAATTTAAACACCAAATATACGAAATATAATAGTATACTCTTTTTTCGATGTCTGGTTAATGTAAACCATATATGTTATTATTAAGAGAAATGCTGCAAAACAAGGTTTCATTGATTTTGTTATTCCTTACAATAACTATGTTCAATTGATCTTTCGTATTGTGCCAGATATAAAAAAAAATGGGGCACTTTCGTTTGAAATCGGAAGCTTTGATTCATACTGATGGTTCGCATAACCAGTGAATAATAGGGGCTATTTAACTCAAAGTTTGTATATAGTCGACACAACAGGGAAGAGATAATTTTTGTAGATGTTATTTTTTGATTGAATATTGTTCCTAGTACCTATCCAACAGTGAAAAACTAGTTTGGGAAAATTCGGCCTGGAGTTTTCGGTTTGGTCGCCTTTTTTAAAGTAGCCGCCACTTTTCTTAGTTTTATTTTGATATCTTTGGATATTTCTATCCTATAAAATAAAAAATTAAAAACAAAACAGAAAAATATTTGGGAAAAATTCTTTACGAACCAAGTATTTATCTATGATATATTTAAAAACGTGACTTAAGAAAATTAAAACGCTTAAGTACGAGAGTTTTAGAGCTGTAACTGGCAGCATTAAGTAGAACTGAAAAAAAAAAAATAAAATAAAACTGAAAAACATACTTTTTATTTTTAATCGGATTGAAATTTTCAGAGATATTTAAAAAAACAAAATGAACTATTTTGGAAAAATGGTAGTCAAGCAGAAAGCTCTATCCCAAATTTTATTGAAACATGTTTTTCACAATTATATAGGTACTAGGAACAATATTTAAAAAAATCACAGTCACAAATATTTCCTGTCTATTTTATTTTATTTTTTCTCTGTTTCTAATATTTTAAATTAATTTTCTTGTATGTTAAGATAGTTTTAGAGTGTGGAATTTTCAAAATACGATCATCGAAATGAGATATACAGTCTTGTTTCATTTCTTCTTAAATCTTTGAAGTCGGTTTTGAAAAGTCAAAAGCTTGGTCATATACTTTTGACTTTTTAAAATATGCGATTTTTATCTGAGAGATATAATTTTTCAACTTTTGTCCGGTAATACATTATACTGTGCTATTTATAGAAGCTCTAGGAAGCAACAACCGTATACCATATAAGTTCCACATTTTGGCATTTCTAGTGTCCGTATTTTGCAGGCGCAGGATTCAAAATTTGATGAGAAGGGTGGGGAATTTTTTTTTTTTTTTAAGACAAAGTTTTTTTTGTAAAGATAGTTGTATTTTTTAAATATGTATATACATTCACTCAATTACATAAAATACCAAAATGGGACATCTAGCTTATTCATTTCTTTTTCCAAATATAAAATATAGAATATCTATGAAGCTAAGTTAACCATTCATTTTCAACTTTCATAAATTATAAAATACATAAAAATCCTCAATTTTATAATTCTAAGTCGATATGAAAGATTGACGAATTATTATCTTGGCACTATGATTTTTAAACATGTTTTACTTATTGCAGTAAGCTATAGATAGATGGAACCATATTGGAATAGTGTTCAGGACGAGCTCGCCTTTAACGCTTAGGGTAACCTTCCAAATTTAAGAAAACGCGCATTTGTTGTTGTTTTTTTTTTCTAGTGTATGGGATTGGTCAAAATTGTATATGTTGTGACTACTTCTTTCTAAATACGCCCATGTATTTTCTCTTCTATCTAATAAGATGATAAGTAATAAGTTAAAGCTATGTTTTATTTTAAATTTTTGCATAAACAACTGTATTTCAACGAGTAATAGTTAGTAATATATCAACCTCTTTTATGTATGACAATGGACCTTATGTTCTAAATATACCACAGTTAGACTACCAGTATATTTATCTACCAACGATTAATTACAATACGTAAAAGTAGCTCAGTTTACTATATTCCATCCATTCTCTGGATACAGGTAGAACCTTTGATTATAAATTGTAACACATAGAAGTTCACATTGATTTTATTACACATGAACATATATTATTACATTATTGTTATCGCAGCATGCATATACAAAATTGATGTTCGAATGACAAATACTTCCCACCATTTATTTGTACCATCATCAACGATGGAAATAGTGAAAAGCGATTAAAAATTTTATGATATTTTTTATTATTAAAATAAAAAAGTAAATTACAGATCCTTTTTATTTTTTTTTTTTTTTTTTTTTTTTTTTTTTTTTATTCTTTTAATTTACAATATTGGTCTTTAATTATTTTCCTTAAACGTATAAAAGTATAATAGAGACGTACTTACATATTTCTAAAATTACTGTTACATAAAACGTTATAGATCAGGATTCAATTGTGTCAAATTTATGAATTTACCAACCACTATTATCTTATTAATGTATACATTATTATTATATTCATGTTGAAAAATTAATACGGTTAAACTCGAAAAGTAACCAATGTATCGGCTTAAAATATACAACGTTGCATTTAAAAACAGCCTGTACTGTAAAAAATTAATGTTGATTACCAACACAAAAAATATGTTAAATTTATAACAGAAATTTTGTGTAAAATTTTCTTCTCAAAGAGGGAGCTAAAAGCTTTACTCTTTTAAATGGTAACACCAAATAAATCAATTATTATTTGAATTTCAATACATTAGAACTAGGTAGTTAGTTTAAAATAAAAATAATAAAATATTGCTTATTAGGAAAATTAGTTTATATCATTTAAATTTCAATCAAGTGCAAACTGTTTGAACCTTTAATTAAAGGCAATTATTTATTTTTTTTTGAAGCAAATCTATTAAGTGAAAAAGTGTTAGGTTAGTTAAGAATTTTAAATAACATCTTTCATTTGATAAACACAAGTTCCATTAGAAAACTGTTAAATTTATACACAAATTTCTAACACAGGCCGTTTTTGATACAAATTCGCAAATTTGTTTACATTGTGTTTTATTTCCAAAGTACAAACCGAAAACGCAAATTTCAACCGTTTGATAAGGTTTAGATGAAAGCAACTAGAATAAACAAACGAAAGAATAAAATAAATATTAATATATATATATATATATATATATATATATATATATATATATATATATATATATATATATATATATATATATATATATATATATATATATATATATATATATATATATATATATATATATATACATTTCATTATTTTAATAGAAACATTTATCAAAAATTCAAACTCGGACAGAGATAATTCACTGGAGAGTGTATTGTATGTAATATATATTTGAATAAAATGCATAATAATTTTAAATTATCAATATCATCAGAAATAAGCTCTAAAATTATAGTTTCACTTTAATCTTGTTTGAACTTCGAATATACATTCTTTTATAATAATAACCATTATCAATAAGTAGACTATGTACAAACAAGATTTTAAGGCAAGATTTATAACAAATTAATCCTTAATCTAATATTATTAATGAAAATGTGAGTGTATTTGTTCGATCAACTGATTTTGACGGGATTATGTTTTCAGATCGACGATGTTATAATAGTCTAAGAGCCAGCGTTCCGCAGACTTACGCTATTGTAGCAAACTCCATATTAATGATAGTTATACTAATTCATATACTGTATGTCAAATGGGGGTTCACTATTCACATAGAGGGTTCCTTTAGATAAAGTTCCTCATAAAAATTGACTTTCAAAACGTGTTCGCAGCATGTCTACCGTTTTGATATCTTAAAATAAATATTTTTTTTTAAATAGAAAAACTTAATGGCAGATACTTGTTCCGGTTCCTACTATATTTTATATAATATCAAATCTTCCAAAATTTCATAAACTTTGCGTTATGTTAGCAAAGCTGAAAATTGTATATGTTATTTATATTACTAATATAAACACATATTTACAAAAACAGACCTATAGGTTTAAAAAAATTATTTGGACATATGTTATGTATTTCTATGAATCACAATGTCGATGTCATGAAGATTTTATCGTATCCATCACTCCTGTATCTTTATCATTATGTCATTTAGATGATGCGATATGTAAGATGAATAAATCAGTACTGGCTAAATGCCTGGAAACTTACATTAACCATGTGTCACCTCCTTCTGATGTATTTGCAGTAGATTCGTTTCTTTCTACTGCACACCATGAAAAATCTACCCAAAATATTTGGCAACATTTTGAAAAAAAAACTTTACAAATACTAACAAAACTTCCAGCACGAAGTCGCTGTCTGGATGCAGATAGGAATAGGTAATAATGAACGAATCATAAATGTCATAAGAATTCACGAATATTTAGGTGAACTAACTTGTAGAAGCTTACTTGGCTTCCATGCTTTCACTGGCTGCGAATACAATCCTGCATTTTATAATAAAAGAAAAAATATACCTTTTGCTTTATTAAAGACAAACAATAATTATCAAGAAGCTTTTGCAGCTCTCGGCGATCGTAATATAACAGAGAATAGAATGAATGAAATCTTCAATATTATCCAGAAATTTACTTGTGAAATGTATAATTTGAAGAAATTCATAGACGTAAATGAAGCCAGATTTCAGAAAATGAGCGTTATAAATAATAAAATTTTCAAACATTGTTCACATGTATTCGTCCTGGTTTGCTGTCATTTCCAGTAAGAGTCAATATAGTGCACCTCCATTACCATTACTGCGAAACTATTATGTGGTCTGCCTGCATTTTTGGACCGACCTATCTGTCTGGTTTTTTTTTAGATATATATGTATAATTTATTATTATTATTTTTTTTTATTAAGCTTTTAATCTACAAAAAGTAAATTATTAAGTTACAAAACAACAAAATAAATTATAGTAAATTTTAACAGAAAAAAAAAAATTAAACTTATATAATAAACTCTTACAGTGTAAATTTATGCAAGGGTACAATATAAGGTTATATATTCAAACCGCAATATATTAAATCCGGAGAACTTAATAAATTTCTTCGTCGGATTGATTTCGTCTAGCCAAGATTCGACACAAACAAAGATATCCAAGTCTATCAACAGTTTTTCAAGTTCTTCCAATCTTTGGATAACACTACGTGTATTCCAAAACATTAATCGCAACTTACGACTAACACTATTCACTGCCATTTTAATCACTTAAACCTTTAAAAAAATTAAATAAAAATAAGCACTTATATGATATAGAAAAGAGTACAGAAATTATTGGCTTGTGATCTCGGTTTCATCGGAGGGATAATCTTCTTCCAGGTCACATGCAGTTCGGCCACTCACTCCTTCCATTTGGATACATTCAGCTCCAACTTCTTGGGCCAAATAAGATATTATTTTGGTTATACGACCTTTAATGTTGCTTTTCGTTATATGCTTGTAGACCTCTTGTAACATAACTATTAATGCAGCTGTATTGTTGGTATATTTGTTAGTAAATTCGGGAATTTTTTATTAACCATAAATGTGCGTGTCGTGCATAAATACTATGAGGTCTTCTAAGGAGATTGGGAATGTTGGAGTTATTATATCAGACATTTTGCCTTTGCTTAATGAAATTTGTTCCCTGATTTCAGCTAGTATATCTTCTTTTTCTTGTTTGAGTTTTTTGACAGTGCGTTTTTTTCTCCTTCCTGTGAATAATTCGTAGAGGTTTCGGGTGATTCTGTTGCATTCCGCTTGTTGCGTGATTTATTTATATCGCCTGAAATTTCATTAGGTATATTTGGCAAATCTAACGTAGTTAAACGTAGGGATTCCTGTGGCGTTTCACTGCTTTGCATTATTTTAGTTCCATTGTTCGTTGTGGTGTCGTTATTTAAATTAGGGCGTTTATTACATTTTTCTGGTTTGTGTCCAAATTTTTTACATATGTCACAATTTATTTCATCAGAACTGATGAATATTCTATAGGTCTCATCCTGGTATTCTATTAGTAAAGTTTCAGGTATTTGATTAGGCATATTATTGTGAACATATACCTGTCTTTTTCCACTTCTTATGTGTGCGTATTTTGGGTCGCTACTAATTTTTAAGTAATTAATGTGAGATGCTAATTTTATGTTGTTATTTTCAAGGCTTGTTTGTAGAATTTCGTTTGGTATGTTAGCAGGTATACTTATAACAAGTCTAGTTGCACCAGTGACCAATTTTCTAATCGGTATTTCAATTCCTTTTATAGTTATATTATGATACTTTTCTGTAATTTCGTCGACTGTTTTTTTGGAATTGAAGAATACACATATGCGTTGAAAGCTCATTGGATAAGCATCAGTTATATTCTTTATATCTGTAATCTTTTCTATGGCTTCAATATAATCGATTAGATTAAGATTATCATTTTTCTGAAGAATAATTGCTTGTTCTTTGTTGGGAATAAAGTTTGTTTTAGTGATACAAGAATAAGTTTGAGACATTTTGAGTTTTTATTTGGGTAGTTTTAAAGTTTTTAAATTTAATATTTTTTTAATCAATACTTTGTTAAGTAATGTTTGTGTACTACTCACCAGTACGGTGAGTAGATAATGTACAATTGTGATTATGTAGTCTATTTTGCTTGTATACACTTCACTTTGATTTAAAAAAATATATTTATTTAAAAATAAAAATAATAATTAAATATTGTTACGTGAATTTATTAAATAACAATGTCTTTGTACACTTTGATTGTCAAATCTATACTGATATATGTATAATAAAGGTATAAAAAACATACATAAATTGTAGTTTTGCTGAAACACTAGTTCTCTGCGAAATGAAGAGTGAGAAAATCAAAAACATACAACTTCACTAGCAGGACTGAGCAGTATCGTGTGGTCTGCCTTCATGTCAGAACCGACCTATGGGTCTGTTTTTGTTAATATATGTTTATTATAATAATATAAATAACATATATAATTTTCCGCTTTGCTAAAAAAACGAAAATTTTATAAAATTTCGGAAGCTTTGATATTATTTTTAATATAGTAGGAACCGGAACAAGTGTCTGCCATTAAGTTTTTCTATTAAAAAAATATATATTTTTATATTTTAAGATATCAAAACGACAGACATGTTGCGAAAACGTTTTGAAAGTATATTTTTATGCTTTTCGACTTCTAGGCACGCCTAAAGCAACCTGCAATGGGAACAGTGAACCTCCTGAATAACGGAACGCTGGCTCTTAGTCTATAAGAAGTAGACTTATATTTACCAATAGTTGTTATCCGTCCCCTTCACATTTAAACTATATATATATATATATATATATATATATATATATATATATATATATATATATATATATATATATATATATATATATATATATATATATATATATATATATATATATATATATATATATATATATATATATATATATATATATATATATATATATATATATATATATATATATATATATATATATATGCCCGCTTCATGATCCCGCGATTTCTTCATAAATCCATTTTCTTTTTGCCAGTATTTTGCTGGTGTTACAACAGCAACAGCAACAAGAATAAATATTTTTATTTCAATGTAAATATATAGTAACATAACTTTTTAACATATTGTTGTTATTGCTGATATTGTTGAAAACAGCAACAACAGGAAAACGATTGTCAAAAAACACAATGTTTTGTTTATATGTTACTATTCACCATTTTATAGTGACAGTTGTGAACTGTTTACATTAAATCATCAATCCTTTCATTTGCTTATTTTTCACACATATTATTAGTATTTAAAATAATTTAAATACAATTATTAATAGTTTGAATATTGACACTCATTCATAGGCCGCATATGTGATCAGTTTTAATTATTAAACTTTATTTCAAAAATTTTTTCACAGCTCTCACTAGTAACATGAGATTACTTTTTAAAGCTTTTATCAGTACACCATCATATGAAAGGTGATTGATACCATTAATTACAAAAACAAATATTTGCTTTAAAATATAAATATTTTGCTGCTGTTGTTGCTGAACAGAATAATATTGTCTAAAAATAAATAGGATTTAGGGAGAAATCATATGAAGGGGTCCATAAAAATGTGAGGTTCAGAAATCGTTTTCTATCACGAAGAAAATACGATTTTGGATCCGCTTGCAGTGGGTGTTAAATTTTGGTTGGGATTTAAAGACAAATTTTTAGTTTATATCTGATAAATTTAACAAACCAAAAACTGCATCCTCCAGTTTTGCACAAAAAAAGGTGGAACGGTCAATAAAAAACATAAATTTTATTTATTCGCCTTGATCATTACACAGCGATTTTAAAATTCTAAAATTTTATAGCTAAATTTTTTAAATTGTGTAGCATTTCTAATTTTTGAATCAAAAAACTATTTTTTTAAGTATTTAACAACAAAAATTGCACTAAATAATAACATGCTGGTAACTGATATTTTTATAACTGGTAACTGTTTATTTTTCAATGAAATCACAAAAGTTCTTTCTGAATAAAAAGAAATGCTCAATAATATATTTTTCGATACGATGCATTCCTGGTTTATTATTATTATTTTATTTTGTTCAATGCTTAAAATTTATTTTTATTATTTCTTATAAATCTAAAGTTTTTAATTGAATTTTCTAGTACTTTCGTAGAATATTATGGTGTTGAAATTCAAATTATTCTGTTCGTATATTTCAAATGTGATCTAAAATGTTAAATAAAAAATATTTGTAATAATTTTTAAAAATATTTATCCAAGTGCAATTAGGTGATTACTCAATTACAGTGGATATAATTCAATGTTTGCGGGTTATACTACTATATAAAAAGTTAATCATCAATATTTTTCGCTTTTTATTTAATCCAAGATTTTCTCTAAGGAAATAAAGTTATTTCTAATAAGTATATTCCTCTCACAGTTAAATTTGATAGGTTTTTTTTAACGATAATTTTAAGGGCTATAAAGACGTAAAATTGCTTTGAAAAAAACACTATTTTTGAGGAAATAAAAGAATAATTTTCAAACTGAATAGAACTTTTTTCTGAAAAGAACACTTCGAAAAGGTTAAACTTTTAGGATCTCGTTTTGGCTTTAGATAAAATAATATTTTTTTAATCTTACATTTTTGGGAACGCTTAAAATACTAATTTTAAAACTATAAAATTAAGTAAACGACATTGTTTTCATTACCACTCCTTTAGATTTCGAAAAAACGCCTTCAATATCAAATCATCTTCATTTTTTTGAATGACTTTTATCATAGTCTTGAAAAGCTTCCATGAATATTCCCAAAGTAACGCTTCGTTTTTGTGTTATTCATCGTTAAATGTCAGTATTTCAATTTTGCTTAAACTAAATGTCATTTTTAACGAGTTATTATTTGGTTAATATTGTATTAGGAGAAATGTAAAACGAATTTTTTAACTATTTTTATATTCAGATTCATTTTTTTACGTATAAATATTTGAATAAAATGGAAGGTTTTCAAGATATTCATGAAAAATTCAAAATATCTAGTTTTTGGTGTTAAATCGGCATTTTTATTTTCGGATAACTTAAAGTAAAGTAATCACATTTAGAAAAAAGATTAATTGTTTTATTTAGGAGTTATTTTAATGTAAGGATTCTTAGATGAAGTAGCTTCCAACCTATTTTCAAAATTGCGGAAATTTCTAATTGGAAATCTTTTTAGTATGTAACATTAGATAATATTCAAAAAAAAAAAAATTAATTCGAATCCATTCATTATAACTTGATTCCGCCATTTGGAATCTATACGGACTAATTGCACTCGACTTATTGTGGTTTGCAATGTTTTCATATAGTTTCCGTTTAAATGCGGGCTTACACATTCCTTTATTTAATAAATATTCCCTTAAGAATCCACAAAAATTTTTTTTTATAAAACAATATATATATAAATCTTTACTAGATCTTAACGATAACTTAATCTGATAATTTTCCATAAATTTTTTATTTATATTTTTATTTGATAAGTTATTTTGTTTTTTTGTTTTCTTTAAAGGAGTCAATAAATTTTGGTATTCATTAATAGATCTGTACAAAACTTTCCATTGCGAATCGAATACATGAAGCTTGTACAAAGTGCTTTCTTATCTGTAAGCTTTTACACTATTCTTTAATTCATTTTTCAAATATAATCCCTTTAAGGACGCACAATAAAAATATTTTTACAAAATAAAATAAATAAATGTTTTGTTCAATCGGTTTCGATTGTTTTTTTATGTTATGTTTAAGGTCTACTGAAGATGATTATCAAAACAAACGAAACCGATTGAACAAAACATTTATTTATTTTATTTTGTAAAAATATTTTTATTGTGCGTCCTTAAGGGATTATATTGTATGTATTTTTCAAGAGTGTGAAAGTTTTAAATAATTTGTTGAAAAACGGAAAATAAATAAAAACTTGACAAAACACTAATTTTGATTTACCAAAAAATATGTTATCTGTTCTAGTGAAAATCGCAAAATCAACGAAACATACTAATACGAATCGATTGTCTTTGCATATTCATAATTATTCAATTTAAATAACATTTATGCTGTACTTAGATCTCCATTTCAATGAAAAGTGAATAAGACGAGTTTATATTATACAAAACTTTCAAACACCTGAACAAAACAAAAAACAAGAAAAAAAATTTTGTAGGCATGAGAAAAATGTTTGCGTAAGAAATGAAAATTACAAATGAACCAATTAGTACAAATTTCAATTTAACATCTTGGAAAGTTTTATATTAATTTCCCATGACGTCTGAATGTTTATATGGTATATTTATACTAGTAGTAGTGTCGGTATACAACAAACATAGTATCGCCCACACGGATTTGTCTCTAAACGTTTATAACCGCTCAACTAGAATGTTATTAGATGTAGAAGGGTGCAGAGATCAAGATGACGACATACAGGGGAGAGATATTTGAACTAAACTCAAGTGTGTTGTTGTATATGAAGTCCTGATGGTTAATCTTCTATGATAGATATGTTCATTAGTTCGAATCCCTACGGAGTCTTTATTTAATATTTGTACATACGCATACAAATATACCATTGGAAAAACAGAACAGTTTTTCTAAAATCATTTTCTTTTTGTAATGTATATGAAATATATAGCATTAAAATTTGTTATATGTGGAGTAATTAATATCACAGTAGTTTAATATCTTATATGGATTATTTTTTATAGTATTATTTTAAGGTAAACTTTTATAGCCACCGCGAGGCAGAACTATTGTTGCGATAATTTTAGTAGTATTAGACCAGAGTAGAAGCCTTCAAAAATAATAAAAAGTGGAAGAAAATTACAGTAGGATCAAACCCATTGGAAACGCAAGATAATATGATAAATATGAAAGGAAACATAAATTACGGTCGATATGAGTTCGGGAAGTAGGAGGAGTTGAGTTTTTAAGGGTAAAAAAAGGTTTCTCTTGATTTCCGGCAAAACTGCAAGTCCTATGCAAAAAAAGTTAAATGGCAAAGTTGTGGGTAAGAAAAAGATCTACAAGATCTACAGATCTTTTAAATTACAATTTTTTCACATAACCTCAAAATTTAGGTGAAAAATTCAAATACCCAAGTTTTTGGCTTAATATTTTTATCTTTTTCAAAAAAAAATTTTTTTTTACGAAATTTTTGTTCTTAGAAATCTCTATTTTCTGATGGTGTAAACATCACATCATTTAATATTTAATAAGACATCTACAATATTTTGAAAAAGTTGTTTTGTAAAAGTGCATGGTCTAATTCAAAATTTGCAAACAACAAATCGGATGGTTGGAATGGGTTCATGAAAAGGTACACACTAATTTGACTTATCATACTTCAAAAATTATTCCTGTGCCGTTTATAAAAAATCCACCGAGTGATTATGATACCATTTTTACATCGTTGGTAGAAGCGGCTAAAAAATGCCAAAAACAAAAGCTAAACATTGTGTTCGTAACGTTTGACCAACCACTATACCATAAAGTTCGTGAAATCTTAGCTAGTATTGATTTAAATAATGATCCCTACAATTTATCCTCAATCCAAGTAAGACTTGGGGGATTTCATTTATTGATGTCGTTCCTCGGAGCATCCTGGATGGTAGTGGACTAATGGATACATTTTTGCTGAATTTAGGAACGGAAAATTTGCATCACGAAGATTTTAAGACTATAAAAGAAAAATTTATTGAGCATCTAAAATTAGTATAAAAAAAAGGTCCTACTGCAAAACTTTGGATGCAGTACTGGCAAATGATCTCATTAGTTAAACATTTCATACGGGCTGAACGTGCAGGTAATTGAGAATTACATTTAAAATGCGTGGAAAGAATGGTTCCCTATTTTCATGCAAGTGGGAACTTTTATACGCAAAATCTGTTTTTGTCAATATTTTACATTTTCTGAGAGCATTTACTATTGTAATGTTTACACAATCAGAAAGTAGGGATTTCAAAGACCAAAATCACTAAACTTTTTGGAAAAGCTGATATTTTGACGCGAGAATTTTCGATTGAAAATTAGAGTGCTTTTTTGATAATAAGTTAAAATAAAGCGAAAAAATGAATATTTTAAATCAAATAAATTACAGTGTATTTGGGACATAATAAGGTAAGTTGTCACCAAATTTCGTAGAAAAAAAATATTTTTTTGAATAAGAGAAAAATAAGAAATCAAAAACTCGGTTATTTGAATTTTTCACCTAAATTTTGAGGTTATGTGAAAAAATTGCAAATACAAAAGTTGTAGATCTTTTTTTTACTTACAACTTTACTGTTTAACTTTTTTCCATTGAACTTGTAGTTTTGACGGAAATCAAGAGAAACCATTTTTTTACCCTTAAAAACTCACCCCCGCCCACATCCCAAACTCGGATCGACCGTAATTAATTTTTCCTTTCATTTTTATCATATTCCCCTTCTTTTCTAAAGGGTTTCATGCTACTGTAATTTTTTTGGTTTCAAAAATTATCGACCCTGGTATTTATTTATTATTTTACGATTTATTTTATTTTATTATTCATTATCTTTCAAGTTTATTGAATTCTTTAAAAAAAAAACGTAAATGTATACATTCAGCATTTTTGTTAAATGAATACATGGCAGTATTTTTTTCCCTCGAATAGAAGCAGCTCGAAGCTGAAATAAGTCATTAAGAACAGCTAAAAGCTGAACTAATTGTTGCATAACAGCCAGAAGGCGAATTAAACAATGAAGAAATGCAAGAAGCTGATTTAAGTCATGTAGATAATAAAGATTCTGAATCCTGAATCTAAATCAGAGGTAATGTTTTTTTTTTTTTTTTTTTCAAATAATTCTTAAAAAATCTTTAGCAGATTGCATTCACATAGGTCATCAATAATTTAATCAATTTTTTTTCATCCATAAGGAGGTTTCAATCAATTTGGACGAAAATGAAACATTACCGGAAGTATCGAAACAAGCGTCGAAATAAGTTGTAATTAGAATAAACTATTGTAACCCATAATATATTCAAATAAAATTAAAGTGTAAGATATGAAATAATTATTATATGTACAGTAGAATTAAATAAGTTTATATTATACTTTCAATAAATGAATTCCTGATTTAATGTTAATTTTGTTTTTTGTGATTTTTTTCCTATACTTTCATTATGTACGTAATAATTAAAAAATAATTGTGAGAAAAATCAATTAATTTGATGATTAATTGTTAATTTTTCCAAATATTATAAATGAATTGGTAAAATATAGTAGAATATTTATGAATGAAGGGAGACCGTTGTTACATAGTTCAAAAAGTAGAAGGTTAAAGCGTGAATTTTATCCTTTAACTAATGAGCTAGGCAACTATACCAAAATTAAAAAATCAAAAATTGGTTGCCAAGTCAAGTTACTTGCTGTGAACTAAATGCCTTATAGAGTATTCGTCTGTTTGTGTACTAAAATATTCAACTGTACATGCCCTTTAACTAATAAGGTGCTATTTTCAGAGGTCGGCTCTCCGTCATTATTAATTAAAGGGTATACAGTTATTTCTAAGCACGAATGGATTAAGAAGGTAAAATTTTTTGAAATAACTATTCTCATGCCACTATGTAGGGTTATACTATTTAAGTAAATATATGTGTAACTGTGGGACTATGTTAAGAGTACCCAATACAAACTATATTAGGTACCCATTCTGCCAAAAAATCGCTACAAGATACAATTAATTATGTTATGCTATCAAATATGTCAATATTATATTTATCAGATAATGAGCTGCTTAAGTGTATTTGGTTTTCACAGAGAGCTATGTTAAATTAAATGTTTTAATGAAAATTGTGACCCGAGGGTACATTACCTGGAATTATATAAAGGTACTTTACACAACATAAAATAAATATACAATGACACGGTGACACAAAAGTCGTATACATGTTAAAGGTATCACAAAATTTATAATACATTGTAATATTTTCATTGAAGCGGCGGGTTTTAAGCGACTTTAAATTATGCCGTAATGTAAAAATTTTATTACAGGTTAATGATTCAGGAATATATAGCTCTGTGATCTTACACATAAATAAACAAAGAATAGTATCTTCCTTGATTGCATTGAAGGGGCGGGGATACTAACGTATATATTAAATTTCATCAAAAGTAAATCATGTGTTAGAAAATTACAACGGAATATACAAGTTAAATTCTTTGATTAGAATTTATTTAAAAAAAAAAATGATTTATTATCTCACAACAATACAATTAGTTTACAACAATTACTTTAATAATAACAATTACAAGTTACAATTATTTAAATTTGTTGAAATACTCGAGTGACAATAATTAGTTACGCGTATTAACTTTACAAAAACAATCTTAGTTTGCCAGTGCTCGATATTGAATTTATACAAAATTTATTGATGAATAAGCTTTACACGTGTAGTTCAAAAAATAATACAAATTGATTAATAAGTAAAATTGATGGATCAGGTGATATCCGGTGATATTAAAATAATATAATTTACTTAATTTAACATATACAGGATGTCCATAACTTGCATATGTAGAAACATACAGACAAACGAAATATACACTTCAATTAAAACCAAGTCCTCACTACGTTCGTTCAATAACTTCTTTCAATAACTTATTCAATAAAAAGACGTAAAATACGTTTATATGCTGAGGTATGAATACCGTTTCTACTTTTGACTCGATATAATGTGACAATAACACAACAAAAGTTATTAAAAATATCAAAGATTTAAATCTGACAAATATACACAAAAAGTGACACAATTCAATTTTGTTCTTAAGCAGAGTGGTTCATGTCAATCGTCACTGGTTCGATTTACGTTGCGACCGGATTTTCTTTCCAGTCCTACTGTATTTGAATTCCTTGAGGATATACTCTACTGAGTTCATTCAGTCAATAGAAATATGTAGCTGATCTTTGATAAGGAAAAAAATCAGTGGGCTGATCGAGGTGCTATCCGCACAATATGCAGAGGTCTCGTAACGATACATCGCTATAGAGAATCGAATCCAAGGGCCGAAGTGGCCTGTAAAAATTTTATTTGATATTTTAATGTTCCTAGTTAATTAGATAGATTTGGACAAAGACAATATTTTAGAAAGGCCTGTTCAAGAATTGGCATTTTGTTTACTTTTAAGTACTAAAAAATCAAGTTATAAATTTGATTATTATATTGGCAATAACCCAACGATTTCAATTTACTGTTGTGAGTATCTACACAATGAAATAATGTAAAATATGGCCTCTTTTACGCAATATTACATGATTCGTTATGCTTACAGTTTAAATGCACATTTAAGATTTTCAGATTTTTTATACACTGTCAAAGTGTTAGATGTGATTAATTATAATTTTTTTGTAAATTTAATCTTATTTATATTTCTTAACGTTTATAATTTTTTTTAATTAAATAATCTATAACATATATATATATATATATATATATATATATATATATATATATATATATATATATATATATATATATATATATATATATACATATATATGTAAAATCAGAAACAAAAATTAAATAAATAATAAATTTCAAAATTGTTTGTACATGTTTCTGATTTTACAGAACTATAAAAAGGGGATTTTGGAATTATTTTTAATTTCTATATCATTTTCATAATCTTGCATACCAACGTGTAAATCTTTAACACTACACATACATATAAAAATATCTTTTTTGAAATTTCTAAATTTTTACTTTTCAATGACAGACAGAAAGTAAAACCATATTAAACTATAAACCATATGTCCAAATAAATGTAAATTTTTCGACTGATATATGAAAATAATATCTTGCGGGACAGTATTTAGCGTTATAAAGAGAAACTTTTGTTTCATCTTGTATTTATGTATCTGCATATGAATAATTTAATGGAGAGTCGTCTAATCTGGGCTTGAAAAACTAAGAAAAAATAAAAATTAATTATATGCTGGTATGCAAAACCAATAATTATTTGTCTGATAATCTACAAAGAAGAGTGAAATTTCCTCTACTCATCAAAACCACAACCTTCACAGAAAAAAATTTACAAAAATAGTACATTTTTCGAATATTTTTTTGACCCAATTATATTGGTTTTGTTGAAATAAAATCTTAACTTTCAACTTGAATCATGCAAGACATTTTAGTATGCGATCAATTGTTCGGAGGATACTGCAAATTGAAATCAAAAGTAATACTTTGATTTTAACTATCAGTAATTGAGCCAAAATTTTGGATCGATAATGGGGCGTTTTAAAGATGAAGGAAGCACCTTCGAATTAAATTTCTTGCAAAAATATATTTGCACTATATTTGCAATCTGCGTGTGCTTTCAAAATTTGTAGTCAATTAATATAAAATTTTTAAAAGGATTAAAAACTGATGACAAAAGTTATCGAATGATCTGTTACTGACTACGTTCTGGTCGTTAATTTCAAAGATATAACTTGATACATATCAATATGTGCTCAATTTCATTTTTCAAACTTTACTACACATTTTGAGACCATTAATATCTTAACAATTAGTAGATGTAATGTAATTTCTAGGAGGGATGCACTGCTTTTTTCAGCTATTTTTACTGTTTTTTCAACATCAGATTTGTGCATGTTTGATATTGAATAAAGAATTTTACATTAAAAGTAGATGCAATAAAATTGGTACTAATAATAAGCAGTTGATGTTGAAAATGGTAGTAGTAAACGGGATAAAGAACTATGAATACGATACATAGACAATTTAGTCTGTGTGTTGTAGATATAGATCTAGAAGTTGATATCCCTGAAATTGTCTACTTATAAGTAAAAAGCAAGTATAATACTTCTAGTTGGTGCTTGAACGCCGTCTCTGTTTATAAGATACATATTCTGAGTTTATATCAAAAGAAAGTTTTTGACAAGTGGAATAAAAGTGTCTAGCATCGATCAGCCTAAAATGTTAGCTATCATATATCCACCTGTATAGAAGATACATATTTTACATGGAGGTCGATATGTGTTTTTTCGTAGAGGTAGCTGACACTTGTTGGGCTGCCTACGCTATAAACTTTTATTCCATTATTCGAAACGAGAAGTCCTTACTTTTGATATAAACTTAGATTATGTATCTTATAAGTTAAGATGGCATGCGAACAATTGAAAAATTTCAGATGACTCGACCTTTAGATCTGTAGTAATAATAAGCACAGACCGAAAATTGCCCATATATCTTATCTATAGGTTTTTAATCTAACTGGCTCTCGGTATATTATATTCAAAGACAGGTGGTTCTGTCTAGATTATTATTTTTTTGACTTCTATAATGATAGCATGCGGTGATTTTGTTTTGTATATATCTTATCCGAAGTATTGTAAGTAATATTCCAGGCTGTTGCAACAGTTAGTTTCTGTGGTAACAGCGAATCGATTCCGTAACGTTGGTAAATTCCGTACATTAGGGTCGGTAGCGTAGTTAACTTACCAATCGCGAGGTTCACAAAAAAAAGGAGTTACTTGACCTGTTATTAAAATTAAAATTAAATACCAAATTTACATACAGATTCATTATGGAATCAATTTGGTGTTGGCTGGTTTTGGAGATAACATACACAAAAGCCTCTCGTTAATTTTCAAGTATACTGTATAAAGAGTTATGTTTTATGTGGGATAAAGTGTCTCTGGTTTGTATATTCTAATAATACTGTTTTTAATTATAAATTATTTATATATTTTATATTTGAGTTATTTATGGTTTGATATAAAAAATTTTGAATACAAAATTGCATAAAATAATAAAAATAGAATAGGTACTTGAGTCCAGTGTAGATCCAGGGGCGGATTAAGATTAAGTTCTGCTAACCCTAGATCACAGCCACATAATATAAACAAGTCTTTCAAATCCTCGGTGAAAATTTGCCTAGGAGAAAAATAATATTATAAGCTTGTTATTTGTTTTATTTTTTGGGAGTTGTAATTAAAAGAACACCTAAAATTTTTTTAAATTATACTCACTCTATTTATGCCTTTAGAAAACACCGAAAAAATTTACTGTTTAGTTTACATTTAATTGATTTTTTAATATTTTATTACGTACCACAGTTATAAGGGATAAATTATTTTTGGAGAAGAATTTCAATTATAAATAAATTCGCACTGTGCATTATTAGTTTAGTTCACATGTCCTCTTTTTTCTAACTTTTTTGTATTTACTGCGAAAATTACGAAATAGGTGTCGTAATTTTATGTAGAAACTTTAAGGAAAAATCCGGAATAGCGCTAAAAAAAATTGCAAAAGTTATAAATAATTAAGTGAAAAAGAAAATAGGGGGCTCAGTTTTTTTTAATAACTCATAAAATATTGAAATATTTCAAAATTTGAAAAAAGATCTAAAACGATGAAGAAATTTTCTAAAATAAAGTTCCGACTGCCGGAATTGTATCTCTAATATTTATAAATTTTACAGAGCCCTGAAAATAGCGCAAAATACGGCAAGTCTGGCTCTCGCGCGCGTCCCACCACTAAGACCTACAAAGAAACAAGTTTATTTAAACATATAAAATATGAATATTAAGAAATAAAAAATTCATGTAGTTCTGAGATAAATGCATAAACAATAATCCGTGGTATAAAAATTTTTATCTCAATTTTTCCATTAGTTATGTAATTGTTAACTAATAATTTTTTCCATACAGAATGTTAACATAAAATCTCCGATAATTATTGAACTACAAATTAATTTCCGTTTTTTAAATTTTTAAATTTTGATTTTTCACTTTGTTATTAACATTTGAAAATTAACAAATGAAAAAAAGTAATGAAAAAATTTTTTTTTTTTTAATTTTTGAAATGTTTTAATTTTTTATGGTTAAAAGCTACATAAAATTGTTTGTTTTTATTTTTTTATAATGTGGCATTTAAAAATACATACAACCTTAAATTTTTACTTTTTTATCACCAACCCCTATTTTTTTATAGCCATTTTAGTAATTTAATCATTTTCCATCCCGCTCGATAACTGATCAATTATCGTGTTTTTACTTGTACTTCGATTAAAATTTCCCTTAGCTTATGTCAAATCTAAAATTTTTTTTATGTAAATAAACATTAATTTTTTTTATTAAAGTTTATTCCTGATATATGCTTAGTGTTACCAATCTTAGATTCTTCAAATTTGCCGCGCCTTTACTGGTGAGTGAAATGCCACACTCCAACGGTGACACTTCTAAGTAAACAACACGGAGTAGGGATGAGACTGAAGCAGGTATCCTGTTTCACTCACACAATAAGACTTCTCTCACTCCCTACACAGTTTTCGGCCATCATTATAGTTTATGTATCAAGTGTAGTAGTAACGTTTACAAGTATCATATTGCAATCTCAGTTTAACTTTGAAGATACAACAGTTGTTGCCAGGGAACTTGGTATCATATAAATCTATTGATACAGTTTGCGACGACAGCGAAGCAGTAAATTTTCCCACAGAGTTTTTGAACTCACTGGATTTGCCAGGCATGCCACCACATAATTTACAATTAAAGGTTGGATCTCCAATTATCTTGCTTCGTAATTTGAACCCGCCACGGCTGTGCAACGGTACGCGATTAGTCATTCGAAAATTGATGAAAAACGTTATCGAAGCCAGCATTTTAAATGGCAAGTTCAAAGGTGAAAATATATTAATACCACGGATTCCTATCATATCTACAGATGTCTCAATTCAATACAAACGAATTCAGTTTCCGGTTAGATTGGCATTTGCAATGACAATCAACAAATCCCAAGGCCAAACGATGTCTATTTGTGGCTTAGATTTGAGCACATCATGATTTTCACACGGGGAATTTTACGTAGCATACTCTCGAGTGGGTAAACTATTCAGTTTATTTATGCTCGCTAAAGATGGGCTAACAAAAATATTGTTCACGCTATAGCATTAAAAAATTGATGTTGTTTGTTAGTGTTACTGTCGTAATTAATGAGTGATATGTAATTTTATGAAATAAACTATAATAACTTAAAAATAATATTGTTTGGCGTTTGTAATTTTTATATTCTCTTATCATTCATAGCGCTCCATGCCTATTTTACGCATATACCACATACTTACACATTTATAATAAGTAAGTTGCTTTTTGTCTACACTAGAATTTATCTAGAAACTAGAAATAATTTATATGGCAAAACAACGTCTGTCGGGTCAGCTAGTTTCTCTATAAAATGATAAAATGAATATTTATAATTTTAATATACATATTCCCAATATATTTGTTAATGCTTTTCAAGATTTTTTTTTTTTTTTTTAATTTTGCTTTTTGTGGAATAATACGATGATATCAGGACAGTAAGTTTTGTATGATTCATTATAAGTGACCTTTGAAATAATGAACTTTCAGCTTATTATCTAGCGATTAAAACGGCTAAAAAGCCGTAAAAATAGGCAAAATTTGACGCAAAGTTGATTCACGCAAGAACACCCTTAAATTGTTAACATGAACCATATTTTGGTTAAAGTTTTCAAAAAATAACATCATTATACTATTCTCGGTGTTTGGCAGTTTGTGGAATCAAAAAACAAAAAAAATCAAAGTGAAATCGAAAATTTATGGTTTTATGGTAGCCCAATGGTTGAGAGGTTACTCAGCTCTCGTGACGATGGTAGTGGATTTAATTCCAGATGAGACAGAATTTTCTTCCGAACTCTCACTATGAAAAGATCCTACATATAAAAACCTGATTTTTTATTGGAGCTTTCTGTCTGTGTTTCGTGGTCTCGTAACGATGTACCGATACAATACTAGTGTAGCAAAGTTGTTCCTACACTTTTTTCAATTGTATAGCGTAATAGACGTTTTGTCTATAGAGGTCAAATCTACTTTCGTAAAACGGATATAGTGAATTAAGAAAACAAAAGTTGTTCAAAAAACTTCTAAATTGTTCCATCTAACAATCACATAGAAAATGATACAGTTCATCTGTGTTCATAATAATAATCATATTTTATATTAATTAACCGAATTTGAACTTCCCCTGTAAGGAAATATTCCAGAAATCTTGATGGGGGACAGACGGATTGACAGATGAAATAATTCCATTTTCTTTAACTGTTTTGTGAGTACCTTCAATATTTTCTAGAGCCTCTAACTTCAGACTAAATTTAGTATACTCTCATATATTCTAAACATGTTGGGTACAATTAATTCTTAAAACTGGATGAATGTAAAATATTTTCAGTCATTGTACGTGTTAATAGTTTATAGTTTAGTTATATCTCCTATATACAAGTAATGTGAGTGGTTTTAAAGCAAAATGAAGAAATCATTTTAATTTAATTCGTTATAAGGGATAGAAGGAAGTAAACACATTATAATAGCAAGGCCAAAACCACGATGCCGATGGCATATTCATTTGAAATTGGTTAGACATCTAATTTATAATATAATTATTTCATAATTATATTGTTTGCTACATGATGATATCTTCATATCCGTAAATTATTCATATCAACGTTATAACTAATTCCAAAGATTATTAAAGATATAAGTTAACAATATAATTGAATAGTCTAAATATTGATTATTCTACTATTTACAATTAAAAAAATACACAATGGTCAAATGTTAATAATATCTATATAACATTTTATTTATTTAAATCACAAACTGTACGAGCACGATTTTAAGTCAAAATTTAGTTTATTCACCTCTTTGAATGCTCAAAAATATTGACCAATTTAGTATTTACGACTAAATCATTAAATATTGGCCACATGTTAGTTCCAGTGATGGATTGTCACTTAGGCCCGTGAGGACCGGGCCTAGGGCGGCACGATTTAGGAGGGCGGCAAAATTTTCAGAACGTTAAAATTTGAGAGCCGAAAAAATATACCAAAAATTAAAAATTTTTAAATTGGTTCTGATTTTTTTTTAATTTATAAAAAATTTCCTATGGACTGTAATTAATTCATTTTTTTATTGACTTTTCAATTTGAGGATGTATTATTCATATTTTGATGGAATCAATTATAGTCTATCGAATAAGGTTATTAAAAAGAAACAATCAAATTGATAAGCTTCTTTGAGAATTACTAAATTACTTTATACTTATTAGTTTTTCAATTTAATTTTGGTGTTAAATGAAAATATGTATGAATTAACATTTGGCATTCATCTGAAATTCGAAACATTCTCAACTTCCCGGTAAGAAAATTGACAATTTTTTTGTTTATCTGATTCGAAAAAAAAAACCGGTATTTTTTATAGCTGCAAAAATATTGAACTATATTTTTAAATTTCAATAAATTTAAGAAATTCTGATACAAGAATTTGTTATAATAAAATTTTATTAAATTTAAGTGAGTATATATATTAAAGTGATCGCTGTCATATAGCAATATTTATATAATGTATAATTATCAAAAGTATAAATAACAAAATTTCAATACATAATTTTTAATTCAAGTGTTTTAATTGTGTGATCGTCATTTCAACAACTCAAATAGAGTGAGAGTATTCTGCATCTAATTGAGAATCAGTTCTGTTGAGGGGGTGAGTGTGTTACACATGTTTACAGAAAACAAGAGCGCTACGCGTAGTAGGTATTGACAGGATCGATTTAATGCTGCAAGTAAGAAGTTTCAAGACTCTCATGCGGATTTATCATCTGTAGTGCAAATTTATGGTTCTTTGGAATTATTTCTTCAAGATATTAGGGACAAACAATACTTCGAATATGAAGAAAAAGGTAATAACAATATTAGTAATTAACAAGTCTATCAATTTTCTTAATTTTGTAATCATTTATATGACAAAGGCAACTGTGCAATGTAAGATAGTGATTGTTATGATTCGTATTATGGTAAATATTTGAACTATATCAATTAATGAAAATTTGTTGGTTATTAACATCTGTAATTTTCAGATGCCTGAGGAAGGTCTAATAAATGACCGAAACGTTGCAAAAATAATAATGTAATTTATTATAATCCTATCTAGTCCACATTCCTGATATTAAAATATTTATAATAATTATGGATGATAATACTAACAACGTTAATTATATTTAAAAATGTATCGTTTATAAAAATTACATGCAGTATAGGGGTGAACAGAGTGGAAAGTTAAATTTTGCTGTGGGTCTTTGATTGTAAATATTGATTATTCTACTATTTAAAATTGACAAATACATATATAATGGTCAAAAATTATGTCTAAAAACTTATTGTTTATAAAAATTAACGGGGACCAGGGTAGAATGTAAAAATTTGTTTATTTGGCTTCTGATTTGGATTCTATCTAGAAGAAATCTAATTAATGTCGTTTTCAATCCTATGTATCCATACATGAATCTTTTTTAAAGAAGTATTTTTTCTGCATTTTTTTCGAAGGAATGGAAGCCTAAACTTATATTTTTTATATTAAAACATTCGTATATGCCATGTTTAAGTCTATTTGACTAAAAGACATAAATAAAGTTTGTCAATAGTCATCGTGTATCAAACTTGATTTATGAGTTTTCAATCATCAATCGGATGTTAAAAATATACGCATACAAAAGCTATAACAGGTAAAATATTAATATTTGTAAAATATCACTGGCTTACTGTTATTTGCGAATTCTTCTTGCCAGTAAATATCTTGCCGGTTGTAATATAATATGCTCCGTTTTTAATTTGCAAACGAGAATTGAGAATTTAATATATTATAGTACTGGTGGCGATTAATAAATGTAATCATCATCTGATCAATTTACAGGGGAGGTATATTTGAAATCACGGATGTTTTCGAAATACCATAAGAGATTAAACAGTGTTGTAATAAGAGACCACGGCCCATACATAGGTGAGTTAGGTGAGCCAAGGGAGGATGACAAATATTTGTAGGATCTATTCGTAGTAATATGGCTTAGGTAGAAAATTCCGCCACTCATAGAATCGAATCCAGTTGATACTCATTAAACTCAAGCGCTTTCATTCAGCCATTGGACTACGCTAAAGCATTGCATAAATTTTTGATTTTTCATTTTTATTTGTCTTTTTCATTTTTTTATTCCACTGCGAAATTGGTCGAATTAAGTCATTTTACGTCTAAAAACTTCATTAAAAATATGGTTCATGATTTCATTAGACAAAATTTAATATTAATTTATTAATTTAATAAATATACAGAAAATAAAAATATTTAATTAAAGTTTACTCAAAGTAATGAGTTGTAAGTAATTTTACAAAATCTTTTTCAACATGTATACAAAGTACATTTTTATTATGTTTACTTTTAGTATACAAATAACAAATTAAATTTGGCAACACTGAAATAGTAACTATGATAATAATGATATATTTCATATGTTTTCAAAAGCGCACATATAATACAAACCAATGACTTATACTTCTGGATATGTGATATGGCCCTCAATTGTATATCCAAAGGCACGTTTTAGAAATATTTATCCTTTGGTTTTTGTTTCTTATATAAACATACTAAGTCGTATATATGATCAAAACATGGTAATAAGACACGCCTACAGTGTACAAGATACGCAAACTCGTGGGTTAATCATTCTATATAGGAATAAGACAGGAATTCCAATAGGTTCTGTGGTATGTAGACCTTTAGGTCTTCTGTTTAAGACTCGAAAATATACAATCCCTTACAGATTGACCCTACTCATGCTGAAACATGCAAATGATAATACTAGATTATGCCAAGACTATGGTTAACACAGAATGTTTTGACACTCTGTGTTAGAATTGTTAGAATTATCTAAATTCAAAAATTGTAAATATCAAGTGTGATTTGGGATCAACTTTTTTTAGTATAATATTCAATTGCAGCTTTAACTTTCCAGCCGAGGCATGCATGAAATTTTGATGATTTGATGTCGATATGGTCAAAAGAAAATATTTAATAATTTATTGCCCCTTTTATTTTTCAGTAGAATGTAATTTTTGTTCTGTTTTATGGGGAAAATTTTAAATTTTCTTATTACTTATCAAATATATTCCACGTACGATTTCAATTTTCGCAAATTTACCCAACATACACTTTTTTTTAAAGATTCTTTAGTCAAGATTCTTTAGTTAAAAAAAACATTTGACTGAAGTATAAAAATCCACGGTTAACTCTAAATTTTTATTGGATTAAGATAAAAATTGGGTACTATTTTTATTTCAATTCTACGTATTTTTATCCTTTAAAACTTTGTTATTCTTGGTTTAAAAATTATATTACCGAAGTAATATTTTTATGATATTTATAATTTCAAAGTTAATAAAGTTATTAAGGTTGATTATTTAAATAAAAAATAATCTAAATATCGCTTTTATTAAATTTGAAATTATTAATATTGACAAATATCTATCAATTCTACACACAGTTTTCTTATTCACACCAATCTTACCTGCTTTCCCTATATATTTCCAAAATAATTGAATAATTATTCATTACTCGATAAGGATCCGAAATAATTCGTATAATCCGAAAGTGCACTCGTTATTTAAAAAAGTTTTTAAACTTAAAATTAGACAAAAGTTTTCATTATTTTATACAACTAATATTTGAGTTTCAATACAAAGATTAGGTGATTAATTTAAAATAAAGAAATATTTAATACTGATTAGGAAACTTAGTTTACGCCATTTGTTAAAATTTCGATCAAGTATCAACAGTCTTAATTGTAGCAAACTTATTGTGTGAAAAACTGAGGTTAGTTAAACATCTTATATAATAATATAATTAAACACATAATTTTCATGTTAAAATTCAAGTAACATAAGAAAAGTGACAAATAAACACATAAATTTTTAACACAGGTAGCTTTTGACGCAAATACACACAATTTTTTACTGTGTGTGTCACAGAGACATTTTATTTTGTTTCATAAAATTTTTTATACCATATTGTACAAATCCCATCTGCTTTATTTTTATAAAAGGGAAATGTCCAAACTTTCTTAATGGATCCTTGATGATTAAATTTCGTAATTAATCGGTTAGCAATATTTCGCCTAAATATATTTATATGTATATATAGTTGATTAAAGCTGTTATTATGTATAAACCAGTAACAGCTACAACTGTTAAACGTATTTGATATTCGACCGACTTCATATACTTTTCAAATATCATTTTGTTTGGTATGGTATGACGTTATAATTTGTAGATGACTCAAAGGGAGATAAACATTGATAGCGGTACACCATTTTATGAAAAACGAGGAACCTATCCCCTGGCAATATATAAGTATTATTGTAAAAATTTTAGCTCTGGATAGTAGTTTATAATACATGCCGGGATTTTTTTTATATGGGTACAAATATGGGTGAAAAAAATTTTAATATTCAAGTGGATGTTTGTCGTCAAATACATTGCTCGTTTATTTTTTATTATATAACTTTGGAATTAATTAAAAATAAAGTTGAAATATTCCATAGTATCCAAACTGAGTGAGTAAGATTGGCATACGTACAATTTTACTACATTGTACTCTAAAATGTGGAACTAATATCAAAACTTCATTGAAAAACAAAGAAGATATAAGCTATCAAATATTATTTTGTTTTCTTTTCTATCTCTTGAAAACTTGAAAACGACGTTAAGCATGTAATTTACATGGAGATATTAACAATTGACATAAAATGTAGTTATTTTCCTCTTTATTTAATAGAAATTTTTAATATCCACTTCTTGCATATTTTTAAGATTTATACAAAAAATAATTTTAGATCTTTGTATGTGGTAAAGACGCTTCAATTGACAAATGAAAAAATATAGTACGGTCCCCTAGTGTTACTGATAGTTCCAGATAAGAACATGAAATTAATAGTATATTTCGACTATCCATGTTAATTTTCAGCCCAAAAACTACAATGGCCAGTTTTTGTAATTATTTAATAATTTTTGTGATATATAATTTACATACAAACAATTGAACAAATAATTATATTTTCTAGAATCACATATTTTAACACAAATTTTAGTAACTCGTAGCGTAATAATTTATTAAGAAGAATTGACACACAAATGTGACCTCTACAATAAAGATAAGCCCTTATGTACTATAAAGTAATACATACAGTAGTTTTCCCAATTTTTCTGACATGTAATTAAAAAAGTATTCATCGAAATGTTTTAAATTAAAATAATTTGTGATCACAAACCGAATTACTGGTTTTTTTATCTAAAATTATTTACCATATAAAACCTATTTATGCAAAATTTGGAATTTTTTTTTAAAATCGGAATTATCTGGTTATAAATAGAAATAATTTCGGATTAAAAATCAATGTCTTCCGACTGAAATTTTGAAATGGAATGAATCGAACTGAATCGAAATTTAAAAATCTATTCAATTTCATACAATTTTTTTCCAATTTATTCCGATTGATTTTTAATACATCTAATCGGATATTGATATTGATAAGCACAATGTGTTTGTATATTCTGTAAGTGTTATATTCTGAACGCCCGCTAATAACAAGTATATTTTAAGAAGTGATTAAGCACTGATAACACGTTAACAGTGTTGGGAAGGTTTTCGTTCTTTCTAATAATAAGAAAAAACTGAGAAATACCCAAAAACTTCAATTAGAGTTTTTACTAAGAAATTTTTTCTAAAAAAATCCATTTTTATAAATTAATAATAGAAAATTTTAACTTTGTCTAATTTTCACTGTGTAAATTTCTTAAAAATCACGATTGCACATTTGACTTATATAAGGTCATTATCAAATAATAAATAATTATTCTGTTATTTTGCAATGCAGAGACGATTTTGTTGGTCAGTCATGTATATAATTTTTAACTAGGTACAAAGAGTATATAAACAGCCATAGAACTTCTTCAACTTCCATTTTCATCTCAACAATACAGGTCATAAAATTATTATATATATATATATATATATATATATATATATATATATATATATATATATATATATATATATATATATATATATATATATATATATATATATATATATATATATATATATATATATATATATATATATATATGGTTAAGTCAGAGTATACTAGTATTAACCCATTTCAGTCTCCCGTTCGTCATCAAGATAACTAAAAAACGACAAGAGACAGCTAGTTGAACTTTTGGTGTCATATTCTGGATCTTATATATATATCTTCCGTGTGACAAAAAACGTTAAAAATTCGGAGCAAATTCTGTTGCTCCGTGTGCGAATAAAAAAATATATATATGTTTATATATATATATATATATATATATATATATATATATATATATATATATATATATATATATATATATATATATATATATATATATATATATATATATATATATATATATAACCATATATTTATAACTGTATCGAGATTATCGCACACGGCGTGATTTTCGTGATTTGAAATCATACATTTGATAAAAAATCGTTGTACAAATCCTACGTTCTTAAAATCGCATGGGCAACTTTTTTTTATTCTTGTTTATACAGTCATATAAATCAATGTTTATGACAAAGATAGATAGTTAAATAATATTATTTTTAATATTTAAAAATAAAAACATATCAATGCTTGTTTATATACAAAAAAAAAGGTTAGATTCATGTCCTGAACCATAAATAACAGGCTTAATACGTGCATCTAATAAAGCAGAAAAATGCTGTGATATCGCTGATACCGACGATATCGCCAAGTCCAAAAATACCCATATGGACTAAGGAGCTTCGTAGTTGTTGGTGGTGCTGCGTCTGAAAGGTTGTGTCGCGATGTACCTGTGGATATCTATACCAATAACGACCAACTGCTATCAAATACGTTGGTGAGCATGGACTCCAGTCCATCAGGATCACTACCCCAACCATTCGGAAGCACGACGATTCGGTAACGGTGACGTTGCGGTTATGTCAATGAAACATTACCGCACGTACTTCAAAACCATTCAAAACCAACCAAAAAAAACAAAAAATTTATCAAAATTGTAGTTATTTTGTCCTGTTCTAAAACTATTTCGTTATTTTCTTCCACTATACATATTTACAAAAGTACCCATTGTAAAATTATTTATGATGAGAGGGTATGAAATTATTTCGTACAAACTATAAGTAATTATTTTTTTTCCCGTACTCAGTTGAAAAATGTAAAGTATTCTGTATTTATACTTATATACTTTCTGATAAGTATTTTTAAGCGGTAACGAAAAAACGACTTTGATCTGTATGTATTATGTGTGGAATTTCTTTCTCTATGGCCTACTAAGCAAGTATGCTAAATTTTAAAATTATATGTATGTGTATATGTATGTTTTTTTATGTATTTCCCAGTAAAACAATTTGTAATGATTTTTTTTATTAGATTAAATATGTGTTAACTTAGGTTTAAACACCGTTTTTTAACATCGTAAGTTTCATCAAAATCGGTTAAGTAGTTATCAAGAAATGGACTGTTTTGAACTTAACTGTGTACTTCTGATCATAATATGTATGTTTTTTTTGTAGATTTACGCAACAATTTTTATTCAATTGACCGATTTCGACGCTTGCACTTTTCCTGAAAAAGAAAACGCTTAAAGTGGTCTCACATATCGAAATGGAAGGGTGTTAACAAAGTGAATTTTAAGAAAACAAGGAATAAATAACAACATAAAAAATGGAAACAAATTTAAAAAAATGGAATAAAAAGTAACAAATAATTTTAAATTAAATAAATACTTCTAGAAATAACTTTCTTGGCAAGAATTACTAATGGAAGTCAGTGCTAATCATATTGTTAGCATGAAATAAATTCGTTGGCGCCGAATTCGAATGGTTATTTGTCATAAGGAAATTATTTAGTATTCACTTAATAATTTTCACTTTTTATTTTTTGGGTATTTAGAAATTAACTGGTGTACAGAAATAGATGCCAATGTAGTGACCAAATACTATTTTAGAGTATAAAATTTTATATAAAAAAAGTATTTTGTCTTTTTTGGCTATTATTAAAAATAACAGACCCACAACGTCAAGAAGTTTTAAACGTACATGTAAATTTTTGACAAACATTTATGTACATGTAAATTCTATGGTTGTAAATGAATAAACTTTTAGGCCTGCCTACGTAAATTTTAATAATTGCCTAGAGCCTTTTTTATATACAATTTTATGTTCCCAACTTTTATTTGAAACCGGTTTTTCAAACCTTTTTTAAAATTTTTTTTACCATACAAAAGTCTAACATTTCGAAAAATTACTATTTTTGTAATTTTCGCGCAAATAAGTGAAAAAAACTCTTCTTGAAATTTTAAGGAATTTGGTAAGCACAATCGTGACATCAAAATGAAGAATATCGAAGAAGGGTTTGCGAAATCATATTTCTAAATATAAATTACAATTTTGGTTTTCACTTTTTTCTAGGGAAACTCTTTGGCATGCTTGTCGTTTTCATGTCAAGATTATGTATAGCATATTTCATTATATTTGAGTATATTTGGATAAGTATTTTATGACTTATTTGTGTGGAAATTGTGTGTTTTTCCAAGAGGTCTCTATTAAAACAATAATCCCCCTTAAATATCCTTATATTATACCTTCAAATTTTTGAAACTTTTTGTATATGGTACATAATATGGTATGATACATAATATTTTACAAGACTGTGTATTTTTATCCATAACGATAAAGTATATTGTTCAATTAGCCGTCTATGGTAGGGGAGCCCAAGCGGGGATTTTTGGATTTACTCGAGCGCGTCAGATTAAGAAATGGGATATACCTTACCCCTTATTGCATATATCCATCGAATCTTAGCTCCATATATAGAACCGCGCGCATAAAGTAACCGATCCGAACATTAAAATGAAAAAATTGATAGTTTGATTTAATCGAACACGTCAGATTAAGATATGGTAGGTTGACTACGTGCTGAAAAGTGTACATTTTACTAACCTAACGATTTGAACGTGACGCAATATAATGGGTTGGTCACAAACTTGCGAAATAGACACGCCACCTGCGTCACGCTCAAATTGTCAGATTAGTAAAATCTACACTTTTTAGCACGTATGCAACCTACCATATCTTAATCTGACTCGCTCGTTTAAATCCAACTACCGAATTTTTCATTTTCATATTCGGATCGGCAACCTTTTGTGCGCGGCACCATATACACAGCTAAGAGTTGGTGGAGGTATGTAATTGGGGGTAAGGTATCTCCCATATCTTAATCTAACGCGCTCGAGCAAATCCAAAAATCCCCGCTTGGGCTCCCCTACTATAAGGGTAAGTACACAAATTGTTTTATTTATGAAAATTTTATATTTTATATGCTTATAACACATAAAATTTTAAAACATTTTTACTTAGGGTTCGTTCAAAATTAATTGGCAAATAAAATGTTCTCATTTTTTATGGTCATGCTTTGATTGAATTTTAATGGAGTTTTTACGATTGCAACGAAAAATTTATAATAAACATGATTCTTACGTTTTTAAATTTTTTAAGATATTTGTTATTTTTAATAGACATTATTTCAATATTTTATAGTACTACTCAAAACATATTTTTCAATAAATTTTGATATAATAATAATAAAGCCCAATTTTGTCCCATAAACGGACAAAATGGCCTCCTCCATTTGAGACCATTTAGGTCTATCTTGTGTCTATCTGTGTAGTCTCTGAACTGAATACAGTATAATTGACATTCACTTCTGTTCAATATCAGTTTTGTCTATAATTCAATATTTGCACTGAATCACGTTTTTTTATAGAGACTATTTTTTACTTTCATCATTGATCCCAGACATTCTTTTCGACTAAAACACGATTAAAAAATTTTCACAGACAGGTTATTAATATTTTCACTGAAAAAAAATTGTATTTCATTGTTGACGAATTGCATTGTTGAGACAGCTGCTGACACTTGCGAGTTGGGAGGGTTTCAGAGGTTCAAAAAAAGTGAATTGGGTATGAAAAAATACTCAATTTCAATATAATAGATAATGTTATTTTAATAGATAATGTTATTTTAAAGATGTGTGCAAAATTTGAACAAAATATGTCCATAACTTTTGGAAAAATCGCGTCCACCAAATTCAAAAATTAAGTTTTGAGAAAAACGCGTTTAAAGTTTTAAGTTGAAATGCCGACGTGCAAGTGAAAGGAACTTCCGATGGAATCTCTTTGAATTTTACTCGGATTGATTGAAAATTTTTGGGAGAATACTTTAAACATATTGTAGTATTTAATAAGACAAAAAAATTCGATTTTTTGAAATTTTCAAACCCACCTATCCCCGTAAAAAACGTCCATTTAATATTTAAGACTTGCGGACGATCATAATTATAATGAGCCATCGACTTTCTGAGTTACTAATTTTCTTTGTTGATCCGCTATTAACTATTATAAGTTTGATCTTCTCTGTGTTAAATGAGCATAATTCTTTTCTTATCTTCCATTTTGGAAGTTTGTTTATTTCTGCAAGTTAGTTTGTTTTAAATGGGAATTGTAGCCACTTTTGGCTAGGGAAACTGGAAGTTTGATCGGGTTTGTAATTTGTTTATTTCCAAAAGTTTTGTTACACGAAGATATCTTGTTATAAATATTTAAGTTGCGAATGGCTGTGTTCCAATTTAAAGTGCGATCGTTTCATTTTAAATAACCGTTTTTATTGTAGCTTAAGCGTTTTCTGTTTTCTAGTTCGTTGCAGAATTGGATCTTGGATATGTGAAATCTTTTAAATTTGATTGTAAATTTCGTTTTTATGGCTGTTTTCGATTTCTTTGGTGATGCTTGAGTATTTATTGGATGATGTGGGGAACGGTGAAATTGCTATCTTCTTTCGGTTAAAAGAAAATTACAAGTAAAAAACACAGTCAATTTAACTATCATTTCATATTATCTATCTATATTCATATTATTTACACCTATGGAAACGTTCTTTACACCTATAGAATGTTTGAAACTTTGGATCCATCCATCATATGAATAAGCTCAGTGTATCAGTTAAGACCTTTTGTGAGGGTATTGATCTCGGGAAGATACTGTAGCTTCGGTTCTGTGACTTTTAATCCATGGACAAAATATCTTCGGGAAAAATCCTGGAAAAAATATCCTGGGTACAAAATATCCATGGATAAAAATCCTTAGACAAAATAAACGGAAAATTTTCAAACCTAATATTATATTTTTAAAAAGTAATAAAGTATTAACAAAATATGAACATAAAATATTTTATATATTTAATCACTTTTCATTTTTTAAAAACTATTATCACTTTATATTAATTAACGATTTTAATCATTATCACTTTAAATTAATTAATAGACCAGGTGCCTGGATTCACCTCGGAATCTAATGGAATAATATGAATTTTTGCATAAACCTTTTTGGTAATATAAAAATTCATAATTGGTCACGTTTTAGGAATGATAAATATTCAGGGTCAAAGGTTCCAAAAATTAGTTATTTGAGAATAATACGTTTCATCTGCCTCAAATTGTATTAGTATTTATTATCATAGTTGAAGAACATAAAATTGTCTACAAGTTTTTCTGAAACCTTTTTTTTTACGTTGAACCGTTTTCGAGATAGAAGGTGAAGAAGATTTAGCACTTAGGCGTAGTTATTGTTCATGACAGCGATGAAATATTTTATGAGAATTCGCCTGAAATTGATAGCCGAACGGAATATGAAGATACCGATGATAAAAACAACATTAAAAAAACATCCAATTAATCTTAATTATAATTAGATTGAAATTTGGGATATATATATAATAAGGTTTACAATAAGTTCAAAGTATATTTAGATTGATTAACTATATTATTTTATTATTTATTAAAATTATATATTAAAATGTAAATAAGATTAAATGACTACTTGACTTATGAGGAATATTTATAAATTTAAGGTTATAAATACTTAGGTATGTATTATTAAATGAATAATTAAGTAAAAAAAGTATTTTAAATATCACAGCTTCACTTCCTTATCACTGCTCAATCTTCAATTTTTTTATGAACAAGTCCACATAGACATGACTGGTACCAACACGTCCTCAGCTCGTGACTTATTACTGCATAATAACAATTTCATATATTAATTTCGAACGTCGGCATACTGTGTTGTTTTATGTTTTACATTGTGACATTTTTGTTTCAGCAACCCAAGTTTCTTCGAAATAAGATAATAAAGGCTCTAAAAAATCACTATTTGCATCATAAAAATCACACAAATTACCTCCCCATATCTATAAATTACATTACAAATTGGAATAAATGCTAATGCCGATAATTATCTTAAATTAAATGTAATAATAATGCCCCTATTTCAAGATAGAAACCCACCTGACTGAATTCTTCGCCAAATACATTGATTAAAATGAAAATTACGTCCACTAATTTTAAGTCAACGGTATTTCTCTTTCTATGCTTCAATAAATGCAGATCTGAAATCTATCATGGGCACATCCGAAGTAAAATTAGGTTAAGATCGCCGTAAGATTCCCAAAAGCTCGAGATATGTATTTTTCTGCTTACTGGATAAATGCACGTACAAACAAGTGTACCATTAAAAAGTCCATGAATTGTGCACAACTGAGTATGGATATTTTTTTCGCAGATATAGACGCTGGTTACTGTAGCTTCATCAACTTCTTATAGTTTTTCCAATTTTATAGGAGTGTCATTTATATTCTGAATATAAACGTTATGTTACTGTTTACACAACAAAATTTTTAAGCGATGTGGTATGATGTAATATTCAATTATACAAAATACATAGGGTATGTATAGACTATAAAAAAAAAGTTTAGAGTTTATTTTATCCTTATATCCTTAAATTGTTTCTAAGTTCACAATTTTAGTATTATTCCATAAGATAGAGAATATAAGCGTCGCAATACGATAAACGTATGTATATATAAAAGTATAAGTACCTTATGTGCTGAAAAAAATACAAACGTGCAATCTTTATTTTCCAATAGATGTTCCAAAAAGAGTTCACATGGTGAAAGAGTTATACGCGAGTCAAGTGTCTTTGCGCTGTCTAAAGTTTAATTTTTTTACGATTGGGTACATAAAAATTTAACAACCACGAATAACAAATAAGTGGAAAGTATGAAATAGTTATTAAAATCGTAAAATTACATAATAATAATTTTAGGTTTTTTTTTTGTCCTAGTGTTTCTTGCAAAACTGGGCCATAAATTCGACGACAATGATTTGCATCAATTTCTGACAAGTGACAAATTAAAGAATGTTTCGTATATGTAAGCTGGTATACAACTGGCTAATAACTAAAACTTTGACTTTAAGAGTCATGTATCCGCCCAGTACTAGCGTACGATACTCCAATCTAGACTACTGTTACACCGTCGGTTATCACAAAAATGCTGCAATTTAAAAACGGTTTTTTTCGAGTGATCTCGATAAAACCCTTTCGCCCCAATCTCTCCACATGAAACTGGATACTCGATCATTCAAAATTTTATCCTAACAACCTCAAAATCATCTTTCCAATCTTTCCGCCAACAATCTGTTTCCGTAAATCAGCAAACTGGATCAATTACGTGTTCGATTTCACCTGATTCCGGTGTGATCTTAAGATCCTAATTGTAATATTTTCTTTTAGGTTTATTCATATATTTTTTAAGTAAGTCGTAAAGATGGTTATCCATACATAAAGGTTAAGTTTGATTCTCAATGGTTTTGAAAATTTTGCATTTTCTAAGTAATGTACCAAAAATGTAATTTTGATTTAACTATAGCATATAAGATGATGTATTTTATATAAAGTTTAGGATAGGTGCTTTAGTTTTTTAAGTTTACTTGTATTATTATGAAGTTAATGAGACTCCTTAATTTGAAAATTTGATTGAAATTAAATTTAAGCATTGGATTTAAAACGTAGTGTATTCAGTGAGGAATTTAAATAGTAGCACATGATGCGTTTTAACTACTACGTTGTACCATAATGATTCACATAAAAGAAACTAGAAAATCTAAAGAAGACACATACTGTAAAATACCATACGCCACCATACCGTTCAGTGGTAAAAATAGGAATTGACTATTATAGAAATCCAATTCTACAGTCTCAAACAATTGCATTCAAACTTCCTGCAATATATTATTTAGCTTGTCGGATTTTCTATATATCATACAAAAAGATGCTGATGCTAGAACATTACTCACGCATATACTTAAGCATATATATACATATATACATATACATACATAAAAACATTATATAGTTATACAGCTTTTAACAAACATGAGACAGGAATAACGCTTCTGCTAGGTACCTTACGGTATATAGGGGTATCATATTAAGTGTTTCAAAAATACATCTTTATTTATGAAAATATATATTAATCAGCTTATGAAAGAAATGCCATTTTGGGTGGTTCAGAATGCCAAAGCTCCGACTCTCGCACGAAAAATTAATTTAAACAGTTATACCGGGTTGATTAACCTTGATCCGATTTTATTCATACAAATAATTTTGTCCACTGAAAATAGCAGTGTGTAAGTTTAGTAAAGATGATTTTTACTGTCATCTGTATTTTTCGTAATGCCGAATCCTCCAGATCTTGCCCGCTTCTTAGACACCGATTGTTTAAACTGAGGGCCAAATACAAATTGTTCTAGAAAATAGCCATCGACAAATTGTGGGATGTTCGAATAAATCAACCCGTCTTAGGTGAAACTGTATTGGTAAAGCATTATTTATTAAAATCTCGTACAATCACTCGTTTTTCGCACGATTTCTAATGGAATATAAGTAACTGAAATTTAAGGGTTATCGGAGCTTTAAGGTAGGTCATGAACAAAGAAATAGATTATAGATTTACTGAAATTTTTCCAGAATGATAAAACTGATATTTTATGATGGAATCTTATTCAATCGTTTTTAAGATATTTGATAATGAAATCGATTTTTAATACGTTATCTTATAGATTATTGAAAATTGTTTTTTATGAATACCAAATCTGTGTTTCAAAGAGATCAACCCACTATTTCTATGACAAATAAGTTAAAAATACAGTTGATGATGTGGAAACATTGCATTTGAATTTTATTCATATATGTTATGGTACTAATTGTTATTATAAAGTATGAAATAACATAATAAATACAAAAATATACAAAATTATGTTAAGGATTGAATTTCACCCCGCTAACAGTTTAGATACGAGTAATTAACTTCAGTTTTTGATGCACGCTGTATTATTATACATATAATATATAACATTTTATTCGATAGTATATATACTCAGTTCATACGACTATTTAGGCACATCACACTCGGAGCGATTTGAGTGAAATCGGCGCAATCGCTGATATCGGAAACATTTTATGCGCACACGGTGCAACTTATGTGTATGGAATCACTAAATGATCATATAAAGTTTTTTAAAGAAGGGGTTATACATTATTTATTTTCTTATACTTAAAATATGAATGTACAGTGTCTTAAAGGATGAAATACATCAAGTAATAAGTATTGTGGAATATAATATAATTTAAAACATTTGCAATATACATTTCTTTTTTCAAAATGTTTTATTATATATATATACAGAGTATATTAGTATTAGCCCATTTCCGTTTGTCCGTTCGTCAACAAGATAAAGTGAGTATAAGTTTATGAATGAGCCAAATCAATACCTTGGGCCCAATGACTCAACTTTAGAACCATAATAGAAGATTTAAAAACAAAATGTACTTTTTACAAAAAAAAAAAAAAAAAAAGAAACTTTTTTATGAACATTTTTTCAGAAATAGATTCGCCACATATTAACAGATATATAATTACAATACATATTATAATTATGATATGTGTATTTGTAACTGTATAGACAGGATATTTAGGTTATTTTATAAATGCTAGTGATTACAAATAGTTCAAACACTGATCCCCAATCTTATGCCGAGTATCTAAGAAATTAACCCTATTTGTTGTTTCTGTAGTTGTTTCATTTATATTTTAAATTATGTTATAATAAAAAATGTTTAACATGTTGAAAGTTATTTACAGACACTGTTAAACCACTACTCATAATAAAATTTAGTTTTTTAACTTTTTAATTTCAAGAATAAATTTATTAATTTTATAATTATTAATAAGAACTCTAAGATTTTTCGAATAAATTTATTTTGTATTTTTATAAATACGTCTGTATCGTCACCAAATTAGCAACGAGTAACATTTCCTCAGTGAATCATAACTACTGGCTAATTCATACTGATGATGGCTAATTCATACTGATGAATACAAAATATTTTGATCTAGGAAATTGGGGAAAAAATCGAAATTTAAATGTAATAATATCTATTTGTTGATAATAGTATAGAATGTATTGGCATTACTTAATAAAAGAAGTGTAAAAGCTCATTTCTATTTATTAACTTTAAGTTATTGGAGGGAAAAGTTTTTTATGAATATAAATGTTTACCTATTGCAAAACGTTGAAATTGCTTTGATGAGGAAATCGCCGTAATGTTGAATCAATCTATTTCAACGTTTCCAAGACAATTCAAAGAGTTTTACCTAGTGAAAGACGTTCTTCCCTATTACGCTATCTATACATAATAAATATGCATAAAAATTTGTTGGGTTGAGCATTTGTTGAACTAAGTAATAGTATAGATAAAACCTTTTAAGTATTTGAAAACGTTACATACGAATCTAAACTTACATACGATTGTGGCTGCATTATGACGGCATAAAATACTTTGTCCTATGTGATATTATGATCGAAGGATTTTATATGCGATAGTTTTATCACAGATATGATTTCAAATCACGAAGATCGCATTGCGTGCGACTATACATTGGTTTCCATAAGCAAATCACATCCATGTTATCGCTGATTTCACACAAATCGTTCCATGTGCGATGTGCCTTAGCCAAGCCAAGCCAAACCTCCTTCACCAGAGCACATAATAATATCTCAAAAATATGAGAGATCTTTTATAACATACAAAAGCAATAGAAATTACTAGTTCTATCATAAATTTAATTATTAGATTAATTTATTCAGTTTTAATAAAATATATATCATAATTTATTTAAAACTAAAATAATTATTAAAAAAAAGTGAATGGAGAGGTAAACAGACGTAAAACTTCTTCTAACTACTCCATTCATCTTACCAATACATGTCATATAATTGATATTGAACACAAGTCAGAGTGGTGACGTATTTGAGAAAAAAATTTAATTTGCTAGAATTAATTAAATAATAAATAATAAATTAATTAAAAATACAAATTTATTTTAATAATTTTGAAATTATTATTTTAAAATAAAATAATAATTATTTATTACTTGATAATGACTTTATAAGTCGAAAATGCATTCGCAATTTAACAAAAAATTGTAAGTTAAAATTAGATTAAAGATAAAAGTTTATACATTTAAAGGGAGGATAGTTAAATTAGATCAAGGGTTAAAGATTAAAAGAAAGACAAAAAGTTTCAAACAAAACAATATGAACTTTTTCTTGTCTTTTTGGATATTATTAAAAAATAACAGGGCTAGAGTGTCTTTAAATGTGTACGCATATGTACATTTCTCATATATTTTAATTCGTTTTTATGGTTACAAGATACTAGTTTACCAATCAAATAATATATAAGTAAAAGTCGATAAAGATCTTTTGTTTTCGATATGCCGAAACACAAAAACCAGGTAGATGAAAATACTATCATCAATATTTTTAAACTAAATTTAATATATCCATTTGTAATATATAAAAATAAGTTTAAATACTCCTGTATATATTAAATGAGTTTATAAATTAATTAGTAAAAAAAATATTGATAGCAAATAATCGTATAGTAAAAAACATCAAAACCCATCATATTCACTACCTTACCGATAAATTCTATTTAAATAACAATAAATTACTGTTTAAGAATATGTGTATGTTCTTTTTGCGTCTTCTTTTTTATTATCTCCATTTGATAGAGTGATTGTAAAACTTTTCACGACCTATGCAAAACAATTGAATATACCTTAGTCGTATTGAATGCTTACTGTCATCAATTTTCCGAACAACATTACAGTGAATAGATATGTATTTATTGTTTAAACCAGGTATCAATTTCAAATATGAGACATTTCAGGAACAACGAAAAAAATGTGAGTTAAGGAATTATTGTTTCCTGTTAGGTGTTTAGATTTAAAATTATGGGACTCTAATAACGAATTAAACTTGGTGGTTTATATTGAAAATTCATAAATTACTGTTTTTTTTTTTGAAATTTTTATACCAGATTCGAAATATTGGTTTACTGCTCAAAATTTTTTAATTGCAAATTTACCTAAAAACATATTAATTTTAACGAAAAATTTAAAATATGAGATCTGCATTGGTTTAAGTGATAAACAAGGTAAGGACGAGTAACGAGTTTTATATAGGTAATTAAAATAAAGTTGGCAGTCATAGGGACTGCCGACAGAAGTTAAAACTTAAAACTATAAAATAACAATCATTTATTAATTGATTGCTGTGCCAAAAATTGAAAATTCACAACTAATAAATTAAATTTATTGATTAGTCCAGTTTTAACAGCTCGACATTTCAATTACTAATTCTATTCATTTTTATATTAGAGTATACTGAGAGGGGAACCGCACCCCATACCTTGTACCTTAACCTTTTGGTCCTCTGGCAAATGGGTGAGGGTTTTAGTATCTTTTCACACTTTGTCATTGAGTCCGTATCATTTTTTTATATAGATAATTTAATAATTAAAAAGCACGATAGATTCCATAAACTAAATACAAATTATTCTTAATTTACATTCATGTTATTTTTATATACTTTTTGTATTTAGATAAATGTCAATCAAAATTATTTAAATAATTGGTGTATAAGTTATTTCATAGGTTAAATATTAAAAGGATACAAAATGACCAATATTAAATTTCTGAAAGCATATATTGATACGAATATTAAAAATATAAAATATAAATACTTTGTTATTTACTTATAAATACTAACATATTTACTACTCAATTTTGTATTTCAGTGTAACCTTAACGTTCGTTATGTATCGTAAATATGTACGCTTTCGTGTTACGAGACCGATGGTTTGTAGGTGTTACGCTATTACGGTGTCGCTATGTGTTGTATAGCGTTCTATCTGTTTACCAAGCAGATACCTTTACTTTAATGTTGACAAATATCAATAAATTATTGTATTGTGTTCGCTCCACTCCATATCGAAATATTAAAACACAATTAAAATAAAAATGAATAATGTTTACGTCTTGTCTTTGCAAATGTTGCGCTATCGAGTCAAGGCCATTCGTAACCCCGCCTAGCAACATGCGATTCAAATTTACCGACAATTTGTGGAACGCGATGTAACATCATTCCGTATTAACTTTTGTGGTGGTGTTACGCGTTCATGCCTAGGCAAAGTTTGTTATTTGCTTAAGATTATACAATGAATTGGTTAGTGTACACGCATAAATATATGGCTGACTATGCGCACATAGCCTGGTAACGAGAGTGACGCTGCCAAATTGCGTGACCATTACGAAAATCCACATATTATCCCCTGCTAAAAATCGCACAATTAGCGTAAAGAAGTTTTCACTTCAAAAGCCATTGCTTTGGATTCGTATTTTTCAATTTTATTTTGGATTTAATATCAATTATTTTTAGATTGGAACTGTTGAAATAGTCCATAGTTAAATGAAAATTTCTATTTCAATTTGATATATGCTCTTTCTATTTCATTCAAAGTAATTTTTGTTTCACAGTTTCCACTTCAAAATAAATCCTTAACGTATTTAGTTTATACTCAAAATTAACGCTCTGTATAAGTACATAAGTATGAAATTTAACAACCCTACAATTTTCACACTATTTTATGTAATATATTGAATCAACTGATACGAATCTTTTATTTTTTTAAATATATTTGTTATATCCGATAACTTATTTATTTATTTTTTTAATTCATTTAGTATTTTGAAATTTATTACCACGTTTTTGTATGTATTCTTTTAAGTGCACATGTCGTCGTAGTATGTATGTGTTGTTTATCATCAAATATCTGTCAATTGACATAAATTGAAATTTGTAGTATTTTTATAAACCACCAGGCTATTTTGTACCCAAATAATGGATAGAAATTTAAACTTCAACTTTTTTATGTTTATAATTTAATTAATTTGTATTTCTAAAATCTTCAGTTTATTTATTAATTTTAAAAGTAGAAACACACGACACTCGTTATCATTAATTACGTAAGGCGATTGAGGGAGAGGCAAGAATTACATTGACCCAATATTATTATTCCTAACGATGGACAAAAGGTGAAAACCTTGATGTTATTTATACTCGATAACAAGCAAAGCGGTGAACTGAATATTACATGTTTGATTAAAATAAAATAATATACGACTTTTATGGTGTATTTTACAATTTATTCCTTTTGAATTGTATGTTACATTTAACGATGTTTGGGAGATACAAGTGGCGGAAAAAATCTATGGACTGAACACATTATTTCAATTGATGATAATAGATATATAAAAAGAAAATAAAAAGTACAATTCAAAGTTTCATTAAAATTTGTAAATTACAAAATTTTATAAAATATTTGTTTGTTATGAACGCCATTTTATATGAAATTATCAATATTTTAAATTTTTTATAAAAAGCTTTTGTCTCCACAAGTAGACTTGAATTCAATTTCAAACAGAATAATACATTCGCTTTATTTAAGCTGCAAGTTTTGGTAAAAATTATTTTAGAATACATTACGAATAGTACCATGTACCATCATACATTAATTAAATAAAAGCCTCAAGTATTTTAGTTGATGAAATCTTGTCAACTAGTTGTAAGTACTTCAAAGATGGTATATTGCGCTCTCTTTAATACATTGTGTCTGTTATAACATACGTTATTTATCTATAATTTGCCAAATGAATACAATAACATTTAAAAATATTGGTTAAGGTTTTTTATAATAATTATTTAAATTCTTAATTTTTAATTCATGCCTGTATTTATGGCAAAATAAAATAATAATTCACCCTGTGTATTTAAACGGATTAAAACGATTTCAATATGAGTTATAACGAACAACTGAGAATAACAATAGATCTCAGGTGACGAACGTAGTGTTGGTTCTTATGCATATTTTCCCACAAAAAAACATTAGCGGCTCGATTTTTTTCTCGAAAACCGTTTGGTGAATTATAATAAATTTATGCTCAATTGGTTGTCTTGAGTACAAGTCACTTATTTTAAAAGTTTGAAATTCCTGATACCTTTTTTCAGTTAAGAATAAATTTACTGTTCGGCTGGCAAATCTCCGTATTATTACATGTAAAATTAGAGTATTTTCAAGTTGCAATAACTTTTTAACAGTTCAGTGAATAACATCCATAAATAAAGAAAATTAAATCAATAAAACAATTACGCAACCTGTAAAAATAGTTTATTATTAAGATTTGAAGAGAAAAATTCCGTAGTCGCATTTTTTGTTGATGCAGCTTATTCTTTTATCATTTGGAGAATTATTATTTTTTAAACGTAAATTAAATTTTTAATCTTAAATTAAAGAAATTTGAGTAAATTTAGTTTTTGGATTTTGCATGATTAAGATTAAAAAATAAATTAATAAATATAATGTGTGCAGTTCATACGCGATAGAAGTGAAACTTGAAGATAAGGAGACAAATATAGAATTTAAGGAGTTGAATAGTTGTAGGGTTTATTTGTGATGATATTGATACAAGGTTAAAATTATTATGCAATTTATTCAGATACATATTAAATATCTTACACTTACCAGTCTCCCAGTTTCAATTTTCGATAAGTGTTTTTATTAGAAATATTATTATTGAAATAATGAAAAGCGTATATTTATAATATTTATAATGCCTTTACAACAAATAAATGTGTGCAATGCATGAATACAAGCTATGACTGTTGCGTATGATGCTTGCAAGTGCACATACACACGTTAAATCCTGCTTCTATCTTATACTGTCGCACGTAAAATCCTATAGATACTTCTATTTCATACTTTCATATATTACTTCCTATAGATGTATGTGTTTGTTGATTTTACTGTCACTTTTTTGTTTAATTGAGTTTGAAATCAAAACGATACCAAAAAAGTTTTACTTCAAGAATTAAAAAATGACAAAAAAAGGAAAGGAAGTTAACTAATACATGGCAATCATCAGATTATGATGTATCACTTTGATTTCCTTTTTGAGTAAAGTTTTTGCAATATCTCATTCTAGGTCTTTAACTCAACACCAAAATTTCAACTCGCTATTTCCTTTTATTTTTTAGTTGTATTGATGACGAATAGACTGGCGAAAATCACTGTGTTGATTCAAGATTTGCTAATGGCTTCAATTTTGCTACTATTAGACACTTTAAAAAAAATTAAATATATCCTTATATTTTTTGTATTTATCGGATATAAAAAATGTATTAACTTTAAGCATTTATCTGTATCACAAAATATGTGATGTTAATGCCTATGAAAAACAAATTTCTCGGCATGTATTAAACTACAAAATGTTAAAATTTGAAAGTTCAAGGCGAAAAATCGAAATATAAACTTGAAAATAAAAATTGTAAATATCTTTAATGATGTTTATTTCTTCAGTTTTATGTGCATGGTCATGAATATTCCTATCATTGGATATGCTTTCGATATTTAATTTCAAATATCTTGTTATTAACATTGATAATTTAATTCCACATTTGGACAAATTATATCTATAGATAGCATATATATATATATATATATATATATATATATATATATATATATATATATATATATATATATATATATATATATATATATATATATATATATATATATATACGACTTTTAGAATTTTGTATTAATTTATGGAATTTTGTATTCTCAAATGATTTGGAAGCTATTTTTACTATTGAACTTTTCAATATAATTAAAACTAGCTGTAGATATTGAAATAAAACGCAAAATTCACTTTAGTGTCAATCTGCTTATTTTACAGGTTGATAAAAAAAAATATATAATTATAAATTAATAGAAAATTTTAAAAGTCGTCATACATTTTTATCATTATGTAAAACAAATAGTTTAGTTATTGGAGTTAAAATTTTAAATTTGATTTCATCTACACTGTAACTCGTTCACCGAATAATGGACTACAGACTGAATAAAAGGCGATTAAGATTTTAAGTATGACGACATTTTAAAATTCGATGCAAATTTTTAATTTTTTATTTCTACGTAGATTTTTGTTATAGATACATTGAACCCAATGGGCCGATTTTTCTCATTCATGAACTTTAACTCTAATTTTATGTTTAAAAAACGTCATAAAAATTTCAAGTCGCTACCTTTGTTTGTTTTTGAGTTATATTAATGACGGGCAGGCGGATATCCATGAGGATATAGACGAGTATAAAAATCAATTTTTAATTGGCAAATAATCATATTTAATACTAAACACCATTATTAATAATATACTGGATAATATGGCTACGAATTGTTATGGTTTAGATAACATATAAAAATTAAATTTTATAAATATTTATGTTACTCATTATTGTATAATAAACCTTCGTCCTATAAAAATCCTTAATACAAAATTTGAGGATCACTTTGAACTTAAATGGAATCATCCATTAATATAAAATTAAGAATATTTCATTGAAATGAGTGGTTTTGGAGATTAGCTCAAACAAACACTGCAGTGACACGAGATTTTAATTTATAGATATTTTTATTATTATTCAATTTTTCACTATACAGATACAATAAAATATGCATAATAACTTTGAACCTGTATTATTATATATATAATTTAAAAACTAATTGCTTAATATTTTGTTGAAGATGTTTCCTTTTAAAGGAAAGTAAATCTGACAGTGAATTTTGCTTTAAGGAATTACGTCTGTTATTTAAGTAATTACTTGATAATAATTAAATCACACTTTAATGGAATAAAACATATTGAAATTTAAAACAAAAAATGTAATTCTACCTTCCGATTAGAATAAAAAAAAAAAAAACAAAAACAAATATAAAAAATAAACGCATAAAAATGGTTTGAGTGAAATAAAGTCAGAAATAGTATAAACTGACGTAATATATATATAATATACAACCATTTTTATTTATTTATTCAAAACATTCATTCCTTTTCTGACCCTGTTAGACGGAGTGTAATTTCTTTTAATGATATTTCGCAACCGTGCAATCTCTACTGGGTTATAAAAACGCTCTTTAAGATGTACTGTAAAAAAATGAATCCACCATTACACAGCGTTCAAAAAATATGTGCCTGACAAACAAGTAGTACACTGGAATGTAAATATAGTATACATTACATTATATTATGGTATTATTTAATTATGTAAGTATTAAATGAATTTGAACGGTAATTGTGACAGATCTAATTATTTAGTCAAATAATGGTTCCAAAAACAATTGTTTATTTTATATGTAAAACACTCTTAATTTTTTTTTTTTTTTTTTTTTTTAATTTTTGGTTTCAGCTAACACTCTTAATTCAACATGAAGTGTTATTATTAGTCAGCTGTGTTCTATCTTATAAACACGAAAAATACTTCTATATGTCACTAGCGAGAACACTCTAAATGTGAAAAAGTAGTACAATCCCCACTCATGAATGTGTGGATATGGGATATGTCGATGAGAAAATAAATAATAATATTATAAATAAACAGTAATTAAAGTGATTGTTTAACTGTTAAACAGTTTTTTATTTTAGTCTTATTTCTTATTAAAATCTGTAATTATGATTATAATAATTATAATAATAAATACTTCCGTTGTATTTCCTTTTAACACAAAGTTTGTTTTTAAAATACATTGTTTATTAAAAGTGCATGAATGATATTGAATCAGTTAAAATACAGTAAAATCTCGATAATCCGGATATCCGATTATCTGAACTCATTTTCATGGATCTAATTACCGTCATAAAATTTATCAACGGCGCAACGAGACATGTTACGATGAGTTTTTCCACTCCTCCGACTTGTAGGTAATCCTGTTGTAGAATAATTTTTATTAATTCATTTTTTTTGTTACGGGATTTTTTTTCAAAAATGAAAAATATGGTTGCTATATTAATTTCAGTATAAAGTTGTAACGACTACAAGTATTCTTGTAACTAATACAATTTTGGCATGAGTGTTTCTAGATTCACCTTATTTAGTACATTTATGTCGGTCTACTCTCACGAATGTTTGTCATCAAGATGGTTCAAAAATGAAAAGAGATAGCGAGCTAATATTGATGGAATATTCTTGAGCTATAAAGTGAACTTATGTTTGTGAATGATCAAAATCAGTCATTTGGGTCACATAAATTCATGATTCAATTGTTAAGCCATAAAACATAGAAGAAAATTTCAACTTCAATGTTCCTGTTTTCAAAATAAAGAACTTTGTTTGAGTAATTTTTTCGTAAAATGATTGGACACGGGGCCAACAATTTTAATACAAATTCCGATTATAAACACATGAAATATGCTATAATAATTAAGATTATTTATTGTATAGATATTAAGTTCCATATATATCATATATAACGGGTGTTCCTCCATGAAGGCCAACTTTTTTTTGAACATTTCTTCTTTGCGTTATGGTTGAATAAATGAGTTTTGGATATATGAGATCCAATTAACTGATTTTAGTCATTCGCGAACCAATACTAGAACAAAAACTAGAACACATTAATGAAAATTCAGCTCTATATCTCTTTTGGTTTTTGAGCTATCTTGATGGCGGGAAATCAGACACAAAACTGCATTGCATTTATGTTTCTACGAATATCAAAGTTTTATTAGAACCTTCAATGTTTTCAAGCGTTTGTAAACTTACTAAATATTAAGATATACACCATATATGCAGGGCATAAAAATATATTTGGTGAAGCAGAATTCTATACCCTTGTTTAATATGAGGCAATTTTCATTATTTAAAAAAGTATGAAATTTCAATAAATAATATAGTTTCATAATTTTGTAACTTTGTGTACATTTTTCTTACAAAAAAAAAAAAAAAAAAAACCATATAAAAAGGAAAAACTAAATGAATTTCAACATTTTTGAAGATTTACCGACTCTAAAAAACATTAGCCGAAAAGCCACAAATAGAACCCAAATAATGTTTTACTAGCATTAAAAATATCAGTATGACTAATTACGTCTTTTTACACCACATATAAATAATGATGTGTACCTTACGTTAAATATTATTTCAATCACTATAAACGTTTATGACGGTTATTTTGAATATGGCGATACTAGAAATCGATCGAGCTAGCAGAGCAAAGTATTCAAAATTGAATACGTCACGGATTTGAACACTTTTTTTCTGTCATGTCAGGATGTAATTTGACACTTTTTTTATCAGTGATTTATGTTAATGAATCTGTGCAGTTATTATTTTAGTAATTTTGATTAAATTAATTAATTGAATGCACCTAATCAGGTATTCTCATTGCTCTACCAGCGTGATATCACGGCAGCAGTACATCATAAAAACTCAATTTTCCTAATTAAAAATTTGAGCACATAATTTAATATTATACCACCTAAAAAGCACCTAATTTTGAGCATATTTAAATTCAATTTTGAATACTTTGCTCTACTAGCTTGACTAATATATATAAGGAAGCCAAATGAATTGATTATTTCAAATATGTGTTTTATGTATCTTCAGATATTATTTTAACTAGCAGTTTAATATTGTTTCCATAGACCGTTAGTTCAAAGCGACTAAAGGCGGTTGAGGTGATTAAAAATCTTATTCAGAAAATTTGGTGATATCAGTGAATTTACATGTGATCACTAGAAGAAATGTCTTTATAAATATTTTATTATAGATAAATGACTTATTGATGAAATAATGTTTTGTTTTTGAAAACGTTAGGTCCATTTATCCATTCTTTGTGATAATGCCTATAGACTTCTTTTTTACGAAAATGTTAAGATTCTATTGCTTCATTATAAATAGTACAATATGTCAAAAATAGTATCGCAAAATCTGAAGTTAATTCGATTAAGAGGCTTGGAATTGCATATTTAGGAATTACCGTACATTTGGCTAGGTGCTATTTCAACTTAAGGAAGTACGAGCGGCAGGCATGGTGGGGATAGGCTGCTCTGAGCGCGCGGTGAAGGTGTGATAATGATCACGTGATCGTGGCAATACGTATAGCAACACTGTGATTACTATGATTATTATTTTTGTTGTTATTTGTCAATTCAAAATATACATTGCGTATTATATATACAGTTGTAGGTTAGGTTACTTTACTATTATGATTCTTGCTATGCTTGTATCTCTTTCCAATATTTTTTATCTCTTTTTAATGGTCTACAGTGTTGCCGGTTAGTACCAAAGATAATCGACGCTACCGAATTTACTGAAAAAGTTCATCTTTTTAATTAAATATCTTTTTATTTAGTCGGGCAAAACGGGTTTTTTTTTCAATTATTTATTAAGGTTTTAACTTTAATTTAAATAGTTTTTTTTTTTAATTTCTACCGGCTAGTTTCGGAGATATTTACGAAAACGTATCACCCGTCTACCGTTTTGCCATAAAGCCAATGTTAAATATGCCTACTTTTGAAGTCATTTATTTATTTAAATAATCGGGCAACCCCCCGTAAAATTTTTAGGATCGGTTTAGATTTAGTTCAACTGCATATAAAAAAAAATTCAAGCCTTTTATTAAAAATTGCTTTGGTGCTCGTACTTCCTTAGAAGTTCCATTGCGGTTTTTATACAACTCAATTTTCGAAATCAGGTGTCAGTTTGTCTAGAAATCTAATACACCCAATTTTGTTCAAATTTGGGCACTTAAGACTTGTACGTACTTAAAAGATTTTTTTATGATAACAAATTTTATAAAGAAATCTGTGCTGCAAGTTAACGTAAAATGGTAGCTTTTAAAAACTAAAACAAAAATAAATTTGTTTTTTTTTTTTTCAAATTTTTGTTTTTTCAAATCAATGAATATCACAATTTGTATACATACATACAAAAAAAAAAAATATTTAAACAAATGCATTTGTAAATACAATATTTGTGTGACTAAATTTTGTTATCTTATACTTAATATTGCGTATCTGCCCAAGAATAATTATTCAAGAACTTTTTCATTTACATGAATTCCTGAATTTCCGGATAGTAGAGTAAGAACCTTTTTTACGAGTGATTTGTGGAACTCAAAAATGATTCTGGAGTTTATTTAAACTGAGATTAGTACATTAAGCGCAATTTGACTATCAGAAAAATTGCAAATAATTATTTTTTTGAACTTTCTTTGAAGGATTTATATCGATGGAAAGTTATGTATACATTTAGTGATTGCCAAAGGTCTTAAGATCATTACTAAAAATACATATTTTTTATTTATTTGTTTTATAACACTTGTGAAATACACTAATTGCTATTTTTGTGTAAAATCAAGAGAATTTAAGAGAACGGTCCACCCAAAATAATTATTAATTATCAACATAAAATTTTTTTTTGAATTTTTACATTTTTTATTTCATCTCAAAGAAAAAGCTAAAAGTCTTACATTTTAAAATGGAAACACAATATGAGGGTTAACTCAATTATTTGAATTTTATTACATAGGAATTAGGTAGTTTATTGATAATAAAAAAAAAACTTAATGCTTATTAGGAAAATTAGTTAACATTATTTATTTCAGTACTTAACTAATATATTACAGTCTTAAACTTTAATAAAAGACGATTTTTTTTTTAAGTAAGAAATTTATAAAGAGTAAGAGATTTTTTTTTTTTAAGTAAGAAATTAAAAAAATCAAAGACAACATAATAAAAGTGACAAATAAGCACACAAAAATCCACACATAGATGTTGAACACAGACCGTTTTTGAAGAAAATAAACCACATTTTTTACATGTGTAATTAAAAAAATTTTTAAGTTACGTAGATATAACAAATTATTGGCGTTATTCCGATAAATATTACTCATAACTCATTCTTACTTTAACGAAGTTATAAAGGGACGAAACAACGATAGAAATGAGGATAAAACAACCTTCCTTAAATATCTACTATTTACTTTATAACGAGGACTATTATGATTTGTTTAGAATATAAAATGTATTACGATATTTAAGGATGACACACTAGTTGTGATGTGTTAAACTTTACGACGGAAATGACACACAATCTGATAAATATATTGCGAGTCTGATGAATTCCTCGGTTTTCATGAGCGTCATACAATTTTTTTCCTTTTCAGACTGTATATTTGAGGCTATACACAAGGCTATATCTAGATATTCAGATTGTGACGAATTTTTCAACGTTTATATATTAAAAAATAAATTTGGAATAGTAGAATTTGAAAATTTACATTCATAAAATTTCTTCTGTATTGAAAAAGCTGGAAGATATCACAGCCTTCGCACATCTACTAGATACTTTACTTCAGTATTTTTATAAAGTAAAATTTCCTGAATGAAAAAATAAATTGAATGATGTGTTCAAACAATAAAAATGTACAAAATCAAAGAAAGTTTCGATATAAAACAGTAATTATATTTTAATGTTTTTGATTTATTTTCTTCAGTACCGTCGTCGATAAAAGTTTTACTTTTCTAAACTTTTAAAACATCTTAGTTTGTAAATGTTGGATAATGTGTACTGTTTCCATGCTGGCTCGAACTGAAAATAATGCAAACATGTGCCCAATCAACATTTGTCTCTTCCATAAAACAAAACTCCAAAATACATTGCTCTTCTATAACAAAGTGTGCCCTGAACGATGGTACTATTAACCAACTATTGATTACTGTTAATTTTGAAAAATATTTTAGTGTAGGCTATAATTAATGGTAATTTTACAAAATTCGAACGACAGTGTTAATATTTGGAAAAAAATATTTTTTATTCACCTTTGTCCAAAAAGTGGTGAAACAAATCCAAAATTAGATCATGTTTGAACATCGCAAGGCTTTGTTCGATACGTAGATCACATTCACGAAAGTAATTCAGAAAGCTACGTTACACTACAGCTGAAGTAGGACGTATCGGGGATATTGTGTACATGCCTTTATTACCAAGGAGTAAATATTGATACTCAGTGTATCTAAACAATCAATTCTATTCGTTGTAATCTTGATTATATGTATATTTTGATATACACATCGTCCTCAAATTCATTTTTCAATGGAAAACAAACGGGAGTACAATGTTAAAATTTTACATTTAAAAGCAATACTCTAAAAATTCACTCAACACAAAGCGTTACATACATTATTATTTTTTAAAGATTTAAAAGTGAGGATCATATTTTGTGTCTACGCACCTTTTCCATATCGTAATATGATAATTTATTGGTGGAATATATTACATTTTTTTTATATTTTGTTAATTATTAGGTATATACATATTGTGATCCCCACTGTTAAATCTTTTTAAAATAATAATGTAAGAACACTGTATTGAGAGAACTATTATAGTATTGCTTATCAATGTAAACATTTTGTGTATATATGTGTTATATTCTAAATAGGTGTATTTTAACATTGATTTCTCAGTTGAGATTTTTATAAGTAAATGCAAATTCAAAAAGTCAAACTATGAAAAGTCTAAGCTTTAAATTGCAATTGATTTGATTCCATAAAAAAAATTTCCATATAGATTTCCAAAAACATGTATGTCATTGTCGTCATATTTCGAATTATTCTTATCTTATTTCATCGAATTCAAACATTAGCCTTTATAAAAATTGTAAGAAGTACACGAACTTATTCCTATTCACTTTCTATTTATTTTGTATGTTTGATCTACCGAAAATTGTTCTTATTTTTTCTTATTATTTAGTTTGATTATTTATCACTAAACCTTCATTATCTATCACCTTCTCGCAAATATACTTCTTTCTACATATGTTTTTAAAGTAAAAACATTGTGTGGAAAATTTATGTGAGACAATATGATAAACAACGTTAACCGGTTTTAAAACGATACTTTATAATACCAACCAACCAACTCAAGTATAAGGTAATGACGCGCCTGGAAAATGATGATACATATATAAGCTTATTTAGTATGTTAGAAACTCATCTAGAAATAGTCATTGTAAACTTGTTGTGCATATAGAAATTTTGAAACAACGAGAACGTATATTAGCATATGTATGTGACACGTGTCCTAAATTGTACCAGGTGTCTTTCATTTTATTTGATATGATTAATATCTATTTCAACATTGTTATACACTTCTAGCTTATATTTATACATTATACATATATATATATATATATATATATATATATATATATATATATATATATATATATATATATATATATATATATATATATATATATATATATATATATATATATATATATATATATATATATATATATATATATATATATATATATATATATATATATATATATAGAATATAGTGCAATCAAAAACGAAAATACATTTGATGTGACTATTTTCAAGGATTTTTTATAAAAACTCGAGAAAGTCTTAATTTCCTTCTATATAATCAAAATCGTTTGTAATGTATTTTTGTTTTATGAAACACATTTTTTTTAAGATTTTCTGCAGTAATGGAAAAATAAATTATGAGATAATGTTCCGTATTTTAGTATGTTTTAGTCAATTAGTCAACGAAATATATTTTTATATAAAAGAAAAATTGCTTACCTTGTCGATCAATTAGGAGAGTTATTATTAAAAGAAAATATACTAATTAACTTTAATTAAGAAATAGTCAGGGTGTTATAATGGTATTTTAAATGAATAATTATTATACTGAGTTCATGGTATCTAATCAATTAACAATGATGTTATTTTCACATTTTTAAACTAGATTTTTACATTTCATTTTGGCTTAACATTATATTTTTTTTTAAATATATGACATCAGAAATTTTATATTTTTAAATAAAACGCCACAGATTTGAGCAAATGCTAGAAATACCCGCTAGAAGTACTTTCTACTGATAATAATGATGTTGTTTGTAACAGTTGATGCTATTTTACTTTCATATTCTTCTAGTCCAAAATATAAAAAAAAAACTGAGTTTTCCGAATAAAATCATTCCCGAAAAACCTGTAACTTAAAGCAAGTTTAACTGATGATATGCTGATGAGAGTTTTTGCATTTCATTTTCCAAATAAAATTACCCTCAAAAGGGAGTAGGCCGTTCGAAAGTACCTCTCTATAATCAAACAATATACTGAATAAAGACTGGTGTCTCATTGAAGTACGAAAATGTTTCAGTTTTTCATTAAAATTAAAATAACAAATTTTATTTTTGTATCAATTTTAGTATTAAGAACATTTCTATTTAGTCTAAATTTTTTTAATCGGACAAAAATTGCCTGTGTATTCTATAGCAGTATCGAATTCTTACCCAAAATGAATACATCACATTTGCACTATTCCCGTTATCACCTTCGGCTGTAATTATCATATATACATGTCATCAATTTAAAGAATTTGTTTTATGCTTATTACTATCAATTACAAAACTAATAATAGCGTTTATTTCTCTTTTATGATTTGTATCACAAAACTTTGATATAAAAATTAATGAAACCTAATTAAAAAGAGTGAATGAATGTAAATATCTAGGCTTAATATTTGATTTCAATATGAAATGGGACTTTACTAATAGATATATTATTAGTAAAACAAAGTACTTGCTCTTTATATTTCATAAATTATCTAAATTAACGTTAACAGAGACTCTAAGAATGAATACTATGCTTTTTTCATAATATCGCCAGCTATGGAAAAATTGGATGGGCAGGTGCATATGCAAATCATTTGGATATACTGCAAAGATTGCAAAATAGACTGCTTAAAATTGTGAATAAATATTGCTTCATAGTTGAAAATAATCCATTACGTATTGATTAAATGTTTATATATGTGAATCGATTGTATATCATCACTATAATGATCTAAAAAATAAGTATTCAGAATCTGATAGTAGAACTAGAAGGAAACCAATACCGATTCCTTTAATGAAAAAAGAAGTTAGCAAAGCGATGAGTTATTATATTGCTGTTTATAACTTCAACTACCAGTGTCACTTAAAAATATTAAATATAATAAATTCAAATTTAAAGAATGGTCTATACAAAACTGTTAAAATTTTCAAATTATATTATATAAAAATTGTGGCATTTATTAAAACATTAATAATTGGTAATTAGTGCAATATCAATATGATATAATATTATTAGATTTAAGTTTAGTCTGTAAGATTTATATTATTATAATCATTATAACCGGTTCAACGAACAGGTAATTGCGTTTACCTATGTTGGATCTACTTTTATGTAAATTTACTGGTTTTCAATAAATACAAAAATACAAATATTGTGTTTGCGGGATCTGATGGTAGATTTAATTAAAAACATATCCAATTCATATATTGAAATATATTTTTCGATTTCCAAAATTATCGATGCAGAGCGACCTTGATCACAGGGTCATCTAAAGAAATTTATTTATTGTATTTTCAAAATTATTTTGAGCGCTCGTTTTAGATAATGGAATGTCCTAGAGCTTTATTTATCATTCGTGATAACATGCCGAAAAATTTTGATTTCTGAGAAAATCTATACCATCCGTATCTCTCTTGTTTCCGTGATGCCTCAAAATTTTATTTGTTACAGTTTTTTCACAATTCGTCAGCAGATAACGTTTTCAACTTTTTTGGTTCGTTAAAAATCCATAATGGTTTTTGACTATTCCAAAATGCAGAAACGTTTCTGATATAACAAACGGTTTTAGAAGGTACTTCGATGAATTTAAATGTGAAAATACACGTCATATAGTATATCGAAGTTTTGATTTTTGTTATTTTTATCCTAACGTAAGGCTATCTTAGCACAGATTTCAGGCAGTTAAGCAGGTTGACCACGCTTTATACTAGCATTAAGCTTTCTTAAACCAACAGAAAATAATTGTAGCAAAGTACAGATTGTAATAAATTTGAAATGTAAGTTAATAGGTATAATGTATCAATGTAATGTTATTCCGTTTTTGAATGTACTTTATAAGCATGTTAGTGAGTATAGAGTATGAGATGAATTATTATTTGAGCGGCATTTCTTCATAATTTTATACTCACATTTGTAATAATTGTAGTTGGTATATGTAATTGAACGTTCAGATTTATGGCTTCCATTTTTTTTTCGTTTTTTGTTTATTAGTGAACACTAATCCAACAAAATAGAAAACTATTTTATTTGTCAAACATTTAAGTTATAGTATACATCATTAAAAATAATTTTTTTTGGACAAGTGAAATCAGTTCCACTCCTACTCTTCGGTAATATGATACAATATCATTTATATTTCTGTGCTTGATATAATTTGATTAATACAACAAAAGTTGTTAAAACTGAAAGTCTGTTGATCACCGACAAGATCATAACACCATTAAAAATAATTTCATAATTTAACAAATCAGTACAAAGGACAACATATTGGAAATATCAAGGTCCGAGTTGGACTCGCAGTTGTGTAATTAGTATTTTTGGATTTTTTTATACCAATTTTATAAAAAGCGTTGAATTTTAAGATCTAAATGTATTGTTAAGATGTATTTAGTAAGAAATATATTAATTAGCTCCCGGAGTTATAGTTTTAGATATAATGGCTATATCTAAATATAGCCATTAGTTTTGGTACTGTATGTTTGTAATACATACATATAATGCAGATAATAAGTATATATATTTGCTACGATACTGTTGCGAAAGAACTACCTTAAACAAAATATACTAGACACTGACGAAGCTTTTCAATCGTTGAAAGAATTTTTAGAATCAGTCCAAAGAAACCAAAGATTTGCCAAATAAAAAAGAAAAAAACTAAAATCTTCACTTCTATAATTTGAGGTAAATAAGTAGCAGGATTGACTTCAAAAAAAATTTTTAATTCAAAGCATAATCTATATTAGAAATTTTATGAGCAAATTCTGTTTATAATATCAACTTTGGAACATCCTTAATTTCTTGTAACAGTAATAAAAATTATTCAATTTCATTGAAACGATTGTATTCGTGTAAATTACCAATCGTTTAATTTTCAAGTTTGGAAAGGTACAGAGAATTATTCCTTAATATTTATTAAATGTAATTAAACAAGTGAATCAGTACTAAAAAAGTGCGAAATGGAAAAAATTTGACTTTATTTTATACAAAATTTAGAGAGAGAAAGCTTAGTCAGGTTACTGACTGTCCAAAAAAGTCTAAGATATTGATTTTGATAAAAATATTTTCTTACTTTTTAAATTTTTGTAATTTTATTACAGGATAATAAAAATAAAAATATATGTTTTTATAAAATTTAATATAAAAATATACCAGTCGATTGTTTATTTCTAGAGTATTGATACTATTCGTTCTTTTTATATTATCTCCTTTACAACGTATTTTTTTTAATCTTTCATATTTAGACGCTCACCTCGATATGCCATCTTCTAAAGTTATTATCTAGAGTTATCGTTGCGTTTATACAGACTAGTTACCATGCATGAATCATTAGTTTCAAGTTAAGAACTACGGTACAATCATTTCTATTCCCACATATTTCTCCCTACTTTTCTTTCAATCCTGTATGTTTTCATCGTTTTTTAGTAATTCTTGTTGGCGAATAATTATCCAATTTTTACTATAGTCATTAAAAATATGCTCAAAACTAGCAATATGAGGATTTTACAACGGCTTATAACTAAGAAAGAGATATTATACGATTAATTTGGGCTGTTTATAACCGGCTAATATATAAAGGTCGTATATAACGACCGAAATACGGGCAAAGACATAACCAAATTGTTATTATTAATGATAACTCTCGATTTCATTTCAAAAAAGTAGCAAAAGAAATAAAATAAATGGAAACACTGAAATGACATATTTTATCATAATCGTCGTATTATCTGGACTCTTTTTCTTCTGATTATTCATTGTTCTAACCGACGCAATTTGATTTCACAAAGTCACTAGTTTATTCGTTTCCAAGAAATAAAAACAGTGGCTCCTAGTTTAGGTCACCTTAAAATACAATATATTTTTACAGGATTCAATCTGAATAATTTTGAATGTGAATTTCCTGATAAGTGAGAAAAAGTAGAATCTAATGAAGGAAAATATATGGATAAATGTTTAATTTTGTTATGAATTAAATACAGTCGATTTAATATAAGCAACAGTTCTAAGGACCGCTATCTATTTTTCATTTATGGAGGATTTCCTTTAACCCATTTTTCACTTATATAGAAGTAGCTTTTCTTTAAGAGGAGTAAGTTTTAAAAAAATTTAAGCTATATTTGCGTACATGAAAACAGCAGTTTCTATTATGTTTTGAGCTTCTTTTCCTTTTTTAAGCTTCTTGATTTTCCGGTCAGCTGATATTATATCACAAAAAGAGCCTAAAATTTTACATAGAGTGCATAAAAATGTACCATGTGGTTAAGATTTTGAGTTTTTGACATTGTTGTCTCAATAGTTGGTAATAGACTCTCTTGGGGATAATGTGTATATATTTGATTCACTGACTTGTCTGTTCCAATATAATGTCTATATGTCAACAAACAACCAATGCAACGGATTCAAGTTAACAATTAACGAGATAATATCCACATTTGACTGAGACATATCGATTCATCTAAATAACATCGTGCATAAATCCATCATGTATAAATAACATACAAATATTGCTTAAAATCCAATCCTCCCGTTATCAGTTAAAACTATAACAATTTAAATATACTACACAATGCATAAAATACTCATTGTACAATATATTTTCTATGGTATAAATTAAATTTTCTCTTAATGAAAACTAAGATAATAAATATAAACAAATAATAATTTCCAGATTATAATAAATATTAACCTCAAAATGAATTGAGATTTAAAAATTTTCATTTAAAAAGTTTTAAATTATGGTTATTGTTTCACAAACAACACAACAACGTTTTGTTAGGCAATACCAAAAAAACCAACAACTATGGATATTGTTATAGTGAGTCATTTAAGGTAACCATTAAAATTATTTAATAAAACGTTTAGAGACGAGGTTGCTTTGCTATAACTATATTCACAGACATATATATTTATATAATAAGTTGAGAATATTGTGGGTATACCAGTGTGTGCTAGTTATGATCACGATATGGTTGTTAAAATGAGACCGATAATAATTATATGAAGGCATTGTCTGTTGGTGTTTATGTTCTTGACTTTTTTATGAAGATTTGTGTGTATGACAAAAATGTTCTAGTATTCAAATATATGTTACAATTTGGGATCAGTTTAGGTCTAGGGTGTACATTGATTTTCAAGTGAAATTTTGAAGACAACCTGCAATAAATAAAATGCTTCCGCCTGGAATTTTATACGATCCTTTACAAAACCGACATAAGGGTGGGGTAATGTATTAAAATTAATTATTTATTTATTAATTTATTTTGAATGCATAATATCACATGAATATTGTATGAAAATTTCAAGTATATCAGAGAAAAATTGTTGTGAGTATTTGAGCGTATGTAGCTCTGGATCAACTGATTGATGCATATAAACCGATCGGAGCAGAACGCTGCAAAACAAACCTAAGAAAGAATTCATCGCAGACAGAGGCAAAAAATTGCTTTAGCCTTCATGGATGATAACGACATCCTTTATGGGCCTGGAATTGAATATTCCATGTGAGATAAGCCGAAACTCGCTTTAAATCCTTATTCCCATATTTTACGTTTTCAAAGTCGGGTCCCTTATAACTCGATCCAACCTTATCGAAGTTTTGAACACTATTTCCGTTCATAATTAATGGAGAACACTGGAGAGTTTTTTTTTGTTTTTTTAAATTTATTTATATTCTTTATTTTACAATAACAAATAAGCCGATTGCTTTTCCGAAAAAATTTTTTCAGTTCGAAGTGTTCCCAAAAAGTGAAAATTAAAATTTCGGAAGTTAAAGTGATTATTTAACAAAATAACCTTGGGTTTTTGATTTCAGATGACCCACCAATAAGTTATGAGGGGAATTCTACTCTATTCCGAGACCTATTCAAATAATTGCTGTCATTGCCGTATTTTTTAATATTTCTTCATGAAAACTTTACACAATATTCTTCGAATATTATACATTTATTTACCATTGATTTTAATAAATAGATTTTAACTGTGCTCCAAAAAAATCAGAAGTTTTTTCTTTTTTCCTTGCATTTAATTAAGGGCACTAGTTGACTGAACAAGAAGTACTGAAGAAAGTATGTTTAATTTAGGTTCTTAGTCACAGCGATTATAAGGGGAACTGAGAAGTGGACACATTTGAAAAGTTAATAGCAGTAATCACTATGTGTATATTTGAAACTTCTCACTACCACCAATCAAAATACTTAAGAATACGATGTCAATTAAAGTAAAGAATATATGTCATTTGACATAAAATGTGCTATGTTTTAAACAATAAAGCAAGAGAACGTTTAATAACAATGTAAATGCATAACAATTTACTTAAAGTAATTTACAAAATTACATTTTATTTCATACACAAACAAATGTGAAGTGTATTTCCCTTTAAACGAAAATAAAAAACACTCAATAAAATTTGATGCAACATACAAAAAAAAAAAAAAAAACTCAATAATGAATAATGAAAATGTTTTTTGTATTTTGTTATATATAAGAGAAATGATCAAATTGATAGGTGAGATACACCTGGGGGACCCTACCTTTGTATTACGTATATATTTAGTGTTTACATATATGCACACATAGAAAGCTTCAGGTGTCATAAAATACAACACTAACAAAAAATTTATACCCATAAACAATAAAGAAAATGTCTCCTATACATGAATTTTATCTTTTCAACGCAATTTTCAGAAACAATGAACAACACGTTACGCTATAAATTCGTATACGGTTATAAATACGCTATCTTTTTATATATACCGGATGGCCTTAAAATTCGCTATAAAATTCACTCAGTAAAGTACAGTGCGCCTCAAGCATAAGCAGCCCACGTTTAACTCGTTGTGTTCTAGAATGTCTAACAGTTCTAGGTTTGGAATATATTTTTTTACTAATAATGAATTGGAAATATTTTACTGTACACCAACACAGGCACTGGATTTTAGATAAAAAATTCACAGATTACGCGTATAGTTTGTTTAAAGACATTCCATTTTAACAAACAAGATTGAGAGATAGTATACATTGAAAACATTACAAACCTGCAGTTAACCAACCTAGAAGCACCAGTGGAGTACGAAGCACGTTCGGCTAGTGATTGGATGGTCCCGGGAGTTCGATTCTAGGCAGGTGTGTAATGTTTTCAATGTCTGCTATCTTGCAATAAAATTCGATAAAATATATTTATATAATGTATTAAAAACAACAAAAGTTGTTAAAAATCTCTAAATTGTAGAAAATGGCCTACGCACAAAAAATGAATACAATAGGCTTCTTTCTATTCATAGTAATAACAACAAGTTGATGGTAATATAGATTTTGCTGATGAAATTTGTATCACAGGTTATTCACAAAAATATTTTTCTGATAATAATAAATGCAATTTATTTCCGTTAAATTATAAACATTGATTATATTATTATTTTTTAAGTGATAATCTATAGGGCAACTGAATTGGTTCTAAAAACTCTTTCAACAAACGAAAAGCTATATCATCAGCTTATTTTGTTTCATGATACAGAGCATAAGATGTTCCCAAGGGTGATTCGTGATCAAATGATTGGGAAACTATCCCTAGGTAAATTACGACAAAAAAAAAATTGAAAAATGCTGAAATTCTCTGAAATTTTTCCATTACTAGCGCAGAAATATCAAACTATTTTCAGTGCGCCATATTTCGAATTTGTTATCTTTTAGTTGTCAGGTTACGGGAAAAAGATTGAAAACAATTAAAACTAGATAACTTTTTCATTTTTATAATTAAATAAATATTGTTTGTCACAATCGTAAGAAAATTACTGTTGTTATCTAATATTCGCTTCAAAATCGACCGGAATAGGATCCACGTGTTAAGTATGAAATCTTTAACAAGTCAGTTTTAAAAAATTAGAACAAGCTATAATTAAAATTTTCTACGTTTCGAGGACTCTTCTAATTATGTATATTTAAATTTTTAAAAGATTTCAAGAACACTGCTTTCTTGATAACGCTTTTAATTTAATTATTGGCAGCAGTTTTGATATAAAATCTTAAGAATGGATTTTTTGTTTAAAATAGAGCCAAAAATTAAAAATGCAAAAGATCGCTAATGGGTGTTCGGGTAACAAACCAAGTGCTAGTTCTCCAACGATTTTTGTGGATAAAATCTAAAAGCGTTTATGGCAGGTTCATAGATTAAGAGAACTGGCTACATAATTTTTAATTCTAAACTTTGATAATTATTTGGACATTAAATCGTAAAATAATATTTGTGTCAAAACTGCCAACGTTTATTATTAATGGTGTACTTAGTAAAATGATAAATATACCAGCCATAAGCATGCCATTCCAATTAATGTTGAATGATGTTGAATGATAAAGTGGTGTTTGTAATATATTCTGGGTGGCCCTTTCAATACTCAGACTATGTTTCTTTTTCCATTTATTTACAAGGTAGAAAGAAAAACTTCCTAATCGATTTATTTACACAGCTCCCCAATAGTACGTGCATTTGAAGGACAATCTGTATATTTATAGGCAACAATAGCTTCAACTAGAAACCTGCCGATCACCCTTCGTTAAACACCCAAAATTTTATTTACAAAGTTCCATTGTTATGATTACTTAACTGTTTATGTACATTTACACACAGTGCCAAAAGGATATTTTTAACTGTATTTACTTTAATATTAAAGGATATTCCGTTTATAAATAAACGTATAGTGTCCATATGACGACATACGTTTACTTATTTTAATTAGGCTAGGAAAATATGAGTTGCCTACAAAAATTATTAAAGAAAATTTATCAATAACAAATTATCCAGTTTATGTTTGTTTTCGTATCTTAACGCAAAAAAAGGAAAGAAAAGAAAATATTAATGGGTGATTCAAAGTAATCTGATTTATTATTGAAATCATTTTTTATTCGAGTACGAAATATATGAGGTTGTATTAAATTTAGTCTCAACTTTGTAATGCTAGAAAAATAGGGCATTAATAACATTTTTTTTAAATTTAACGAATCTTAAGTGGTGTACACACATGCAACATTCTTTTGCAACGTAACACCATGTCATAAATCAATACCGTTACGTGTTACAAGTTACGTGTTTCGAGAGCAATGGTTTCTGGGTGTTTCAATGTTACGATGATGCTTTGTGTTGCATAGCGTTCCATCTGTTTACCAAGCATAGTACCTTCACTTTAAGCATTTGTATATGTTGATAAATTTCAACAAATTGTATTGTATTGTGGCCGTTAATGTCCATATCAAAATATTTAAATACGATTAAAATAACAAGAATAATATTTACTTCGTCTACGATTTCAAGAGTTATCTTAGGACTATCTTTGCAAATGTTTCGTTATTGAGTCCACAATAGCAAAATCGCTTTTGTAACTTTTGTTACAAAACGGTATAACGCGTTTACGTTCATACAAAGGTTGCTGTTGCGGTGTCACGTTACACGCGAATGTTGCAACGTGTGTACGCGGCTTAAAATATCGTCGTTGTAGAAGAAGTGGAGGAGAGGGTAAACGTCTGACAAATAGAAATTTCTAAGTTTTTTACCAGTGCCTATAAAAGTAATGATAATATAGGATTTCACCTCCGTGTCAGCAGACATATATAAATATATATATATATATATATATATATATATATATATATATATATATATATATATATATATATATATATATATATCAGAAGCCTACATTATTATTTTTCATCTTTATTCATTGAAATATTATTTATTTAATTTATGATGCGTGTGGAGTCGCTTACTTCTTTTTTGTCCAAGCAACGACTGTCTAATCAACTACCAGCATCCTGAATTATTATTGACTAACAGGTGCTGCCAGAATGCCAACCTGTTATGTCCATATCCCAGTGGCCAAACGTTTAAAAGTTATAACGCTAGGCAACTGACTCAGGTGGGTATTATAAGTAGCCACTGATTATTTCGTCGGTTAAAAAAGGTCAGTTAAAAGTTTAGTACACTTGCCGTATCCATAAGTTACCCGAAATAAATTTTTGCTAAACATTCAAAATCTAGCCCGTCTAGCTTAAAATATCGCCTTGCCATGTCCTGTCCTACATTCAAAAAATGTGTATGTGTACTTAGGTACACGCGTTACACGTTATACTTCTTTTGCGTCTGAAAAAAAATTTAAAAAAACAAAGCTGCAGTAAAGATTAAAGAAAAATATTAAAATTAATCAAAAAGGTTGTATTTCAGTATAAATAGGTATACAGTCCAAATAAACAATCATTAATTATCATGTGATCGAGTCAAATATATTTTTTAAATATTTAAAATATACTAAGCTATATCCATAGGTTCTTCCGGTAATGATTGAATAGGCATGTGAGTGACAAGTATATAAGTTAAGTTCATTTATTTAAATAAATATATATATATTATTAATTATATTCTATAGACAACTTCATCATGTCGTTCTTATCGTGCACGCGCAGCTCACATCCAAATGCACCAAAACAAGTATAACTTAAAAAATTTCATAATTTGTGTGTGAACTTCAGCATGGACAAAACGTGACCAGGCTTGAGTAAGGCTGAAAATATTTTTATAGTCCGTGAAAGTATGATTTTTATGTATCAATTTTGATAAAAAATTATCATTGCTATTATGCAATCAACGAATAATTGTAGCGGACCCCCGGTAATTAGGCTTCTGTCTAATCCGACTCCCCTTCTAATCCGTCTTCTATTGGGCTGTTTAATTTACTAAACTTAATAGGCATAATGAAGTATGATTGTTGCTCAAAATGTAACATACGCATGGTCTTAGGCTGTACTATCCGACAAAATCGATAGTTTGACACTACCCTGCAAAACGTTTGTAGGATTACCGGAGATCTACTGAGTTTAAATCATAAATGTTTTACTTATATTCAACAGTAATTGGTCTCAGATCTAGAAAAATTTAAAAGAATAAACAATGAATGCATAACTGGAACGTTTAAAATCATTAGAAGCCATGTAAACGAATTATTATTCGTGGATAAATGCAATAAATCAAGGTATTATAAAAGAAAATTTTATATTTATGAAAAAATACATAGTTTATTTTATATATTCTTGTAGAAGCCTTAATTGAATCACCCATTATAGTGTTAAGATATTTTTATAACTATTAAATTAATTCTTTATTTTATATAGTGAAAACATCATTAAAAATACAGTAAATTTTTAAATACTATAATTTTGTTTTTAGTAAGTTTTTTCAGTATTTTTGCAAAAACAAATTATTGGGGCCATGTTTCAAAACGCATACCATATGTTGTCACCAGAATGTGATATTTAACATTGCTAATATGCAACATTGATGACATCATACTATTCAACAACCGATTATCCACTTTGTAAAACGAGGTTTTTAGAAATTATTATGACCGACTCAAGAAAAGTCTTTTAGAGTTTTATGTTGCAATGAATGAAATATTAAAAAGTAAAACAATATTTCATTCCCTAGAATAAAAGAGAAGATTCCGTGGATTCCGTTCCATTAAAGTTTATAGTACTTTGGACCCAAATGATTCAAGTAATCCAATTTATTGGGATGAATTTTCTAGATCTCATTTCTAAACTTCTAGATAATACTTCGAAAATACATCTTAAATTTACATAAAAAATTTTCTAGTTAAATTCGTTTATTTCAGAATATGAAAAAATATGAAACATTAGATGAAAAAATTATAACAAGCGGAATTCATTTAAATATAAAAATAAAAAAAGTTTTCTAAAAGTTAGTTGTTTTCAACCTTCTTATCGTGATCTGAGAACTACAAAACTAAATTTGAAAAACTGTATATCTGTCCTTGGAATATTAATGGAAGGAATTCAGTGAATCTTATCCTTTTTCTGTTGTAGTTATCGTAATTTATATAGGGATAGTCTGTCAATCAAATGAGCTCGAATCACCGTTGAAAAAGTCTTATATGTTGAAAGAATTATAAGAAAGTATTCCCAAAGATTATTCCCTACAACAAAAAAGTATTTCAAAGTATACGATTGTAGGAATTTTTGAAATGCTTATACATGGAAAAATAATTGCATATCATAAGAAAAATCATTAGTAGGATGACTTTAAACCTTTTTTTCTAATGTCAAGCAACATATGTATATACACAGTTTTTGTAATGGTATATTTGAGTTTTAAAAAAAAACTATTATATATATAAGTACTACATGCCTAGAAGGCCCTAGGCGTTTGAGGAGACTCATCTTCATTTGATTCTATTCTTTGCACAACATTCTGTGCAATATCACTTAAAATTTTCTAATCTTCCACCAAAATAACTTAAACGATAAAACTGAAGAACTATAAACTAAAAAATTGATGATCCTTGAGCATGTATAATCCACTGACTTTTAGAAATCAAAAATTTATGGAACTTAAGTAGTAAATACGGTTTGAATTACTAAAAACCATTAATTAAAATTAAAGTTTTAGCAATCTTCTACTTTCAAAAAACAGTAAGTTATGAGGTTAGACAGTTTTGATTAGAAATCTGAAAAACAATACTTTAAGAACATTCAAGAATTATAAACTTTTCAAGAATAACAAACGTTAAACATGGTAACAGTCAACGCTTCACAGTTTTGAATCATTGATAAATGAACTTAGACACTTAATGTAATACTTAAATAACTTTTAATAAAGAACAAATCCATAAAATAAAACTCTTAACTGATAACAATTATTAAACACTTTTGACATTATCACCATTACAGACCTCGAGTTTTGAAGCATACTTCTCTCCACTTTCTTATGTTTTGAGCTACCTGATTCCAGTTTAAATGCCAAGTTCTTCCAAATCTTTCCCAAGCAATTTACCCAGTTGGCTCTGTATCTCTCCCTCCTTCTTTTTCCAGAAATCTCTCTGTCCAATACAAAGTCTCTGTGATCTTATTACGCTTGTTATACTTGGTTCTTTAAAAGGTTTGTAAAGCTTTTGATTTGATCTCCTTTCCCTGAAACCCATTACTCTCCTACCTTCAAAAATAGTTCTTGACATTTCCTTTCCCATATATTCAGGGTTACCTTTTTTTTTTGCATCAATTTCCACAAGTCGAACCCATACATTGTTGGGCGAATTATGGATTTGTATACCCTTACTTTTGTGTTAGTTAACATAATCTTGGAATGAATTGAACAAATTATTTCAGTGTTCGAACGCTTCTTGAACCTTTAGCAATTCTTTCTTGAATTTCTGGTGCTTTGTAGCACTAGTTACATATGGTAACGCCCAAATAATTAATTATTTCTACTTCTTCGAATTCATAAACTGTACTGCCTTCCATTGACACTTTTAGCGGTGTTTTATGATCCGCAGTATTACTTGTTGATTAAAGCTTCATATATTTTGATTTATTTTCATTTAATATAATTTTAAAAAAATAGTTCTCGTATATTTTTGAAGCTGAATTTTAAGAGAGATAAACGAATTAATCCGCTTAGATTCTGTTAAAGGTAATAAACTTAAACTTTTCAAAATTCGAATTTCGCACGAAATAATTAAATTATAATTAATTTTAATAGAAATTTCAAACAAATTATCAAAACAGAAATTGTTTATCGCCATTGTATTCATGGATTTCTCTTCTGACAGGTATATATATATATGTATCACATAAGCAAATGGTTGAAGATGTAGCCAGCAGAACTTACCATTTAATACAAGTGGTAAAAGTACAAACCAATATAAAAACACTAGTAGTGTTTTGATCAGATAGTGAAAAACAGGTAACTATGGCATCTGTATACGTTTCAAAATCTGTTTTATAGTTTAACTATTATTTATTAAATTTAAACTATAAATACGTGAAGGACCCGACTGTTTTTTTATATAAATTGGTATCAAGTAAAATTCCTGAAATTATAGATTCGAAAAGTTAACCAATAATATTCATGACAAATCTTCAGATTTTTAAATCAGCAGGGTGGTTTTTTTCATTTTAATTTTTTAATCATTCACCTCTTTTGGATCGAATCCAATGATACATATATCATTCTAGACCTGCTGGAATATGCGTGATGAGATGAAGGGTTGTGTCATCCATCCTTTCATATCCCGAGCAGGCCGTATCATTCTCCAATCTCATGAGACATAGATATTTTTTGAATCCGAAGTGATCGATAAGGCCAATAAGACCCTTACTAGGAAGCTTTTCTCGTCTCTTTTGGATAATAGTCACAAGTGATTTTGTGTCACTATACTCAGGTATTTCTGCTTAAACTATCTACAGTGTTTTTCTTTCCCATTACTTATTTATGGTCTTCTCCAATTAATAAAAACGAAGGAAATATAACTAAGTGGCAATTCTAAAATACCACTGCAGTATGAGAACGGTCATAACCCATTTCTTAATAGATATATGATATCATTTCCAGCTAGAAACTAGACATCCCCAAACTTATCTACTATGAAATAAATAATTACAAGATTGAAAAAAATCCTAACAAGCGAAGATAATAACTAACAGTGTTAAAGTTTAGTGCACTAACTTTTGACAGTTTAAATATATGAACGGTTTATGGAAAAATAAAAAGTAAAAATTTCTTATTTTGAGTAAGAAAAAAATATGTTTTGTCTTTAAATTTTCCATTTATTTTTTACAGTTTAAAAGTTGGGTCATGGATCCAATTGACCAATTTTGCTCATTCAAAATTTTAAAATATGTCTTAATACACCACCAAAATTTTGGGTCGTTATATCTTTTCGTTTTTAAGTTATCTTGATGACGCAGAGGCAGATGGACGGATGGATATGGACTAATTAAGTGATTCTGTGATCACTTATACCAAAGTTTTGTTAGTACGGTCAATATTAGGTAGCCTTACAGAGTTGAGACTATAACGAATATACTCTAGCATATTCTATATGTCGATTATAATAATTGTATGTGATCGAAAATTGATGAAAAATTTGGGCCTACTGGTAAAAACTGCCAAGTTTACTTTCTGATACAAGGATGATGATCATGATTCAAGCAATACTATTTCGTTTATTTTCTAAGGAAAGGCAAGCAAGTATACAGTGTTTTGGGTGAGAGAATTTCAATCCTAAAAGGAAAACAGTAAGTAAATAAATTTTATAAGTTGTTATTGTTACGGTCTAGGATAGTCTTTATTGTGTAAAGCTCACGAGCACACACAGAGCTAATATATACATACATATAGTTGTTAATCCCAACCATTCTATTGATGTTTGAATATAAAAAGAATAAAATAAAGAAAGTAGAAGAAAAGCTTTCGAAGAGTAGTAGGTATAGCGTTGAGTATATTGTATCTACCAAGAGTTGTGTGTACTTTAAACATAGCCTTTCATATTCAATAAGATAAAAGAATATAAAAATTATATAAAAAGTCGTTATTTTTATATTGTATATATTATTTATAAATTTGTTTACTAGTTTTTATTATTCCTTTTGTTGGTCTTGAATATAATTTAATAATTATTCGATAAATCGTTAACCCTTTCACGCACAAAACAGTTACCACATGTTTTTTTGACGAAAGTAAAAACGTTTTGTGATTCGAAATGGATTTTTCAAAGCGGATGTATTATAAAAAATAAAATTTCTTCAATTGATTTTCAGAATATCGCTAGGACATAGATGACCCATAATGCGGCAAAATTATTAGAAAGATATTTTTTGATTTAAGGAAATTATTTCCATTATGTTTTGAGTAGGTTTTGGGATATTTCTAAGCAAAAAAACTAACAATTTATTTATAAAAACAACATTAAAATCTAATATGTAAAAATTTGATTAACCGTTCACGTATATTGACACATCTAAATAACTACTTACCATTCTAACAAAATCAAACACAAAGACTTAATTTAATTTCCTTTAAATTACCTCAAAACGCACACGAGATATGTGCGCCGGAACAATCTACTTTAAAGCGTTAATTTTATACATTTTTATTGTGCGCAAGCCTTAAAATCAAAAGGTTATTAAATATTCATTCCAATTTAATTCAAAACTATTATTATATCTTATAATTGAACAAATAATGATATATATATATATATATATATATATATATATATATATATATATATATATATATATATATATATATATATATATATATATATATATATATATATATATATATATAAAGAAAACAAAAAATGTTTTGGGGACACCCAAGTCCCATTTTCATCACCTTTGTGTCGTTATTAGTATATTTTTGAACTAGGGGGTGGATGTGTTAGGTCTTAGGTTATTCTTACAAATCAACGATATAATATTCAGGAATTGGCACCAAAAAATGAGACCTCAAAAAAAATCTCTAATGTTATATACATTGTTTCTCATAAAATCAATTTCTAATGTAATAAACATTGTATTTTATACTCGGCATATACATAATATGTTACAGTATATTAATTTCAGTCTATTATACTCGACAAATATAGTAAGTCAGAGTAAATTAATTTTAGTCTCAAGTTTGTAACCCTTAAAATATTAACACCACAAGTAAAATATCCGCCCGGCCGTCATCAAAAACCAAAAACGAAGAAAGAGACAGTTTTGAAATTTTGATGACATATCCTAGAAGTGATTTTAAGTTTTTTAATGAGCAAAATCGGTCTATTATTTAAAATAAGAAGAAATTAAAAAAGACAAAAAAAGTAAACTTTTTGAAAAGACACATTTTTAATACATATATAATTAATAGATGTAGTATTTTTTTGCGAAAATCCATTATTTTATACATGCATAATTACAATACATATTATTATACATGTATTAATAACTGTATGGTCTGGAGATTAAGAGTATTTTATGAATGCTAATGATTAAACATCGATTTTCAATGATATGTCGACTATTAAACAATTAAAGCGGTTATTTATTTTCATATATGTTATTTTAACAGCAAAGGCTATCTTGACATGATAACGGAAGCCGTGTCAAACACTTTTTTCCAGAAAAAAATCCAAATTTTTATTTTATACTTAGAAATATTTTTCGAAGAAATCTTTTAAACGCGTCGTGCGTTGCCATGTTAAAATTGTGCATACCAAATTTCATAATATTTGGATTATTAAAAAACATTTGAGCGAAAAATGAAAAAAGTACAATGTATACTACAGTAAGGATTGTTTTTATTACAGAAGTATCATTTTTTTTTTATTCGTTATATATTCTAGTATATATCTGAGCTAATACAAAATTCATGGACTGCTAATAAGATAGAGTAAGATATAACCTAATACTATTTGTACAATAATATAGAGTCAAGTGGTGTAAAAATGAGACATTTTTTAAAACTTTCAATTTTTAAGAATTATAATTTCCTATTTTACTGTTAAAAAAATGTTTAGTGAATGAAAAGTTTACTGGGAAACACCAATGGCATAAAATTATTTTTTCTAGAAAATAGTGTTTATGCTATCTCATTTTTGTCCTGCCTTTGGGGTAAAAAACGACAAGGGTGGTTAAAATTGAGAAAGCATGTGTCCAAATTCATAATTAAACATTTTTTAACTTGGATAGCTCTAAAATTGCTTGATTAAATTAAAAAACGCCATTCAAGGATTAATTTTAATAAAATTTTCAAAAAACAACAAATTATTTCCATAAAACATCATATCTCATAAGGTGAAAAATTAATATAAATTAGGATCTTATATTAAAAATTATTTGTAAAAAATTCAGTGTACATTTAAGAAAATTAATAGCAAAAACTTATAGTTTCTGAGAAATCTTGACATGTCCTCCATAGAAATTTGGAGAGTTTGGATCACAGACTTTCTACCGAATCCTCATTCGGCCATCACTGTAATTTTTCGGTTAAATCCGTTTATTATTTTTGGGATAAAACTTGTTTTCACCCACGTTTAGAAACGAATTTATGTTGGATCTACTTGACCGATCTATCGATTCAAATAACTTTTTAAGCAACTCTCATTGATAAACTTCCCTCGTTAATTTACAAACTTTAATATACGGTTTCGTTTTTGGTACGTAAATTCAAGGTATCTTATACCATATGAGGGTTCATATTTAGCTGTCTTACATTTACTCCAGTGGTCGTCTTACCCGATTATCATCTCTTCACCAGTTTATACTGCACTTGCTGAATGTAGCTTAGACGTTTGGACACATTGTGATCATAAAAACGCAATTAATTTCGACTACATCCGATAGCTTAATGCAGTATTTTAACAAAAGTTATCCGATATGTTGTAATGATATAAATTATTTAACTTGTAGATCAAATATTAGTGTTAGAATAAACATACACACTTAGCTTAAAGAGTATTAATACCAATTATCATTTAGAATAAATAAAAAATATATAACTGTCTCATTTTTACTTACAATTTATTTTGTATCATTTTTCACTACTCAACGCTACATTCAGAAAGCGTAATTAAATTATTTTTAATTGTTAACTTTTGACACATGTACTCTGTACACTATCATCTTTTTTTTTTCATTTCTGTAAGACATAGAAAATAACCATATGATCTTCCATCTAGATTCACGTTTGACCTCTTTATTACCTGTGGTTACAGTGAAAACTGCAACTTGTTTATAGCATTGAGTACCGTATAAAGTTTTAAAAACATAATGTCAAAATTATTTTGCAACAAAGGAAATATATCATTCAATAGATACAGTTTGCATCGTAAACAAAATACAACACCTTTCAAACAAAACATTTTTATAAAACCTTATTTAACTAAAACTTGTACTTAACTTGTTCATTGAATACGATTTGCCATTGGTCGACAGTTTCCAACTATTGTAAATAAAATTGTTAGAGGGCTTTATAGGATCAGTTATGAGATATACTGGAATATATATATATATATATATATATATATATATATATATATATATATATATATATATATATATATATATATATATATATATATATATATATATATATATATATATATATTCGAACATACCATTCTAAATTTGGTATATTTGAAGTACGAAATTCTAAACTTACTATCAAACCACCTTTAATTATGATAATTCGTGAATAATAATACACCTTTAATTTTCAGTTACGTATTTAAGACGTATGATTATCTTATTACTACAAAAAAAAAAGAATTATGTTTCTAATTTGTTCCTAAAAGTTATACCATTTACTCATTAACATGGAGGTAAAAAGATTATATGGTTTTAATAAGAAAAATATATTTTATACGCAAGAATGTCTTCACATACGTATTATAAATTGCTCATATAGGCCGAAGTAATATGCTAATTAAAAAAAGAAAATGTAATTTTAATTTTTGATATTAATACAGATAATTTAACAAACAAAATTTATTTATTCAAGGCGAAAATTAGAGTATGGAAAATGTTGTCGTTTGATGTTTTTGCATATTGACAAAGTTCAGTTCTATCTTAGTCGCCATCATTGTGTCATTTTATTATTATTTTTTCTTTTCTTGAGACAAAACGGGAGGTACCTTTACAGTAACAGAAAAAAAATAAACTAGTAGATAATAATTCGTATTTTTATATGTTATACTTTTCGTGGTATAAGCGATTTAAGTTAGAAAAGCAGTCAAATAAAGTAACATAAAAGTTATAGGCAGAAAAACAAAAAATTTTGACAAGAAATTCAATTATTTACAAAAACGTTCTTAAGAAAAAATGTTAAAATTATGTTTCATTTACACTCTTCCATTTCTACCATTTCATTTAGTAGCAATTTTTTGTTTTTGCTTAATAAATGACCCATTGACCAATTATTGAAATAAAAACTCGTGAGCGTCTTAGTTCCTTTCTAAATAATCAAAACCGTTTGCATTATATTTTTCCTTATTAAAAACTTAAGGAAACTCCCTCGGCAGTATTACAAATAATTAGTAGATAATAATCCGAATTGTGTGTTATAGTTACGAAACATATTATTATATAAAACAAAAATTTATGTACCTTGCATGCAGATCAATTAAGAGCGTAAATATTAATTTAAAATAACGAGGTAGTTTTCGTAAAAACTCCAAGAGTTCAAAAGATTCTCCAAGAAATTTTTTCTTTTTTGTTGTTGTTTAAATAACTATAGTAATATTTTTAAGCTGTTTGAAAACGCCATTTTGATGAGAAATTATCTACAAAAAGGTTGGTGTACAGAATGTCGATATTTCGCTTCTTTTGCGAGCTATATTCAAAAAATGTAAAGGTTGCATTATCACTCTCCTTTCCCATTTTCATTCTTAATTTAAAGAGAACTGTACGACTTTTTCTTAATAAACACCGTTTTGATTTCTGTATATAAAATCCTTAAACGTCTTAGTTCCTTAGTGCTCTATTTTTTAGGCCATAATCAAATATCTATTAGAAGTACACATAATTCATCAAAATATAACGTATTTTGACTTAAAATGTCAAAATAGTATCAAATAAAAAATAATTATCATTTATTAAGCAATCAATAACATAAACTTTATACAAAGTGAATTTGTAATTATTCTTCAAGCTTGCGTTAATTGATTTAGAGCTTTTTGATAGTAGAGCTAATTCATACTCGAAAAATGATTGAATTTCATTGTTTGGATTATTTGTAATAAGCAATCGAATCGTGAATTGACTGCCTGTAATGTAGTTAATTGGATTTTAGATTCGTTGTTAAAACGCAAAAATTAGGGAGGTACTTCCATAGAAATTAATAACAGGCGATGCATAATACATAAAATACAAGAATATAATTGTTAACGATCGAGATACAAGTCTAGTGAACTTTGGCGAAAGACTGCAAGTCCTGGACTGACGGTCAGTAAGGTGATACTAGGTGTATGTTGGGATTGGAAGGATATTGTGTACTACGAATTTCTGAAACCTGGACAAAGGCTAGACGCCTTCCCACGTGTACGTTATCAGTCAATAGAAAGGGATATTTGTTCCGCAATGATAACACCAGGTGACATACCTCTTGGATGGCTCACCAGAAATTGACCAAGCTTGGTTTAGAAGTTTTGATGCATTCACCATATAGCCCGGATCTTGCACCAATTGTTTATCATTTGTTGACAACATTCCAAAAAATTTACTCTTAGAAGAACATTCTAAGAGTATGTCGAGTTTTTCGACACTAAACCACAGAAGTGCAACACCGATGGAATTATGAAATTATCTAAAAAATGGCAAAATGATAGTGATTTACTAAAATAACACTGATTTTTAATATAAAAACTTCTTTCAAAAATTGACATATCGGCTAAAAAAATGGTACTAAACAGGTATTATTGAATTTATTTTAGCTGAAATTAATGGGTTATAATAAACAAAGTTACAAAAAAGCATCATTGCTAACGTCTATCATTTGATATGGAACTTACCATCATAATTTTACTAATGAAAATATTAATATTTCGAAAATTTCATTTAAGAATATCACAATAAATATAAGTTTTATTTCTATATCTAAAATACACATGATCTAAGATTTTTATATACAGAATATTAAAATAATCATAACTTAAAAGAGTTAAAGATTTGTAATTTATTATCAAAAGTATATTATAGGATCGTATAAAATAGTAAAAATTAATTTTTGAAACGAATTATTTTTAAAAATATGATAAAATTTATCTACCACAAATAACCGTGCATAATGTTAATTATATTAATTCAGGTAATAAAGTAAATTTAATCCTAAATACCCTAAATAATATTATCAATGCGAATGTGAGTTTGTTTGGGACGCTTTACTGCTCAACCGATTTTGATGAGACTCTCATTGGCAGATGGCCGATGTTATAAAGAGGCTAATTTAGAGTGATAATGGCTACTTTATTTTCCATTAGCGTCCATTAGCTCAGTGGTCAAGAACAAGTGTGTTTAAAATACATTCGTCCTCCCGAGTAAAAATTATAATGAGGTGGGGATCACTTATTTATATTGAAGAGATTAACATTGTTGTAGAAAAACGTATTTTATAATACACAAAAAAAAATCTGGTCATTGGAGCAAATTGGAAATTTTTTTCTTAATTTTTTGTTAAGGTACCCATGGATACTCATTGAAGCAAACAGAGAAAAATAAGAATTAATCGGGATACTTAAATTATATAAAAATATAGTTTAATTATCAAAAATAAATGATTAGTTGATTAAATTAATATTATTCAATTAACTTATGAAAAAAAAATGAATAAGAAATACGAAGTATTATCAAATTAAGACTAGTAAATTAATTTAATGCAATTTAAATTACTAATAAAAAGGAATATTAATACGAAGTATAAAGAATGAAGAGTTACACTTTTAGAGTGCACAGAATAAAATTGTACTGGGCCCCACCTGTCTTATTCAGATAAATAAATCAGGTCCAGAGGTTTTAGAAATCGAAACCGGAAGAACTGTTTAATGCTCTTTGGAGAAACGCTTCATAATTTCTCCATCGTAAACTAATGAAATGGGATTATTTAAGAAAAAAAAGTTCGCACAATATGAATTTTAAACATTAATATTGAATATAGACCACACGTAGTTGATTTATTTTAATAAACAAATTTAATCAAACAACACTATTGTGTAAATAATTACAATTGAATAATATACAACATGGATTTCTAAATTATTTAATTTATACTAAATATACAATTTAAAAAAAACTGACTTTAAATTATATGAAGGAGCACTGGTATATCAAAATTTAACAATCACTGTACCCAAATAACCAGCTATAATTATATTTTAATTAGTACTCTCCATCTTGTAAAATATCGTGTTCAAGATCGCGTCTGCTATTCAACAGACCATTGTTAGGTGTGACTAGGTCGAGTGAATTATTACATAATTTATTTAAAAAAAAAAAAAAACTTATTGTGTTGGGTTATTTGTGTATAAAATATACACAAATAACGTAACAATATAGAGATGGACATATTTACACAAAATTTATTTCAAGAAAAAATAGGTTTATACAAAAGCACATTTGACTTCAAAAACATTATAAATAGACTAGTGTCAATAATTTTTGAAACTAAAAAGGAGGGGAATATGATAAAAATGAAAGGAAAAATAAATTACGGTCGATCCGAGTTCGGGAAGTGGGAGAGGGTGAGTTTTTAAGGGAAAAAATGGTTTCTCTTGATTTCGGGCAAAACTACAAGTCCTATGGAAAAAAGTTAGATGGCAAAGTTGTAGGTAATGAAAAGATCTACAACTTTTGTATTCACAATAACCTCAAAATTTAGGTGAAAAATTCAAATAACCAAATTTTTGGTTTTTTATTTTTATCTTTTTCAAAAAAATTTTTTTTTTACAAAATTTGGTGAACATTTACCTTAGTATGTCCCAAATACACTGTAATTTATTTGATTTAAAATTTTATTTTTTTGCCCTATTTTAACTTAATATCAAAAAAGCACCCTAATTTTCAATCGAAAATTCTCGTGTCTGATATTTTGACTTTTTTTCAAAAACTCTAGGGGTTTTTTGTTCGTTGAAATCTCTACTTTCTGATGGTGTAAACATTACAATACTAAATGTTCTGAGAAAATGTAAAAATTGAAAAAAACTCAAATTCGAAAATTTTTTTAAAATCATTATGTACAATTTTGAGCTATTTATTAAAATTTACACTTTAATTACTCAAAAAACGTAAGATTTCATGTTACATTGATAAACGAAAAAATTGCAAATTGAAATATACTACTATAATTAACAAACAAATAAGTTAATAAAGTTAATATTTAATAAGACATCTTCAATATTTTGAAAAAGTTGAAGAATCATCTTTAAATAATATTTGTAGATGCCTATTTATTGCTGTTTTAAGATAATTTATGACAATCATAATACATGCACGATTGATGGCAAGAATACTTTCCATGCAATGGGTGGAATAATGGTTGTTACACCGGCGTCAAGTGTTACAATTCCAAACAAAACAACGATTATAACAAACGCGCCGAATACAATAAATTTACAACGGGTTCCTGGCATCCAGATACAAGTTCACGCTAACAACGAAAATGAGCTAAGAACTTATTCCCAAGTATTGGGAAGAAGTCAAAATACAAATAATGTACGTCATACACTACCACAACCCGAGGCTCGTGGCTAAAGCTGCATTATTTTTACCATGCAAAGCATGATTCAAAGCCAACAAGAAACAATAGCCAAACTAACGTCGGAAATAACTTTACTCAAAGCACAGCTTACAAAAGTCCTACAAAACAAAAAAAACAAAAATGGCGGAGGTTTTTAGAATTGCATTATGGAATGCTAATGGCTTAGCTGACCATAAATTGGACATTAAAACATTCCTGATGCAACATAAGATTGATGTAATGCTGGTATCTGAAACACATTTTTCAACAAAAAAAAAAAAAACAAACAAATTTCAATATACCAAACTATATTGTGTATAGCACAAATCATCTAGATGCTGATAGAAGAGCGAGAGGTGGGGCAGCAGTAACCATCAAACAACACATCAAACATCATACTATACCTGAATACAAGTAGGATTTCTTGCAAGCTGCTAGTGTCATGATTGAAGATTGGAAAGGACCTCTTGCAGTTTCCGCATTATACTGTCCACCAAACTACAAACCAAATAAAGATGGATTCATACAATATTTTCAAACTTTGGGTAATAGATTCCCATCAGGATTAGACTTTAATGCAAAACACGATCATTGGGGATCAAGAATTACACCTCCTGGAAGAGGGAAAGTCTTGTTTAAAGTTATGGAAGAATATCATCTGGGGCATTTATCGACATACCAACCTATTGGTCAATAGATAGGACAAAAATTCCTGACTTATTAGACTTTTTTGTAACAAAGGGAATTGGTTCAGCTTACTTAACAGCTAAATCAAGTCTACATTTATGTTCGGATCATACGCCGATAATTGCTACGGTGAACGTGACAATTATCAATAAAATAAAACAACAAAAATTATTCAACAACAGAACAGAATGTACGAAATTTAAACTTCAAGTCAATTTAAAATTGGATTTAAAAATACCTCTTAAATCCTACAGTGATCTAGAGCCTGCAAACAAGTCATACACTAGAACTATCCAAGAATCTGCATGGGAAATCACCCCTGTTGACTTCATAGAATATGACAAAATAGTAGATATCCATCAGACAAAACTCGTTATGATATAGCAGCAAGAGAACTAAAATAATTGATAAAAAGCCTTAAAAATGAATCATTCAATAGTTACTTTCAAGCACTTGGTGCGACCAAAGAAAAGGATTACTCGCTTTGGAAGGCTATCCAGAGATTAAGTCACCCACGTGACCCCATTCCACCTATTCGAAAAAATAATGGCGAATAGGCACGTACTGATCTGGATAAAGCAAACACTATTGCTAATTCACACCACTACCCTGTGCATGTGCAGAAGAGGAAGAACTTGCACATATTAATTTCCTCACTGCGCCATATCAATTAACCCAAATTCCAGAACTATTCACTGTCCAAGAAGTAACTAAATGTATCATCAGTCAGCATAACTATATACCTAGAAGGAGTGTAGTTATGCTGACTATGATCTATAATTCCGTTCTTAGACTACGATATTATCCATGTCAGTGGAATGTTGCCCAGGTAATTATGATTCCCAAGCCAGGAAAACCTATACATGATATCTCATCGTACAGACCAATTACTTTATTGTCAATATTTGGAAAACTGTTAGAAAAACTTTTATTGGAACGGTTGAACACAAAAATTACCAGAGATCAGTTGATACCAGAACATCAATTTAGTTTTCGCAAGCAGCATGGATCTATTGAACAGGTTCATCGACTGGTTAAAATCATCAACCAGACATTTGAGGAGAAGAGCTACTGTTCCGCTGCATTTCTTGATATAAGCCAAGCATTCGACAAAGAGTGGCACGAAGGTTTACTTTACAAAATAAAAATAATGCTTCCCCATACATTATACTGTATCATTAAATGATACATTCAAGAAAGATACGTTCAAATCAAATTTCGCAATGAAACAAGTGAGCTGCATCTAATAAAATCATGCGTTCCTCATGGAAGTGTTCTTGGGCCGACTTTATATTTATTGTATACTGCTAACCTACCAACAAATAAGCACACTACAATGGCTACATTTGCTGACGATAAAGCTTTATTATTTAAATACACTGATCATAAATTAAACAAGCAACTAAAACATAGCAACAAAACAGCTTCAAGAACACTTAATTCAAATTAATGAATGGAAAAAGAAATGGCGTGTATCACTTACTGAGACAAAATCAGCTCAATTTGAATTCCCAAAGTGCAGAGGTATTTCACCACAAGTATACAAAAATAAAAAAACTGTACCAAGAGTTGATTGCGTAAGGTACCTCGGAATGCATTTAGACAAAACATTAACTTGGCGCACACACATTTGCAAAAAACGGAAACAACTAGGTCTCAAAATGAGTAAATATTACTGGCTTTTGTGCAGAAAATCACAGTTATCGCTTAATAATAAGTTACTGGTAAATAAAGATGCTTTTAAATCAATTTGGACTTATGGAATCCAACTATGGGGCACAGCATCAAATTCTAATATTGAAATTCTCGAAAGATTCATATCTAAAATGCTTCGAACTATGACAGATGCCCCCTACTTTATTCCAAAAAGTGCAATCCGTAATGACTTAGGAGTAAACACAGTGAAAAATGAAATAGTGAAATGTAGTACAAAGTACTTAGAAAGATTAAAAACACATGCAAATACATTAACATTAAATTTACTAGACAATAGTGACCAAACTCAAAGACTTAAGACATTTCAGACAATAGAATTACCATATAGATTTTAGTCCATTTTAGACCATACTTTGTGAGACACTTGAGTTGAATAAATTGCTAGATAAGTAATATAAACAATTATTTTAAATAACAACATCAGCATTTATACTTTTGTATACTTTTGAATTTCATAGTTTTAAAATTTTATGTTAGAAAATAATCCTAAATTGGAAGAAAAATTATATTTTGTTATTGCTGTCATCCTCCACATATTTGCTTATTGTATCTAAAGATTGCAAATAGAAAATAAATCCAAAAAAAAAAAAAAAGAAATGCAAAAATGTTTTTGCGCAAATGCAACTAGATTAGTTCACAAAGTATCTTGAGATTCTCACGAATCCAACGTACCAAATCCATTAAAATCCTCTTACTGCTCAAAAAACATTGCATTGCTTTAATTCCTCGACTATTTATACTGGTATTGATTACTTGTTTTAATCAAATTTTTTCAAACCAAAACAACATTCAATTTAATTAATTGTATTGTACGAATTGTAAGAAAAAAAAACTACTTTGCGTTTTTTGTTTTATCAATAAATCATATAATATGTTTTTGACATATATGTTTTGGTAAATAATATAGACTCTATATGATGAGTGATAATTTTATTTCTGCTGTGGCTATTTATATGATTAGTCGTACCCAGGAATGATGAGCGTAAACAAATTTAACAAAAAAAAAAAAAAAAAAAAAATTAAAACCTACAAAGATAAAGACAGAAGCACAAAAAATATATTAGATTCAAAATATATGAAAAACAAGGATAACACAATTTATTCGACTAAATGTTTTGCCTAGAATTTTTTTATAATTGTGTACACTTACTTGAAATCTAACTTGTGGTCAAATTTATCATATTCCAAATTATGTAGTTTGAAGATAAGTTCCACGTGAACGATTTACAAGTAAACAAAGACATTATATGGTTTTCACACCAAATGCTTAATTCGGTTTTTAGCCAGAATATTTTAGCCATTCTAATTGCCTTCTTTGAGGATTCTCCACTTGTCTTGCATTATATTTCCACGAATCTTAGGACACTCTTGAATAAATCATATTATTTGAGAGGACATCCGGGACATCATCCGTAATTTATAATCATATCTCTTTTGTTACAATAAACTTGCACGTTTTAACATTTATTAATTTTCCAATATCTATATATACAGAATTAACGAAACATGCCTGTTTATGATAGTACCTTTTTATGATTTTTTCGTCAAATAATAAGGTTGTACCCTAAAAAATTTTAGTCTAGTATTCAATTAATATCTTTCTTACAATTTTTGTTTGTGCCTAAATAAAATGGGTTACTGAAAATACGTCCATCATCATAACCACAAAAAAATAAAAATAAAATAAAATAAATAAAGTCAGTTTGAAGTAACTGCTAGGTAAAATGCGAGTGATGAAAACAAAGTTGGTTTTTAGTTTGAAAAATAATTGAGTATTACGTATTTGATATTGATCAAGCCAGAGACACATTTTTGAGCTTATACTTTTATTTTACTTATTTGCTTTCTATTTTATTGTTTCCTCAGATGATTTAAGCACATTCATCTATGAGTTTTTCAATGTAGATGAGTCTTAAATTCTAAATGTTTGTGCAAATGTGCGATATTTTTATTCAAAACATCGAAATTACTTAAATAGAAATCACCCATGTGATTAACTATCGCAAATATGGCAACTTTTCCAATTTTTACAAAAACTTGTTTAACTTTGATTTACAAATTGTTTTCTTTGAAGCCATAAACCAATATCTAGATAGATATACTTATAGAAAATCTTACTGTGTACGAGAAATCTCACGACAAACCTTAGCTTGGATATATTTGAACCAGGTATATTTGTATTTTTCAAATTTCAATACTGAATAATATAAAATGTTTCCTATATTACATTTACCACATTATAGTCTGTGGTTAAACAGTAATATTTATAAAATAAGGTATTAAGTATAAAATTTGTTTTTGAAATACTATGTATGAAAACTATAAGTCTGAAATGTTAGCTGCAGAACTGGAATTATGAATAGAACAAAATACTTTATTTCATACAGGTATATATTACAGGAAATGCATACTTGGCCAGCGCTAATAAATAATTTTTAAAATTTTGTGTATGGGTGTTCATAAAATTACCTATTTAGTCCTTTTGTGTCTGTCGCTTGTTCAGTCTGTCTCAAGATACAATAAACATGATATCGATTTGAAATTTTGGTCGTGTAATCTAGATTTAAAAAGTTGGATCAAACGCGTGAATGAATAAAATCAGTCTATTGGGTCCGTTGAATCCATTACTAAACTTTCGAAGCATAAAATATAAAGTATAATTAACATTGGTTTGTTTCTTAAAAAAAAAAAAAAAAAAACTACGTAAAATCATTTTTTCGTAATTGATCATGCTATAATAATTTTCTATGATAAAAGCTGGCAAAGCTGAGAAAGATTGAAGTTTTTTAATACCTGGGTACACCTTTTAATGACCTTAGGGTTACGAGTAAAGTTTTTGGCCAATCTAGTCCATTTAGAAAAAATTTAATCACTTCAAAATCGAAAAATTTCTGATTTGAGTATTTGATTTAAGCTTGACATAGCCCTTGACATAAGTATATATTTATGATGCAAAAAGTTTCAGCCATTTGCATTTGTAAAAATGCAATAAATGTTATTCAAAAATAAATTTCGAAATTTGTGTTTTGTTTATCTATGTTCTACTCAAATTTTTTCATGTCATGTATCTTAATTTCATGTTATCTATGCTTATATGAAGAATCTAAGTTTTCAAAATAGCCATATTAATTAGGCAAATCGTTTATATTAATTATTCATATTATTCCCATAAAATTCACAGTAGGTACACTGTCTTATAATATAGTCCAGGGAGAAATTGATTATAAGGATAGTATTAATTTAAACGTTCAGAACTATTAGAACTAAAAGTTGAATTCCAAATATGATATTGCCAAACAATAGCCTAAAATTTTTAATTGGAGATATGCATGATACTGGATTTGGTATTTTTATTACTCGAAATGTTTAAAAGGTCTTCAAGAACATAGATATAAAGTTACGATTTTTTTTTTTTTTTTTTTTTTTTTTTTTAAATAATGATATAAACATTTTCAAGAGAAGGAAAATAATTTTTGATAGTCCATAACTTATTTATTATTGAATCAATTTTAATTTATTCTTCAAATTTTATTATGATATTGAGGTTAGCTTTACATTTTGATTCAAATATAGCAAATTCAGTATCAAGGAAATCCCCAATTTATGATTTAAATATTTCTATGTAATCGTATATTTTACTTTTAAAATAGCATTATTATTGTGCTAAATAAAAATGGCAGCACTAAGTTTATGTAGGATTAAGTCAATATATGAATATATATGATGACTCCAAGCATATCATACACATGATAGTATGTATGTTATATACTACATGTAAGATACGGAGCAAAGTAGTATGCGCATACTAGAAAGCAATTTTTTCTGAAATGAATACATTTTTTTAATATAAAGAATATTGTACCAATATCCACATTGGGTATTAGTATCCCAACGGTATAATTATGTCGTTTGGGCTATCGTTTAAGAGCAAAAATGGAAATAAATCGCTACATTCCAGCAAACTAAATCATAACTTACAATAACAATTGCAAGAAATGTTACAGTCGTTGGTCATTGAGACACTATCATAAATATTATAAACACAGTGCACATAAGAATGAAGAAGAAGAATACCATTGCCACTAAGTTGGTACAATTGTAGTATAGTCGACTGATAATGTATAATTTGTTTCGTTTCTATACTCAGGCTATAAATATTAAGCTTCACAGTTTTCAAAACAGTTGTTATTTTAACTTTCTCATTACAATCACAAATGAAGAAAAGAAAATATACAAAATGTAATCAAATATTATCTATTTTATATTTTATTGTCATTTATATTAATTAGTTTTCTTTAATCATGTTTCTATTGTTTAATTTTATTTTTAAACTCAACGAAATATTAAATCAAAGATTCTAGTATTGTCTCACATTATTTATATAAGGTAAGTAGGAAGGCGAAGTTAGTATAGGAAATCTATTGAGTCCTTCACTAATATTCCCTCTTCTAGAATAAAGTGAAGTGACTTTTTTATAGTGCTCATGTTGTATTTCGATTTGTACAATAGAGATACCGGTCTAATATTCTTATACTCAGTATATGACACCGGTCTAATATTCTTATACTCAGTATATACAATACAAATATATACAATATGTCAGAATATATTAATTTTTTTTAACGTTGAAAAATATTGAAACCAGAAACAAAATTTTGGTTTGTGTGTTCATATTATCACCTAATAAGTCTATCTTTGCATGTTACTCGTCTATCTGTCCTTCATGAAGATAACTCAAAAACGAAAAGAAATAGTGATTTGAACTTTTGGTGGCGTATATGAGACATAAAAAGTTAGATTTAGATTGTGAGCTGAACTTTTAAACCGTAAAAGATAGAAAAATATCCGAAGTCAAAAAATTTTTGTATTTTAAAAATAAACAACTTAGATAGAAACATTTTTTCGTAATTTATTTAGATAAGTCTCAATTTTAGTTTGAAATTACATAATTCGTTTTTATGCGGATACTAAATTTCATGATACTTGAATAATCATTATAAATAATATAATATTTTGATAATCATTTTTGAGTTATTTACCTTAAAAAAAAAGAAAAGAAAAAAAAGTGTATACTTTGTTAAAACATCTCTATTATAGAAGTCTGTTTACCTAGATTTGTAATGCTTGAAAATATTGGAGGCACTAAGAAAATTTTGGTATAGGTATTGTGTTGGAATGTTGAATTCGTCTTTACAAAAATCATTCCCTTTGTATTTTACGATACTATATTTTTAAAGGGTTTTAATATTTCAATGGAAAAGTTTCCTTTTTAAGTAACATTTGTTTACACATGTTTACCTTGAAAAAGGTTTTATTTTATTATTTCGGAGAAAGATAGTTTAAAGTGCTCGAGCATCCTGTCATAAAAACTAGGTACATTGGTGTGTTGGAAAAACCCCAAAATACTTAATATTACACGATGTAAAAAAGGACAACTGTAGAAATATAGTAGTAAGTAGTTCTCTCTGATACTTGATGCAGTAAAGACATACTTCTGAAAACTCTATTTGAATAAAAGAATATCTTCCAATGAATAAAGTATTCAATTATTTAAAATTAATACAACATCACATATCCATAATCCCAACATGTTGATTACAGTAATCTAATTAGTCAATTTCCTCATCTCTGTTCATCAAGTTCGTGAATTGGCAAAATTAGTGAACCAATGGGTCCATTCGATCCCCAGGATACAACCTTTGTACTTTTAAGAAAAATCTAATGACAAAAATGTTTGTTTTTTCAAAACTAAGAACTTTTATTTGAAACATTTTTTGACAACTGTCTACGTGCGCTACAAATTAGCTCAAATTTAGATAATAAGCACATATATAATTGCTATACATATTAGTAGGGGCCTTAGGCTGGTTCTAGCACAGTTTGACCTAGTGATATATATACTAGATACTTGTTGCTGGTAAACGACCTTGCATATTAAATGAATGTAGGGGGGTGGTCGTGACCTTGCGTGTATTGAATTGACATTGGTGTGGAATTTTTAACTATTAGGGTGAATATTGTGTTTTTTATTGAAATTGGAGGATGATTTTTAACTGCACTAGGCTGCTTCTAGCACAGTTTGACCTAGTGACATATATACTAACCACTTTATGCATATGAATGACCTTACATATTAAATAAATTAAGGAGGGTGTTCGTGACCTTGCGTGTTTTTTATTGAAATGGGGGTGGAATTTTTAACCACTAGGGTGAATATTGTGTTTTTTATTGAAATTGGAAGATGATTTTTAACTGTTAGGTTGAATATTTAGCACACTTTGAGCCATATACAATAAAATTGTTGTATGCCAACGATCTTGCATGTTAAATGTATATGGTTTTTCGTGACCTTGTGTGTTTTAATGATATTGGGGGTTTAAAAATATATGATATAGGGTGATGATTCTAGCACACTTTGACTTATATATAATGTGGCGTAATAATTGTTGAAGGTAGCAATTCAAAGTTTAACTAAGATATTTAATGGTGATATATAATTAATGCATGGAGAATGGATATTAAAAAAAAAATTATTTTTTATTATCTACAACTTCATAAAACTCATATCTACCAGGAGGAATTGTAATGGTTTTCCACAAAAATTGATTATTTAAATTAGTTACATTTAAAACTGAATTATATGAATACAATGCAGCAAGGGCGCATTTATATATTACCATCACTACAGACGATAGTAGGAAAATACCCTGCCTTAAGTTGAGATGACCTCCCCGTTAACGTTAATGTGTGCATTATTACAATAATAAAGAAACATTAAGCAGTAATAATTTGAACCAAGATGATTTAATGATTTCTTTTGGAGGGGGTAAATTTCCAAACGAATCAAAATACAAAACAATTGAATTAGCCTTATAATAGCAAACCCAATGAGACCCGCTTGATTTATTTTCATCTAAATAAACTATGCCACATTCGTTTTTTCTAACACGAGCAGGTAAGGTATCTCGCATGAAAACACCCCGAAAATGTTTAATTTTACTTCCACAGTAATAAAGATCATAAGTTGTTAGCCTATTGTGTAAGCGAATTAAAAAAAATTTTAGTTATGATTCATATAAAGTCCTAACCCCTGCTTATACCTTTTTAAATATATACCATTCTCACCCTTAATTTCAATTTCAATAGCTTTGTTATGTCTTTTATTTTCTTTAATAAACTCTTTCGCTCGCTGTGTATCATTAATTGTTTTGGCTATAGCAGCCGCTTTACCGGTTAAACCCCCCAATGCATTTAACCGCGTAAAAATAGTTATGAATGGAAGTACACCCCCACTTTTTGGAATGGCTAAAATCCTAGGTAGACGTACATTTTTTTCCCATGTTTTTTAACAGTTTTTTTTTTGCTGCGTTTAATAATAGGTTAATACCTTCAATCATGTTTGAAATTTTTTTATTTTTTAATGAAGATCTAGCACTGTCAACAATTTTACGAAGAGGGATTTTCTTCTTCCTTCTACGAACCCCCCCCCCCATCCATTTTTAATTTTAGCTTCATTATGTTTGAAACTAACCAGGCACTGGCTTTTTCTCCTAGAGAACTATCTGAAGATTTAAATTGTTCCCACGCTTTTTCACTTAAAACACAATCACCAAAAGCCCTTTTTTTTGAATCCGATGTTTGACTATACAAAATATCATGTGCTTTACAAGCCTTGTCAAGTTTGTTTAGTGGAACGTCTCATTTATTTAATCTTTCATCTAATTTTGTACCGGGGTCTAGTAATAATAATCATAATAATAACAATTAATACAAGTATTTTAAAAAAATAATAAAAAAATAAATATTTACCACAAAATTTATATTTTGGTAGATGTAATTCAAAAGGTAATTTATCGATGAATTTGTTAATGATTCCTCTTCGGCATATTTTATTATTTTGTTTCATCTAAATTTAAAGCTTTGATGCAAAGACGACACCTTTTTCTTATAGGTAGAGGGCCATCAAAATGATCGATTTGATTCAATGGATTATACAGCTGTTGAAGAGATGTTTCATAATCTATACGATTACGTTTTAAGTTCAAATATTTCTTTTGAATATTTTTAGTGGCTTGTACGATTTCTTTATTTATTTCTTGCGTCTCCATGTTTTTTCTTTTTTTACTATTGTTGTGGTTGGTTGTGTATGTATTACTGCTACCTCGCAATTAAACAAATTCATCTAAATTTCGCCGTCATTTATGGATTTAGTTGATTACGAATATCGATTTGAAATTGCAATTCCTTTAAGAATAGTTTTTAGACTAATGGAAGACTTTAAAAAGGTTATCATTAACGTTAGGCATGAATTGGTTCTAACAATAGCATGCAGCGATGTAAACTGCTTTTTAAAAAAAGCGGTTGGAGAGGATTGTAAAATTAATATTTACAAGGTTCAATGGAAAATTGAACCCCTGGGGTGACATGTGGTAAAAATTACAATTATTAAGATATTTGGAAACAAGTACATGGTTGCCAATTGGTTACAGAAGCTGGGATCGTTATGAATTTCCTTCACTTCCTGAAAGTACTAATCAAAAGTGGAATGTCAGAAACAGTACTCAGATGGAAAAACCACGGTTTGTAATCTTATGTTTTCAAACTGACAGAAAAGGAAATGATAAAAAGAAAACTGTTTTTGATCATTGTAATATTAAATCTGCAAAATTATATCTAAACAGTGAACAATATCCAAACGATCAACAAAATTTTGATTTTGCAAAAGCACATTATGCACAATTGTATAATAAGTTCACCGATTTTCAAACCCCCTACTATAATAGAAGATCAGATCCTCTTTTCACCTATAGAGACATGACCACTGTTTGCCCCATGGTAGTATTTAAAAATATGAGACAAAATGACACAATCAAATCGGGAACTGTTGATATAATAATTGAATGGCAGTTTGATAGAAATGCACCTAAAGAACATCTGCATTTGCATTAATCATTCATGATAAGTTGCTTGAATACAACCCATTTAGTAATCTAGTAAGACAAATCCAATAAACATCACAACAATATGGTTGTTGTTGTTGATATCCAAGGATTTAAAACAACTAAAAATGAATTTATTCTTAAAGAAATGGCCTTTGTTAAGAATGGAGATTATTTACAACACTACTTGTTTCTCCCACCTTTTGGTTGGAATCATCTGGAAGCAAAATATAAAAAAACTAATAGGTGGTTAATTTTGAATCGCCACGGTTTAATATGGGAGAGTGGTGACATTAAATATGAAAAACTTTCTGAAATTGGTGAAAATATATTTTATAAGGATGAAGAAACTTATGTTAAAGGACTTGAAAAGGTTGGGTGGCTTAAGCAATTGTTTAATGTTAAGAATTTAAATCATCTTAATAATTTATCCTATAATTTTAAGAAAAATAATTTGCCAATGTGTATGGCCCATGTAGATAAATCTAATGTGTGTGCTTTACGCAACGTAATTAATTATTCTTTAACTCTATAATATTCAAATTAGAATAAAAATATGATATTTTGTAGTATAAATATAAAGATAATAAATACACTTTTTAATAAAAAATAATCTTTTCTCCATACATCAATTATATACCATCATTAAATACCTTTGTAAAACTTTGATTCATAACCTTCTATATTTTTAACCTATATTTATTTAACATGCAAGGCTGTTGACATGCAACAATTATTACCTTACATTATATATAGGTCAAAATGTGAAATGAATCAAATTATACCCAAACAAATGGTGGTATAGGTAAGTATCAATTTTTTATATCCATTCACCATGCATTAATTATATATCACCATTAAATATCTTAGTTAAACTTTGAATTGTTACCTTCAACAATTATTACGTCACATTATATATAAGTCAAAGTGTGCTAGAATCATCACCCTATATCATATATTTTTAAACCCCCAATATCATTAAAACACACAAGGTCACGAAAAAACATATACATTTAACATGCAAGATCGTTGACATACAACAATTTTGTTGTATATGGCTCAAAGTGTGCTAAATATTCAACCTAACAGTTAAAAATCATCTTCCAATTTCAATAAAAAACACAATATTCACCCTAGTGGTTAAAAATTCCACCCCCATTTCAATAAAAAACACGCAAGGTCACGAACACCCTCCTTAATTTATTTAATATGTAAGGTCATTCATATGCAACAAGTGGTTAGTATATATGTCACTAGGTCAAACTGTGCTAGAACCAGCCTAGTGCAGTTAAAAATCATCCTCCAATTTCAATAAAAAACACAATCTTCACCCTAATAGTTAAAAATTCCACCCCAATTTCAATAAAATACACGCAAGGCCACGACCACCCTCCTATATTTATTTAATATGCAAGGTCGTTTATATGCAACAAGTGTCTAGTATATATATCACTAGGTCAAACTGTGCTAGAACCAGCCTAGTGCACCTACTCATAGTATCAATGAATATTTTAAAACCCAAACCTTCAAAAATGGAAATTATGGATACAGCGACAACATACTACCGCTAGTAAATTACCCGGATCTTATATTTGCTGATTCTGTTACATTTTTGGGGCTTACACAATAAACCACGAATTAACATGGAATCAACACATTAAAAAAATAGGAGGATTAAACAAAAACATCTATTTAACACGGTAATTAGCCAGTATTGTAAAATCTAACGTACTAATGACCACATACGTACCACATACTTAGAATTTTTGATTAGGTATGATATAGTTTGAGGAAAGTTCTGCCCATGCTGGAAATGCATTAAAAACTCGATAATGGTACTTAAAATCATAACAAGAGTCTCCACAAGGACTAGTTGTAAAGAACTTTTTAAGAAGTATCAAATATTCAATGTAACAGCCATATTTATTTTGGATTTTATGTGTTGTGTTTTATAAACGATTTAATGATATATTCCAAGTAGGAACGGAAATTCATAATTACAACACCAGAAGTCAACTATGTACTATTGAATCTACCATCAGTGCAGTACAAAACAGTCCGTATAGCAATATCGTAAAAATATATAATGCTCTGCTTCTCAGATTAAAATTTTGAAACTCGTAAACCAGAAAAAACAATTCGAAGGAGAGCTTGTATTAATACCATATTAACTGGATGATTTTCTCAATTATTATAAATGATGAGACGCGATTCAATAATATTAATGAAGTTAAAATATTTTTATTACTTATAGGTTATTATTTACTTTTATCATTAGTTTGTTATTATTTATTAATTGATATTTACGTTTTAAGTTGTCAGTTGCCTTTCTTTAATTATTATTATTATTTTTTTACCATTTGATTTGACATATTCAATATTTTTGTATAAATTTGTAACTGTATGGACAGTATGTTTAAAGTCTTTTATGAATCATTAAAATAGTTCAAATATTGATACTGAATTCTTTGCTGAGTATTTAACCAATTAGCTCTGTTAGTTAGGAATTTCACTTATTTTTATTTTAATTTTCCTAAGCTATCTTCATTAGTTAAATTGTAGAAATCAATTATTAAAATCGTGCAAATTATTATTTTAAAACAACTCATAAATAAAATAAATAAATAAAATCGTGCAAATTATTATTTTAAAACAACTCAACAAGTAGAAATGTATTTTAGGAAAATATTAAGAAAACAAGATCGCATTAATAGAATAGAGCAGGGAATAGGTAGTACATGAGTGTAAAAAAATAGAGAGACACGTTCTGTCAATGGAATTGGGTATTAAGTGGTATGGAATTGGGTATTATTATTAAGTATGTTGGCTGACCAATTTTGTAAACAACCCGGGGTTTTTGATGGATAGTGTCTAGTTTTTCGTTACTGAATTTTATTTACTGTTTTTCGAATTTTTTTCGAGTATAAAAACGAAACAGTTTCCGAAAATAGTTTATAAGTGCTTATTCTTGTCCAATATACATAATACATAAAACAAACATTATTGGATAATTTAGATAATTTTGAAAAATCTTCGTTTTATACTATACTATACTATAAACATACTATATATCGATGAATTTTCGAAATAATCAGAGGAATTAAAAAGTGTATACTTTATATTTACCGTTCAAAAATAAAAACTTTCATATACTCATATCAGCTTTTCAAATAACGCTTCGTTTCCGTACTATAACCAATTTAAGTTCAAAAAAATAAATATTTTATGTGATAGAAAAACGATATATATTGCATATAAAACGCAAGAAAACTATATATTGTATATAAAAAAATGAATATTTGGAGTAAATGCTGGAAAATTTATTTCAAAAATTGGTGAGTTTGTGTTTTTTTTTCGGTCTTAAGTCGTTTACAGCACAAAAGCATAAAATTCAATAGATTTCCGTTTTGCCCAATGTACTATAATCACAATCATTAAAATAGCTCCAAGCTTTAAAGTTTACCTAAAAAGAAAGAAAAAGTCTAAAAAAAAAAATTTAGAAAAATTCAGATCCTTATTATTAATACCAGAATGCAAAGCTTTATCATTGCATACACAAGTACCTTAAGATCCTGCTCTAGTAAGTAATATAATTCATCTCTTTTAAAGTAAAATTCGATTATAATTATTTTCATTCTAAATAAATTCCAAGTTTTTTTAATGTGTATACTTAGGTACAGAAAGTATCTTGTATCTTAGTAGAAATAGTATATTTCTATTTAATGTAGGAGAACGATAATATGAACCATTTAATTATGAGCGCGCATTCTCTGAAATGAGACAATTTAACGGACAAATAACGCAAAAATTTAATTTGTCGGGTAGATTTATTCAACAGCAACAATATAAAAATAAATATTTTTTTTTTTTTGTGAAAGTTTAAAAAATAAACGACTTAATATTCTGAGGGGTAATTTACTAGCATCTAGTGTATAAAATAAATTTATATAAAACAATGTAACAAGATATTAAGACATGAGACTTAATGATAGCTTATTTTAATAAAATTTAGACCAGAGGATTATTTAAGTTTTAATAAGTAAATTAATAAAATTCATTCATTAGTAAAAAAAAGTCATCCATCAAAGCCAATAACGTGCAGGCTTGATTTCTACAAGAACATGGTTTCTGTACTGCCCAGGCTATTCACCGTTAAAAAAATTACAGCCTCACAGAAACACGGATTTAGTTGTGAACGTATCCAAATCTCCCATGCGCTCTTAATCTACATGTTCAATAAAACGAAAAGATTTGTTTTATGTTTGCAATGAAGAGGTTCAAAAACTACTGAACCGATTTTAAAAATCGTTCTCCAGTATAAAGCTATATTATCTGCGAGTAACTTGTGCTATAAATATTTTTCATTTACGAATCTATGCACGCGTGGCTCGTATAATATTTGTTTATTATTGAAAAACTGAAAAACTTATAAACCGATTTAAAAAATTATTCCACCATTATAAATTTATATTATCGTCGAGTTAGATGGAGTATAAAAATTTTCTATGAACGACGTCTCGTAATCGGAAAATTAGGATCTTAAATTTCGAAATCTTTAGGGAAGTTTACATGCCCTATGTTAGCGGGTGTCACATTCTCGTATATGCTTAAGGTTGAAGAAACTATTAGTTGCCGAGGTAAATCTAATTAATTTTCCCATTTAATTATTTTTAAAATAATTTTTGCTTTTATTTTTGAAATATATATAAATAGAATATTTAATTATTTAACTATATACATTTACGCCGTAATAAGTAATTGAAAAATGAATTTACAATTATGTTGGAATTCATTTGAGAAGAGTAATTGTCAAAAAGCCAAATAAAACTCAGATATTTCCACAAAAACCAGAAGTAATACATATTTGTTTTTCGAAATGTATTTTGCATTTTGCTACTTCCGCAAAGAATAACCCTCAGTGAATGTCACAGTTTCATTTCATTTTCTAAGTTAAATATACGATGAGACCCTTTTTTTATCATATTCGAAAGCACATTATTCATTCTTATATATCGTTATACTTACAATTATTAATTAATCTTACAATTTACATTATTTTGATCATGAAAATAATGTTACAATGTTACACTATGTACATTTCGAAACGGTATGGGTCGGATTTGATTAAAGTATATAAAAAGAGATTAATAATATGAAATAAAATGTCAAACGTGTTTAAGTTTTATGTGTTGAAGCGATAAAATATGTGTATGTGTATATATATGTTCTCATATGAAAAATTGAAAATGGAAAATCAATCGAATGTCAAATAAATGGAAATTTTAATAATAAATTAAATTGCTGATAAAAATGAATAATTTATAAAGACATTTTAAATCTGTGACGGATAACAGACTCAACGTATTTATTGTTATTTCAATTCAATCACGAATTCTTGTAAGTGTATATATACATGGTGTTACATTAATTAATAACCATCCATTTTTTTTGGAAAATGGATTTTACAAAAATATAAAGACATTAACAGTTTTTTCCTAGATATACACATGAGACCATCAAATGACCATAAACGATTATATTTAGACGGTTTATCTACAGATGTTGTCCTTATATAAAGGAGTATACTTGTAAACAGCTGTTGACAAAAAGATCAGATTAGAAATCACCTTTTTCGAGATTTCGAGACGCTTTAACTTGTGATACTAAACGATCCAAATGACGTGTGCTTTGACAACCCCGAAAATACATTAAAAGTAACAGGGTATTGTAAATAAGTTGATAATATAAACGAAATTATAATGGAGCTCTTGATCTGAAAGTGATAGGAAAATTACGTAAAAATTGTATGAAATTGACCACAGAACCCAAAACAAGAAAGAGGAGGAAAAATTAACACAAAGTCAAATCAACTTGAAAAAATTACTTCCGCTCTAATTCAAGGACTGACTTCTAATATTTCCAAAGATACCGTATAACATCATCCAATATAAAAAATGACTTTTGCTGTAATTCAAAAACCAACACTGATTTGTTCTAAAATGTTCGAGAACACTGAATAATAATTTCCCTCTAATTCCAAGAAACGATCACCGTGTGACATCCAGATAGGGAAGCTTTTACAAGAAGTGACCTATCTATTTTAGTTATAGACCATATTTTAAGCCCTGGAAATAACAACATTGCCAAAGTAGAAAATTAGTGTTATTCATTAAAACATATTGCCAGCAATCGAGTTTGTTGGCGACTTGTAGACGATTGTCTATGCTATGCTTTTGAATAAATAATGACATTGCAACATATATCACAAAACTATAATCGATAGGTTCTATGAATCCATAATAATCCTGATAATTAGTTTCATAAACGAACCGCCATTTCGTAAACGAACATAGCAAACAAATTGTTTGGGACTTTATACTTTGATTCAAACATTTGAGAAAATGCTTTTCTAGATTAATATGGATTGAACGAGATTTTTGCATCTGTAACATTCGATATATATATTACACACTCGTTTTTATTGAGGTGAAGTAAAATGTTTTTTCAATTTTCTTTATTAAATAGAAAATTGTTTTATGAAGTGCATGATATAACAATCCCAAGCAATCGAGTTCGTTATTACAATAAATGTACATTAACACATATATACATGATTAAAATTTTCAATAAATTGTAATTTTAAAAATTTTACTTTTCAATTTAATTCGTTCAATTTCTTTATTTCGAGACTTTGTTATGTAATTTTTAGAAAATTTCATTTTATATAAATAATCAGTATAGTTTATTTGTTATATTGTAATACTAAATAATTCTTTTAATGAAATTGATTCATTTCATTTAGTGGGGGAATAAGTGGTAGAAAATATTTTGTAACGTAGCTTAAGTGCAAACCGTTATAGAATTTGTAGGAACAAACATGAATGAAATTTATAATTTTTGTTATAGTATGTATTTTAATTTTAATTTTAAATTTATATTTTTTAAAATGTGGGATTGACGAGACCTATATTGGTCAGTATAGGTAGTCGGGGGTACGTGTCTTTGATGGTACAAGATGCTTAGACTACCGTTTTACAAATTTTATAGGAAAGTAGATATTAAAAACTAGTGTTAAATGTCCAAGGATTATTTAACTCGACTTTTAAATCTTTTTCGATTGGATGTACGTAACCTAAAAAATTGCTTTCACAAAATCCGAGTTGAAATTGTGAAAAAAACTGTAAAACCGATACTTTGGACATATTGCCAAGGCAAATTGTTTAATTTTGTGTGCGATTGTCAGATTCTATACCTTGGAAATTTTTAGCAATTTTTGTTGTATTTACATTTTGTAGAATCCTTTTTATAGATGCATAAATGACTTTTACAAATCTGCTGAGAATCGAACACAAAACCTTTAAATTGCTAGTCGGACGTTAAAGTTAATAATTAGACACTATTAAAATATTGTTTGTTTTTTTTTTATTCGAATAATACTCCATAAAAGGTGTTTTTAAATAAATATTTGGTTTTTATAATAACTGAATATTTAACGTTTTAGTAATACCAATATGCGCATCTGATGTATTTCGAAAAAATTGATGACGATGCAGAGCAAGCAGTTATATTATAGTGTTCTATAATAGCCTTCAAAATAATAAGAAATAGCAAATAATGGAGGTTGTCTCCACCCCCTCCCAACCTTAGTATATAATATGTTTATATAAGTAAAAAACCTAGATCGGGAAAAACTTTTCGCCTATATTCCTTTTGCAATTACTTATCGTTTTTAAATTGTTGTAAGAGAATCGATTAATAATTCATAAAACATCCTTAGAGTTTCATACTCAATAAATTTATTACGAAACCCTTTAGAATGCTATCTTATTCCTTAAGTGGGAGTGTCAACAATTGTTTTCGGACAAAAATTGAAATATATTACAAAAAGGATTGCTCTTCTAACATCTGTTAGAAGCACACTCCTGATAATAATCTGATTAACCCCTTTAAAATTTAACTTTTTTATGTTGAAATATTTAATCTTACGTCTCAACAAAGCGCATCTTCACTCGATATCACATTGCTGTATGTTACCGATCATTTAGTTTATCCATCGCTTAGTTTATCCACCTAAGATGTGGTCTACGTGTTTTCAGCTTAGACAGAAGCAATTAAAATTTATGTGGAATTTCGGCCTTTACTATATAAATTTCACGACATCTTCACGTTTCAAGATTTCTGATATTGCTCTTCAATTATTCAATCTTCATTATCTCTCGATTTTGTTACCAATTATCACTCCCAAAAGATACTACAGATCAAACGAATGTAGAAAAGGATTTAATAACACAAATTTTCTTGCACTAATCCATTTTGTGTTCTTTGCGTCTTAAAATTTTTATTATGTATCGAATCCCTGTGAGTGTGAAGTGAAAGAAATGAACTGTAAAATAAATTTTTAGAAAAGTTCTGATAACAAAATCTTTTAATTCCTTATATTCATAATATTATAAATTATTTAAAATTTTTAATCACTGATTAATTACTTAAGTAACTTTTGATCGTTGAAAATACCTTAACTGGAAAAAAAAAATTATTTCCACGAAAAAAAAAAACTACAAAAAAAAAACATAAAAAAAATGAGCGTTTGTAAATAAATGTTGTAATATTTTCATTGTTTCAGCAAAAATCTGATTTATATTTGGAAAATTATACGCAAGGGAAATCTTTATTATTGTACTCTTTTATTTTCTTCAAATAAAAGATCTTATTTTATATGTTTTTATATGGTGAATCGTTTTGATAGAATGAGTAGTGGTGTCTCTTTGTATATTTACCCCGTCGAATAAATGAACGGGTGGTATGCGAATGTCCTTGGATCATGATTTTATTCTTAATGCTTTTTATCTTAGCATTCCGTATCGTGTAATAAATTGATAGCCATTTTTATCTGTGGGAAAACCTCAAATATTACTCAGGCAACGTGTGGCAAATAAGGCCCATCTAACTTAAATATGCTATAAAAACTATATTTTGTAGATTTAAAGGATAAAATCAAGCTTTCTTCAAAGTTAATAAATTTGATTTATTATAAAAATGTAAAAAAACACAATACCTTAAAAAATATTTTACTTTAAATGTACTATCTTTATGGGCTTTATTGAATCACCGTATGACAATTAGGCCTATGTATAAACTTTTTAGTTTTTCTTAAGTTATCATCGACAGTATTCATCAAAATTGTTCTTTAATTAGAAAAAAAAACAACTTACAGAATATTATTCATTTCGTTTAAGTATTGCATTCATGGCAGTCAAAAACTATTGTTTTTCCGAAACATCGAAAATGAAACTTAAAAAAATAAAAAAATTTCTGGTTTAATAACAAATTAAAACATTTTCTATATATGAAATCATATTTAATACAGTCATAGGAGAAATGTGGATTTAACGTTATAGCTATGGCCACGTTTTATATATGATCTGCATGAACAGTTTAAAAAGCTATTTAACTACATAACTTGGGAATATTTTGGAATCATTTTTCATAAGCGCCTGCAGATAATTTTTGGTAAAATAGGCATACCAATATCTGCGAACATTTCTACTACATGAAAATTTTCTTGGATCTTCAATGTATAAATTATTCAATATAGAAGCATGATTTCACACTTTTAAAAGATTCTAAAAAACTGTTAGTGCTTTCCTTAGTAAAGAAGTTCAGTGAATCTCATCCTTGTTAAATTGTAGTTATTGTAATTTATGATAAAACATTTTATTACAATATGTCTATAAACAAATATGCTGGACACTGCTGGTAAAGCTTTTCTATTGTTGAAAGAAATTATAGAATCAGTTCAATAGTCCACAAAGATTAGCCCTTACAAAATAATAATAGTTAAATAAAATAAAATAATTAGCTTTATAATTTATCCTAAATATGTAGCAATTATTAAAATTATATTCATTAGCAAAATATTCTTTTATCATCAACTTTGGGATAGTTCTCAACATGCTCTATTCTTGAAAAGTAGGTATCTTTAATAAGACATTGTTTATGTAAGCTGTTCGTCTCAAAAAAAATAAAATAAAAATAATAATAATAAGAAGCAGTAATTTGGATTAAGTTTATAAATTTTAGTATAAAATCACAGTATTTGATAATTGTAATTGTTTTATTAAAACTTTATGCAATACAAAATGAAATAAAATTAAATTTACTTACTTATATGACAATTTTTTTTTTTTTTAAATAATTAATTATTAGTATTAAATTTCAATCAGGTGTTTGATTAGACAAAATTAAATAAATAAACAAATTCCTATAACATTTTAAACGTGAATAACAACTCATACTGAGACATCTGTATTTTAATAATTGATAATAATTGATAAGTATTTTAAAGTGTTTATAGGTTTCTCCTCAATTATATGTTGCTAAATATTATTATTCAGATCGAGGAGTATTCAATAGAGCATAAACTCCACATTAAATACAGTATGTCTTTCTCATTATACCGGTTTAATCGAAATTGAAAATCGATTTTTTTAATAGAAATGTTCGTTTTTCATAGTTATAATTTAATGCAATTAACCTGTAATATTAAGAAAAATTGATCGAAATCGAAAATCGATTTTTTCAATAGACATTCTTTTAATTATAAATTAATGAAATTAACCTGTAATATTGATTAACCTGTAAGAAAAATTAATGAAAAAAAATTAGTATAGTCGAGTAATTTTGCCAGGAAATAAATTCTTTGCCTTAGTTTTCCAACTGTATGTGTGATTTAATTTATAGATTTCTATTGATTGTAAAAATTTATTTTATTTTAATAAAAAAGCAGCTCTCTTTTATTCAACTTTCTCTCTAATTTGTTTACTTTATTATTTAACAATAAATGTTATTTAATTTAAGGATATAAGCAAAATAAAAATTACTTAATAAAACTTAAATATAAAAGAGTGAATTAAAACTCTTTAATCCACTATTTAA
>CM035596.1:18477473-18520499 GCA_020423425.1 Chrysopa pallens
TATAAAATAGTGAATTAAAACTTTTTAATCCACTATTTAATTAACTTTTATTAGGTACGTCACGCGATTTTTAACCACACACTACGTATCCCGCGCAAAAGAGGGAAAACTTCCTTCTAAAAATTCAGATTCGTGGCAAGAAATTCCAAGTTTACGTTCAAACGTATCTTTTTATTTCAAGTTAGTTAATGTATTTTTAAAAAGTTGGTGTTTGATATCTCAAACCGAAAGTGATATGTTTGTGAGCAAAATTTTACAATTTCAGGGGTATCGATCTTAATTTTTAATAATCATACTACGAACACCCAATAAAGACTCATGTATCTGACCCATACGACATTTAATCTGCCGTATTTCCTATACATCTCTAAACCATAGACCGTAAAGTGAATTTTATTAAAGATTGATAGCTACAAACTTTTTGAAGATTGTTTTTAATTAATGTGGAAATTCGTTTTCCATAATAAACCGAAATAAACCATAAATAAAATTTATAAAATACAAAATAACATCGAGCATTTCAATGAATGGGTTCCAGAAAGCATTTTAATTGTAGAGCCCACAACATATTAATTAGTTTCAATTGGTAATTGCACCAAAACCACGATTTTACTTGTGTTGATTCTAAATTGATCGATTTTTTTTTTGTAACCGATTCAAACACAAAAAAAAAGTAATACAAAGCTGCTACTATTCGGCGTAAATGTTTTACCGTTGGCCGGTTCTGGGGACGTAAGTACTGTGGTGCACGCCTTAGAGAAACATCTCTAATTTATGGTCACATTCTAGAAATGCGAGCAGCCGCCTGAACAACAAACTCGGTATGTGTTTCAACTGGTGCTGGTCGAGAATCGTGATTTGTTCGAATGCTACGCTCAGCACTTTAAGCAAGCTACCTGTCTTAGGAAAACCCGATCAGAGAAAGGCGTACTCATGTACATCTCAAAGTGTAGCGAGCAACCCCTTTATGTTGAATGGTAAGTACACGCGATTCTGTGACTACCGCTTTATCCACAGAGCCCGACTCGTCTTTGTTCCACTTAATTGCGCACGTAGATTCGGTAATGATATATAATAATAAACGGTGTCGATGTTGTGGTTATATCAATGAGACATTACCATATGTACTAAATCATTGACTACCCATTCAGCAGCGTGACAATGGCGACACAATGCCCTTTAAGACCCCCTGGTGCTGTACTAAACTTCAATAGGCAGGTGCCCGGCATCCTCATCTGGTGGTTCTGGATAAGGCTAAGAAGGAAGTAAAAATCGTCGACATATACATTCCATTTGAGGGTACCTCATAAGAGGGTCATCGAAGGGCTATAAAGTCTCACTGGATGCATTTGTCGTTGTTTCGCTCGGAGCCTGGCTGGTACAGAGGTATAGGGTTGTGAAGTCCTTGGGAATTGCTCAAAAATATACGCAGACCATGGTCAGATCAACGGCATCAAACACGATCCGTTGGTCACGCGACATCTATATAGATCACCTGACAGAGGCAGTACCATAATCACCCTTATAGCCAAGCACACTGGTTAACGGTGGTCTGTACATCTGAGCCACTCACACCCATCACCAAAAATTAGTGGAGTGATGTGTTTTGTGTTGAATCTATGGTGCTAGAACACTTGATGCGATCATTTGTTAAAAAATCTTTAGAATGTATCTTTTTAAAGATTATCAAAATATACGAAATTTAGGTAATTAGAGTTTTAAAGAATATAAAACAAGAGCACTCAGTTTGATGAAATAAATGAGGAGCTTTAATAATAAGCGAATCATTGTAGTCGGTAAAAAATATTAGGGCTGGCATACGTGCCAGTTGTATCACTTACTACTGATACCCCACCCCCTCACTACTACTGGCAAATCATTTTTACATAGGTTTCTTGAGCTTATTTCAGTAAAATACTTTTCTACTTTTCTGTAGACAATCTAAACGCACTTAAAAAATATATAATACACTCCTCACCCTCGCCCAAATATTATAGATGACTGTGCATAGAAGCTTGAGACGCTTATATTGTAATTACTCAAAAAGCTGTTATCATCATTATATTGTATCAAAGACCGTTCTACATGATCGGTAGTCGCTTGTAGGTTATCCTTTAGCAAACGTATTCCAAGCCATTTTTGACATTTACATTCTAAAAATGATTGCAACCTTCTTGTGTGTCGAACGGCCCTAAATGTATTGGTGGACAAGCTTTTATACATAAGCATAGTATACCGCATAAAATTTATTAGTATCTATATAATTTTTTGAAGACGTTAAAACTTTTAAATTAAAGTCTATAAACGTTTCAAAATACAAAAATATTTTTTCAACGATTCCATATTATTTTTTTTTTCTTGTCACAATATTGTCATACCAAACAGAAATAACAATTTTATCTGTTACCTATATAACTATTTATAAAATTAGTAATCGTTCGAGATTTTTCTAGAACTTAAGGTTTCAACTTTAATTTAAGTCGATAAAATTGTTCTGGAATGTAGTAAATACGTAAACATTGAACTATTTACTTTTAATATTGACGATAAATCTAAAGATAACTTAAGAAAAATGTTTGTCTATTTTATATAAACTTTTATTTAAAATTAATTGAATGAGAATATTGTCACTAGACATAATTCTTATTTTACTATGATAGTTTAAATGGCACTGTAACAAAATTGCATATTTACAGTTCTAGTTACGTGAATCGAAAGTGTGGTTAAAGATATACGTTACCAAATATTTATAACAAAAACATTCCATACCATTTATTCAAACATGAGTTTAAACAAGACTTAAAATCAATATACTTTTAAAAAATTCATTATATTATTTGTAATTTTAAAGAATTATAAAAGCATTGTAAATATCGATATTGCTTTTTCTAAAAGTTTAAAAATTGAATGCCAAGAAAAATAAGTTAACATTTCCGTACTTTAAACAAAAGAGCGCCAAATATTAATATTTTTAACAATTTTGTATAAAAAAATTGGTCCTGAAATGCTCCCTCAGAATATGTATTTGCTTCACTTAAATAATTAATGGTTAAAAAAGTTATTCATAATTTTAAAATTTTAAAATTATTTACTTAATCAATTAGCGCTATCTGTGTTTTTACCACACAACTACCACATATTTTTATATTTTTATTTTTTAAATTTCTTATAATTATGAACTAATCAAATATTAATTATATTAATTGGAGTAAATGTATATTCTAAAAGAGCATTTCAAGCCGATTTTTTATTTACAATCTTTTTTAAAAATATTAACGATGAATATATGCAAATGTGAATTGGAATGATCGAAAAGTCAAATTTTTAAATAATGAATAACTATTTAACTACTATTTATTTAAGTGAAATATATATTCTGAGGGAGAAATTCAGGAGCAATTTTTTATATATAATTTGTTAAAACATATTAGTATTTGACGCTAACTTGTTTATGGTTATTTCCGTGATATTAAAAAGTTATATTGCAAAAAAACAAATTGGTAACACTAGAAGTCATGGAAAAAGGGAAGATAGCTGACAGTGTTAATTGTTTAAGCACTCGATATATAGTTTACTACCAATATGAAATATTTATAACCATTAATATTAATATTGATTAATTGAAGTAGGGCTGAAATTGTCTTGAAAAATGCATTTTACGAAAAGGAATTTCAAATAAAAACCATTTTTGTATTTGAATTTTTTTTCTTCTTTCACGTATGGTTTCAAAGTTGGGTCGCTCATTCATGAACCTTATGTTAATTTTCAGGTCTAGATTTAGATTTAAAAGTTGGGTCATGGATTTGTTGGATCGAATTTAATCATTCGGTTCATTGCATCATATAATAAAATCGAATGTTGTTTGTACGATAGTATCAAAATTGATATTTTTCTCAATTTTCAAAATTGTTATTATATTGGTTATTGAATGATCTTCCTACTAATGTAACATATAAATTTATAAAAAATGTAATCGCGTTTAAAAAAATAAATTAAATAGTAAACAATAATTTTTATATTTAAATCTTCTACAAATAATTTCCTTGTACCTTTCACTTATTACCTTTCTCAGTTGACTCCAACCAATCAATTTTTAATGAAGGAAGTGTTAAGAAGTGTTTAACTTAAAATATTTTTTTACTTTTGAGTTCATTTTTTTGAAAATTACTTAGTTTTTACTTTTGAGTGTTATATACAACCACGAAAACATTTTCTTTCGATGAAATGTAATTACTAAAACTCGTTTTTTCCTATTCTGCCCCCTTCGGAACATCAGATCTATTTTTCTTATCATCCTTGGTATATCCTCTTTTCAACAAAAAAGAATCCTCCAAATCGGTTCATAAACGACAAAGTAATTCGTGAACACTACTATTTATAAAATATATACGGTCGAAATGAGAACCATCCTTTTCTGAAGTCGGTGACTAAAAAACAATGCCTGTAAATTTGAGGATTGAAAAACAAAACAGCTCACTTTGTAGAATTTTTGTAAAGGAAAAATTAAAGGAAATGTTACATTATCCCATATAGGCTGTTAGCCTATAAATAAAAAATACACTTTTTCAGATTTTTGTTGTTGTTGTTTTATTTATTTATTTATTTATTTATTTTTTTTTTAATTGTGTACCAGGCTGATATCATCATTTTACCTTTTTTTTTTTTATAATTTTAAAATATTAATAAACCATCTTAACAGTGTTATTATAACTGTAAATGTATCACATAAAGAAGTAACACACGTTAGTCTGTCCGGATATTCTTTCATATATCGTTAAAGCCAAATGTCCATTCTTATTCGAAAAGGTACAAGCTTATATGATAAACAAAATTAATCTTATAATTGGTTGTTGAAAACAAAAATAATATCGATGACTTGTTGAAAGCATCGGTAAGTGTACAGTTTCTGTTATACCTACCATGGATAATAATAAAAAGATAAAATATATTTAGCTATTTGAGACAACTATAAATAAAATAATCAACTTTCATGGTCTGATGAATCAAAGACAACCTTAATAAAAGTGTTATTTGAAATGAAATAATAAGAAAATTAACAAGAACAGATTATATTGTTGAACATAACCCTTAAAACTATTTATTACAGTAACTTTTGTACGAAGTACATAACGAAAATTGTTTGTAATTTAAATTTGTTAGATTAAATACAATGTTTTAAACTAACGCCATTTGGTTCACAAAGTCAATGATTATCGAATTTGTGCCAAAAAACCATTGAGCTGTGTACTACATGTTGGTAACAATTGGTAATAAGGGATGATTATCTTTCTTCAATAAGTAAATATCGATAATTATTATGATAATTGATTAGAAGAATTATTCAGAACGAAATTTGTTATAACGAAACTATTCGCTATTTAGGAAAAGGCGTTTTTGTTAATTTTAATAATATTTTACCAATCTAACGGGTGTAATAAAAACATAAAAATAACTTTAAGGAAATTCATTGTAAAGATTTTACGTGCTGGTGGAGTTTCTGAGCTATTGGAAAGTCAGCTTTGATTCATAACGTATAAGACATAGAATATTTTAAACTTTTGAGAATTCCTTATTCAAATATTAACTCTTTAATTTGTATCCATGAGAATTCTCGACCAGGATTCAGTAAAAGAAAAACAATGGAAAGTGTACGGTTTTAATTTATTCACTTGATCTTAGAACTAATTTATCAAGGAAAATATTCTTTTGGGCAAGAGCAAAGCATTTGATACTATATCTCATGACATCTTATATCAATTGGAAAAATTATTAAGCGTGGAATAAGTTTTAGATAGAGGAAATTCATGATAAGATTTCAGAGCAATATTAGCGAAAATAATAACTACTCAAAACACACTCAGCCAACTATTTTCCATAGACTACAAAAATATGATTTGTTATTGTAATATATTATACACTATACATTATAAGGAAATACACTATCTATTACAAGTTTTATGTCAATGGTCTTTAAATCTTGGTGGTTCTAAATAGTTCTTAATTATCTCAGTAGTTAGTAGAGTCTTGCTTAAGATGAATGACCAATAAATCGACTTTGGCGACAGGTGTGAATTTTGTAAAAATAAAAGATAACGCAATACTTCAAAATTAAATTATACCGCCGGAAAGTTTATTCTACCAATAACCAGTAAGGAAAAGGTTTATATCTGCGCAGATGACAACAGTATTTTAAAATTGCCGAATTCATTCAGAGAAATTTGATCCCTTGAAAAATAATATTTATTAAATAGCATTTTACCCTTTTAATGAGAATATATTAGCATGGAAATGGCTTTATTGCACTATTTGTGGGGATTGAGTAGGTTTATAAGTTTATTACATGGACTGAAAAGTCCAGGGCCTAACACATAGATGGTGCTAGTTTTATGGTAGCCACCTTTCTTTCAGTTAATACTAACCTTGAAAAGACAGCTGTTAAAATTTAATGATATTCTATTAATTAGTTTGTGAGTTATTGTGCTAAGAGTGACACTACTTTTGTTATTTTCAAAACAATGGATCTAAAACAATTTCGTGTTTTAATTTTACGCTGCTTCTTGATGGGAAAAAATACCGTTCAAGCGAAGCAATGGCATGAAAAGTGTTATAGGAACTCCGCTCCATCATAAACAACAAAAAAACGTTGGTTTGCTGACTTCAAACGTGGTCGTAGAGACACCGATGATGCAGAACGCAGTGGACGTGCAAATGAGGCGGTAACACCAGAAAACATATAAAAAATCCACAAAATCGTTTTGAATGATCGAAAAGTGAAGTTGCGTGAGTTAGCTGACATCGTAAAGATATCAAAAGAACGTGTTGGCTTTATATTGCATGAGCATTTGACTATGAGAAAGCTCTGTTCAAAGTGGGTGCCGCTTTTGGGTGTTTGCTCACTGTTGACCAAAAACGAGAACGTGTTGAGCAGTGTTTGGCCATGTTTAAGCGTAACAAACCGGAATTTTTGCGTTGATATGTGACAATGGATGAAACATGGATCCATCATTTCACTCCGGAATCAAAACGATTGTCATCTGAGTGGACAGCAACTGGTTGAGGCCTATTTTGAGGCAAAAGATAAATCGTTCTACAAAAGTGGTATTGAAATGTTAGAGCGGCGCTGGAATGATTGCGTTGCTCTTGATGGAGATTACGTTGATGAATAAAGCTAATTTTGAACCAAAAAAACTGTATTTTCTTTGTTTGGCCCGGGACTTTTCAGTCCATGTTATTTTATATAAAAAAAAACCATTCCTGTAGAATTACGCTTTTTGACATCATAAATGAATGGAACCCAAAAATTTACGTTTACAGATATATACATAGCCTTGGGTTCGTATACTTAAAAATTTAGTAAACTCTGTTATATGTGAGATGTAAAAACTAACATATAAACTGAAAAATATTTTAATGTATTTTTTTCAACCTCATTTCTTAGATTTTCTTGAAAATTACTTTAATTAAAATCTTATTCAAATACATTAAGAAATTTTCTAATATTAATATAGACTAACGTAAAATTCGAGCAATGTGATAGTGTAATTAGATAGAACACCGTCAAAGTAATTCAAATTGCATTAACCTAGACATAAAAATATTATAATAAAAGTTTGATATTATAATTTCTTAAGAAAGGTTCCTCGACAATAATAGAAAAAATAAATTAGTAGATAATGATCCAAATTTTTAGTATGTTATAGTTAACATATTATTATATTAAACAAAAATTTGGATCTTGCCGATGAATTAAGAGAGAAATTATTATTCAAACGTACACTGAATAACCTTGGTTACCAAATTTCTTCTCGGATTGTTTAGTGCATTTTTAAATAGTAATTACTCTCTGAATTGATCGGCAAAGTACCTAATTTCTTTCTTTTCATTATCGACTAATTTATTTATTTCCATTACTGCGTTCCTTAATGAAAATGAAAACACTAGTTTCTAAGTTCAATTAAAAGTATACAGTTAACAAGAAAATTTGTGTTTCAGTAAGTTAAATATCAAAATAGAATATTTAGTTTAAGATTGAGGTTAAAATAGATTTTACTTATCAAATTTTTGTTACAGATTATGTTTTGACTGAAATTTTTTTTTAAATGTTAATAAATGCTACTTATTTGATTTAAATGAATACTAAATGGTTCTAAAAATTCTTTAAACGATAGAAAAGCTATATTATCAGTGCCTACCATATTTTGTTTAAGGACACATAGAGTTTAGAATATCCAAGAGTGCTTCAATCTCAATGATGGGGAGACTATTATATTGTATTATATATTATGATAACTACAATTGAATAAAGATGAGATTCACTGAGCTCGTTCCGTTGCTTTTCCAAGCGCTATAATACTAAAGAAATTTCATTGCGACTATTTTCGAATTCTTTATCTTTCCAAAAAGACAACTTACACTTCATGTTAAGATTGTACTAAATTTATCATTATGTTTCGAAGTTTATTTTTTGAAGTAATGTATATTTTAAAATAGTATAGATGTCGTATTACTAAGAATACACGCTCGTATGTAAGAAATAGAAAACTTGTTTCCTAATTTAGTCCAATTGAGTAAACGCTAAGAAATAACGAGTGAAGTAATGAACACCCCATGAAAGTTCTACTGACATTTTTTCCTGGTTTTGGAGGAGATTTTTTAAGACCCGAACTTTATCTGATAATTTACTAAATAAAAGTAAATTAACGAATCATAAAAAAAAACAAATAAATCAACAGTTAAAACGGTTTTGAATTTGGTGACATTACCTAAATAAAATGATAAAACGTAAGCTGCCAAAGGATACATTTTTTAAAATTTCACCTACTTCTAAGACAGTATGAAAATATAATCGGTTACTATTAAAGGTAGCACAACAAATGTTTTTAAGAAATAGTTATACGTTACATACTGATGTATGTACGCTTTATTGTATACTATCCTATACTATTCTATACTATTCTATACTATGCTATATATAACACAATGCCACCAGTCAGCAAAAACCACCTTAGTAAAAGGCGAGATAAGCAGAGCGAAGCAGAACGACAGGGTGTTATTGATTTTAGACTAACGGGCAGGTTCTTTACTATACAATATATACAACTACATATGTATTAACACACATATAATATCTGTGTAACACAAGAAATCTTTAACTAGTGTGAGTGTATTATTTGTTTATACATGTAAAGCTTATTATACACGTAGTATTTGATAATATAGATCTTAAAGCTAATTATTTTTATTTATAAATTATACTATATACGGTTCAATAGATGGTTTTCAGCACAATAATTCCTTACAATTTAATCATCAACCTTATTTCCTACGAAACCACAAATTATTTATTTTCAGTGCGAAATTCTGGAATATGATGATAATGTTATAATTGTGTGACATTGTTTTATTTAGTACTTTTTAATCACATAGATTTTTTAATCTATATTTTAATATTGATGCATATTGATTTTTAAAAGGATTTGTTTCGTAAAATAAATAAATATAAGTATTTGAATAAGATTATTATTCTATTCACTACTTGACTTTCGTCATTGCAGAAAACTAACCATAGAATTAATACGCTACGAACAATTGTATATTCACACGTATGTTGGTGGAGGAAAATTCTGAATCGCGTGCATCAAAATGTTCATCAATCAAATAACATATAAGTCTGTGATGCATCATTCACAGACTTATATGTTATTTGATTGATGAAGTAGACATAGAAATGAATGAAAACATCTTGATTGAATATCGGAAGTTTTGCAAAATTTATTGACAAATTTAAATGAATAATTATTGATATTTGCAAGAATAATAACTAATGCAATTTATTCGTTTATTCTTTAAATATTCAAACCAAAAACTACAAATAAATGTCAATTTATGTAATTATTCAATAATTTTTGTTTGACATTTGCTATTCAATTTACATGTAAACAATTGAACAAATAAATAAATTTTCTAGAATGTGTAAGTTATTTTACTCGTGATAGATTAATCGATTAAGAAGTGTTCTCCATGTACTATTCACGGTACGGATAATATGAGCCTAGAAGAAAGAACATATCCTTGATAATAACAATTATAATAATAATTACACAAACGGTCAATATGCCATGAAAATAGACAAAACTCGAGTCGGTTATGAATAAACTAGCAATCCTAGTTAAATATAGAGTTTAGCAATTTAACAATTGGGATTTTTAATAAGAACCCACTATATATGGATATTCTCCAGTCCTTCTCTATATATACTATAAGTGTGTCAAATTTCATGCTGCTACGTTCGTAAAATTTTCGTAAAAAGAGGCAATTAGTTTTTGTTTCACGTATTAATATATAGATAACAAAAAATAACAGTACTGAAGTAAAAAAAAAAAATAAATAAATAAATAACTTAATAATTCTAAAATGAATATACATTCTAATTTAATTAAGCGATTTGTTTATAATAATTCTTACATAAAAATAATCTTAATATGAAACAAAATTTTGACTTTATTTTCCTTTTTCGAGAAAAACTCGGCATGCCCTCCGTTTTCATGTCACATTGTGCATACTAAATTTCATTAAATTCGGGTAATTATTTTTTTTTTTAGTTAATTGTTCTCGAAAATTGAATAAAAATACAGTGTATATTACATTAGAGATTATCGTCATTATAGAGGTTCCAATCAAAAATATAACCCATCTTATTATGGTTCTACTTGCATGATGAATAAATCGTAATGTGTATGAATAGCTTTAGACACGAAGTGTAGTGTTCTTGTTTGCTACATTACCGACAATACTGGTTTACTTCTATACTATCTCGTAAGTGTATAGTTGTCTATTGGTAAAAAGGTTGGGTTTCTTTTTATTTTCACGGACAGTTGACAGAAACACATTCATTTAAGTGTCCGTTTAGAGAGAATGGAGGTTAGAAAATCAAGATGGCCAAATAGACCTTCTACTATATAACAAACATTGATCCACTATACTTTAATACACAAATACTGTGTTTACATTATAATCATACTGTATTTTACTTAAATTAGAAAAATTAATAAAAATTTCTCTTTTTGATCAGATCAAGTATTTATTATATATTTTTTAAAAATGTTTTTATAAAATTTACAATGAAGTTTAATTTTTTTCTATTAATGAATGCCGATTTAATGATTTGAGTTTCTCATTTTCCACTGTGATACCATATTGATACTAATAATGGAAGAAAATTAGCCAAAAAGTGCGTTATTTCGGAACAAGTCAAAATCACTCCAAATTTGGTAAATTTTTTTAAAAGTAGGTAATTATAAATTCTTTAATCTTTATACTTTAAAAAATTACGCTCTAGTTGATAATTGATCTTTTTAGTAATGAAAATTTTATCGTAATAAGCTACCAAAGAAATCAATAATACAGCAAATTTTAAACAAAAAGTGTACTTTAAAGTATTTTCTAAAAGTCAATAATTTTTAGCTATCCGAAATTTTAGAATGTCCGATTTTCGTTTAAAAAATGTATATTTTTGATAAAATATTTCGTAAATTAAATAGTTCGAAAATCTTACACTTGAATGAAAAAAGTTTTGCAACAAAAATGAAGCTTATAGCAAAACTAGGTGAAGTACCAGAATGAAAATCATTATGAAAGTACGTAAAATATTTAAAACGAATTATGGCAGAAGTTAAAAAGTAGCTATGACGTAAATAAACATTTTTATGTATTTATTCGAAAAAATTATTTTATCAACGATAACTTTATTTTTCAGTTATCGCTTTCAAAACTATTTTTCTAGAAATTTTGAAGGCTACAAGATCTTGAGAAGGTAAACTGCCATTAGCATTGATTTTTGAAAAAAAAATGAAATAACAATAATACAATAGAATTCATCGTCATATTCAAACATGAACTTTCCAGTCCTTGATATCTGATATAATTTTCATGCAACAGAAATAAACAAAAATTCAAAATATTTTTTCAATAGCATACTAAATTTTTGATATATAGTAGTTTATTTTTACGTATCGTATTTAGTTTTAGACTTATTTTGGATTAAAAATTTTATTTTAAATACATTTAAAAAAATAATATTTAAAGCACATCGGAAATATTTTTTCCAAACAAAAGATTTTAAACCTGTAAATCTTCCAGAATGTGTTATGAGTTTTTTTTTTTAAAGTTTGCATGTGATACACTTAATTTTAACGTTAAAAGAAATAGAATCAAAGTCTAATTTATGTGCTAAAAAATTAGCTAAACTAAATTTCATTGTATCTCCGCCAGTTTTTGGAACGACTATATTTTTACGCACTTTAACGATGTTCCATTGGGTTTCTGCCAAAATATTGTTCGCTTTTATATTATTGTAAGCTAAATGATAGTAATTAAAAATTGTTCCTTTAACAATAATTTGGTTCATATTATCTATAATAATAAAAAACACATATTTCACCTTGTTTTTTCTCATTTTTTTAGCTAAAAATTTTTTTGTTAAGGTGAGAGATTTTCGAGGTATTATTAAATTGATTGAATCACGGATAATTAAAAAATGTGTACTTTATAGTACATTTTTTGTTTAAAATTTCGTTTTATAAGGTAACTTTTCATGTTGAAATTTTCATTTCTTTGACGAGGTGGCACCCACCCTCTCGGTTACAGTGCTATTTTAAAAAATTATAAAGGTTGAAATATTTACATTTAATTATTAATTACATTTTAGACAAAACACTTCAAAAGCGCGAGTAGTTTTGACCGGATTCGAAATAAGTTCATAATTTTTTCCGTTATAACTTAAACAATGAATTTTCATTTTTAATAACTTAAAATAAATTTGTTCGCATAGAAAAGCCACATAATTGAAAAATAAAAATTCATTTTTTAGTTCTAACGGAAAAATTTTGGAACCGCGTCAATATATCAATGAATATGATATGATTTCACATAATCTTTTAATAAATTTGAATGAATAATTATTATTTATATTGTCATTTCAAACAAAAAAAAAAATAAAATAAAATAAATAAATAAATAAATAAAAAAAATATAAAAAATACAAATACAATGTCCACGATTATTCATACATACCCCAATAACAAAAAAATTTTGTATTTTGAAAATATTAAATAATTTTTGTCTAACATTTGCTCTACAATTTACATGCAAACAGCACAAATAATTTTCAAGAGTTTTACTGCAAATTTTAGGTACTCAATGTGTCGATTAAATAGTTCCTACCGCGTACTAAGCTCAGTACAAATAAACAAATTTTTGATATTTGTAAAAACAATTTTTGAAAAATGAGTAAAATTACGACACCCATTTAAAAAAATTTCCTACAAACTTTAGCATTATTTAGTAATGAAAAAACTTTGAGAATTTATTGTAATTTCAATATAATTTTCAGATAAGTTTTCAGATACTTTTTTACTTAGTTATACAGAAGAAAAAATTCTGCACATATATATTATAGAAAGTAATGATAACTTTTATTGCCTACGTAAGAGCGCTTTAAAAAAATTCTTAAAACGATTCTTACGAATATGTGTCCAAAACAGTTGGGACAGGTGCAAATTCAAGGGGTAACTACATCATTTCCGCTTTAACGGTTATACGGCTTGCTCTTCACACTTATTAATGTTTAAAGACAATAATTAATACTTTTTTGAAATTTAAGAACACATAGCAGTTGTTCCACGGAACTGAAGAATGGGTCAAAAATAATAAAATAAGAAATACTTTCTCTAATGAAAGTTTCTGTTACTAATTTAGAATTTAGAGACGGTGAAATGGCACGACTTGGTAATTACTAATTTGCAAGACCTTATACCTTACGCAGTACTTACTCATTCATGTTTGACTATATGTCATAAAGGTCCAAGAAGAGCAAACGATACATCCATAAAATTGGACAGTTATAACACTGTTTTCCAGGCGGAGCTAGTAGCCATCCTCAAATGTGCTGACTATCTCCAATTGGCCAATACAAAGGATGAAGCGATTGGTATCTGCACAGGCAGCCAGGCAGCACTCAAGGCGCTATCGAGCTGTATGGTGTCATCGTGGCTCGTCAAGGAGACTAGGAACAGTCTGAACAACCTGGCGAGAAGCAATAAAGTCACAATTACCTGGATCCCTGGACATTCTGGTTGGAACGGTAATGAGAGAGCAGACAAGCTGGCCAAACTGGGAACCACTCTAGCTCCCACACAAAAAAACCTTGCGAAAATGCCATACCAAGAAGGTCTTAACAGACTGAACGACAGTCTGAAAAACCAACAACTAAAGGCATGGACTAGCTACGAGGGAGGGCGAACAGCCAAAAGCCTGTTGGGTGAAGGAAACTCGCTCAGGGACAGGGCAGAGGAAATTCTGAAACTTAACAGCGCTGATATTAGAGTCATTGAGAGCTACTCACAGGACACAACAACCTGAACAAGTTCCAACATCAAATTGGAAAACGACAATCTCCCGCATGCGAAAGATGCGGGGAAAATTCAGAAGAAACATCAATCCACTTTCTCTGTAACTGCCCAGCGCTAATCCAACAGCGTAGGAAATGGTTTGGTCCGGCATTTATCGAACCAGAAGAAATTAGGAAACTCAGCGCCAAGCAAATCCTGGGTTTCAGTTTATCAGCTGGTTACATAAACCAGTGAGAATAGAAGCGGGGATAGAGTACAAGGGTCTACTGGCTAGGTGCTCTGAACCATTGCTCTGATGCGAAACGCTCGAGCATGGCCCGCTTACATACATACATAAATACATACATACATACATATGTCATATTTATAAATTTTGATTTTCTGTTGAGACACCGACAAAAATTTGTTTCTTTATGCTCATTATGAAGGAAATATTTATTTTTGTTACAATTAAAAATGTGTAATGCACAAAAAAATTTATGATTGTAAAACCAATAATATATAGATATATAGATATATAGATATATAGATATATAGATATATAGATATATAGATATATAGATATATACATATATACATATATACATATATAGATATATAGATATATAGATATATAGATATATAGATATATAGATATATAGATATATAGATATATAGATATATATATATATACGCATTTTTTTTTACAAATTATATTTTATATAATTTGTAAGATAATCGATATTAGTGTTGGCGCAAGGAACCAGCTATTTAATAAAAAAACCGTATATTGCTCTTATATTGCGCTTCCATCAATTTAGAATATATAATAATTTACTTCTAATTTTCATCGTCCGTATTTCTAAAATTTTCTAACGAAGTTTTTAATAAATGTTGATAGGCATGGGATGTTTTTAAATGCATGATGACAGTTTTAAAAAACGCAAAGAATACAATACCAATATATACGTTTATAAAAAAATAAATTGTTCCTTGCGACAACTTTAATATTTATACAATGTCATTGCGGTGATAAGTGAACACCAGTATTTTGTTAAATATTGAGAATTGTCAGAAACAGAAGATTAATTATTTGAAAGGCCCGATTAATCTCCAGCGAATACTTATTTTTAGGCAAGTGGGTTTTCGATTAAATAGTAGACTATTTTTTTAAATTTTATATATTTTTAAATGGGAACTTTGTTTAATGCATAGTTTTTCAGAAATTTGGCAAAAATTGGTATCGAAAAATATTTGGGAATTTGTGAAGGTTTATTAATGCAAACTATTTAGATTTTACTTTATCCTTGTTTTATAATAATTAATTTGTTCAAATCTAAGCAAGTATTCACTCATATATGTTCAAAAAGCTTTAGTTTTCGTATAAATTAAAAAAAAAGTCTGTTAGTGTTTTCTTAGTGGTTAAAAGCTATCCATTATAAAAACATATTTTTAGACATAATTTTTTTATTTATAAAATCCGATTTTCCTTAAAAATACGGGATTTAAGTTGGCTCTCATTTTCCATTGAACGTATCCTATTTAAAAGTAAGTATGGACTTAAGATTAATCAGGCCATTCAAATCATTAAACTGTTTATTTGACCCACTTTTCTCTACTCACCTTATTTTTTGAGTGTCTGCATATGTAAACTTAAACACACAGTCTGTATATATTTGAGCCGAAAAAAGTTAAATAACCGGTTAAGGGTCAAATTTAATGATATAAGAGTGATTGAATAGGGCTGTCAGTATAAAATGGTTCAAATCTATAGTGCAAAAACAGTAAAAGCTCGAAGAAAATCATCAAATTTTCTTTTAATTTAAAATGTGTTTATACCAGAAGGAAAATCTGAAACTATTCAAAATAGTACTATAATGTCTATGTACATTTTTACTAGAAATCGTTGTTACATCATTTGTCTTCAAAATAATGTCTTATTTTTGACCCATCTTGTAAAAATTTAATATGCAAAACAGAAGACTTATTTTGATAATGAAAGTGATATTGAAATTAGACGCGAACGATACTAACAATGAAATGACTATAGTTCGCCCATAAAATTTCATACAATGTTACAAATTTATATATTTATTCATTGAAAATATTTTGTGTACAAATGTGGTGTTTCGTACAATAATATATTGGTAGCGAATTGAATTTCGTTAACAATTATTTTGTCTAGTGGTTAATAAACGAAAAAAATTATTATAAATTTTATATCAATTTATAACGAATTCAGAAAAGGAAAACAACGTGTTATTGTACAACTTGCTAAATAAAATTAAAAAAATAATACCACTTCGTACGTTCAATTTATTTCAAAAGAATTCCTAAAGTGAATTTCCACACAGTTTTTATTTAGCTAGATAATTCACTCGATTTGAATCGTGAATAGAAACTTCACGTTTTAAGTGCATTAGAATTATTCAAATATTGCTGTATTATAGCATTCGTAAATCTAGGGGATCTTCAATCGCATTCTCTATTTTATTGGAATACTAGCTGACCCGGCAAACGTTGTTTTGCATGCATATTATTTTCAGCAAACATTTTTTTAGTTGAATAAAAATAACTATCTACTATAAGTGTGCGGAGATAATTTAAGTTTGAATTCTTGATAGCTAAACATCAAAAATTATAATTCATATTTTACTATCAATTATGACAGTTAAAAAAATAGAGATAAATCTCTTAGCGCAATAAAGTGTACAATTTTATCGTGATTTGTCCGTCTTTAGCCTTTAAATTTCATTGTTTTTTCCCTTATACTATAATGTAATTCGAGGGCGGGAGATGAATTGAGAAAAACATCATAATTAAAGGAAATTGAAATTATAAACTGAATAAGAATTTATCGTACTAAAATTATTATATTCGATTGCGATCTTGCAACCCTATTGCGGATCTGTGGATAGAATGAAAAAAATAATAATCGGGATGGAAAATTAGGGGCTGATCGTAGAAGGTTGAAAATTAAGACTAATATGAATTTTTTTAATTCTAAGTCATGACAAAATAAAAATAATAATCTTGCCAAATAATTAAAGTTTATAATTAACAAATAAAAATAGGGGTTGATCATAGAGAGGTGAAAATTTAGTGTTGTATGTATTTTTTAATGCCACATTATAAAAAAATAAAAACAAAAAATTTCGACCAAAAATTAAAAAAAATTTTTTAAGGTGAACAACCCTTATCACTTAGGGGTATGAAAAATAGATAGTAGCCGATTCTCAGACCTACTGAATACGCATATAAAATTTGGTAAAAATCGGTAAAGCCGTTTCGGAGAAGTACGGTAAATAACATTGTGACATGGAAATTTTATATATTAGATAAAACTATCATTCCCAAAAAATGAAGCTGTTCCACTAAAATTTAGAAACCGAATTGAATAGCAGTCAATTGTTGATTTAAACCCAATGCGCTCTAAAATATGACTTGATAACGTAAAAAACATGTAAAAAAATATAAACACTTACAGTGTTAAGTGTTTAACTCAAACATGATTTAATAACAACTTTTGAACTATGTTTATTTTTATTATAAGCTGAGCTGGAATTGGGGCAAAACTAAACAGATTATGAAAAAAATGTTTCAAACAAGGGTTGTATGTTCTGAAATAAAAAATTTTTCCCATTCAAGAAAGTAAACTAACTTTATAGGTTTAGAATATAGCATCAAAATTTCACCAGGATATATCTTTTTCTTTTTGAATTATCTAGATGATGTCAGGCGGGCAAAATAGGATATCAATGTTCTGACATTAGTAAGTAGATAATTTTGAAAAAACCGTATCTTATTAAATAGCAGTTATTTACTTAAATTAGTGAGATAATTTGTTGACATATATTTTTTACTTTATCTGGTTATATTTAAATTATAATAAATAACTTAAGTAAGCTATTAGTCGAGTAAGCGAATGATGAATGATTGGGTATTAAACAAGCACAATTATTTAAAATTATGCCTTGAATCAATTGACAACAATAAAGTTAATTTTAGAGTATATGAGAAAAAAAATGGAAAGGGGGATTCCCCACTTAGTATCCCTCAGTAAAACAGTCTCCCTCGTTACACCGCAAAATATGTCAGATTACAAATGCAGGCAATAATTTGGTATTGAGTGTGTATACCATCAGGAATTTGTAAAGTATGTCCATTCTCAATCGTAAATCCTTGAAGGATTTTTTCAAGAAGACTAATTATCTACGACATACATTTCCTCAAAAGAATAGATAATTTAATCGGTTATTTCAAAACATTGATTCCAACATTTCTTTATTCTTTTTCTTTATTCTGAGTATAAACCACGTAAATCATCTCTTCCTTTTCACATGATACCATGTAAATTTTCAACTTTGGAATTTAAGAAATGTCTATTACAATTATTACAGGAAAAAAGTGGAGTTATTAAGGTCTATTTGTTTATTTAAGAATGTAAAACTTGCCATTTAGTTTATTGCTTTCAAGGGCTTGTAGCAAAATTAATTTTTGGCTTTTGACGCAAATATATAACACCTCCGAATTGTTTTCACAGTCAATTTAATAAACTGTATTTGTAAGATAAATGGAAATGTAAAAGAAGTTTAATGAATTATTGTCTTTGTACATGGTTAAAAAAAAAATACTTGACTGACGAACAGCATTGCATTACGGGCAAGATAATCTATAAACACCACTTTTATTAAGGATCGGGTTTATTTCCTTAGCATTAAAATTTGATTTGCCTTAATTACCGTTAGTGTATTTCTATATATAATAGTGGTAATGCAATAATGTAATGTAATTATATTTCCGAAAGAGGTTTCCAATTTGATGTGAAATACTGCCTACATGTGAGAGCGATACATAATAATTTTTTTTTAAATGAAGTTTGTGGAATTATTTGATTTTGCATAGCTTTTAAAATGACTGATTCAATTAAATTTTGCCATAAGCAACCATGTCATTTTGAACAAAAAGTTTCCCTTATTACAGAGCAGCGGCTATCTGCTTAAAAGAGTGCGATAATTTTTCTATAAAATCCGTCCGATGTGTCCAATATCAAAACTCGAAATCTGAAATTTAAATTACTTTTTACATATTTCAAACGAAATTTTTGCTATCTTTAAGGAAGTACGAGCACCAAGGCTTGATAAAAGGCTTGATTTTTTTTAAATACAAAGTTTAAATATGTCTAAACAAATTCCAAAAATTTGAAGGAGATTGCCCGATCATTTAAATAAATAATTAACTTTAAAGTTGAGTAATTTAACATTGGTCTTATGGGGTAACCTTCAAACATTGATACATTTCTGTATTTTTCTCGTAAAACTGTCGGTGAATATTTTTAAAAAACTTATGGCTGAAAGTAAATACATTAGTGATAAATTTAATTCAAAAACATTTACACTTGCCCGACTAATTAAAGTGTATTAATTAAAAGAAAAATAAATGCCGCCACTAGCCAATGTTAAATGTATATCTATATATTGAAAAAAATCATATAGTTACTGCGTTCCCCTTACCGCGCTAGAGTCGATACCTATCCCCACACCGCCTGGCGCTCGTACTTCCTTAAGTAATATTATTAATAATTTTTTTGTAAACATTTTAAATAACAATTTTTTTTATTTTTTTTTAAATGCAAGAAGACAAATTTTATGTTAAAAAATTTAACGTTTTAGGCATCATCAATGTAGACGAATTTCAAAAGTACATGTCTAACTGTACACACATCTCTTCTTTTTGACTTCTACATCCACGTACATCGTCATCCTTAAACACCTTATCACTCATTCTGTGCTACAACCCACGTACAATATTGTAAAAATATGCAAATGAAATAATATTATTTTCTTAACGACTTTTTTAGTTGATTAATTAATTAATTCAAACAAGCATGTATTAATTTATACGTTCGGATAAAATAATTTTCGTCATATGCGCGTCTCATATTATTCAAATATTTAATTTTCCAATTATTTATTATAGTTTGAAAATGGAAAATTATGTTCGTACGAAAAATTAAATAAAAAGGAATAAAATATAGCCGTATAAGATAATTCCTTTCTGTGTGGCGGACATTATGTAATTAAGTGAACTCGATTCAAGCTTCATGGATTCTTGAAAAATATTTTATTTAAACCAAAATTTTAAATTTTTTTGGAAGACTTTTTTTCTTTATACTTATGACCTGCAGAGAGAGGGAGAGAGAAACTAATCCAAATACGCACACAGCACATTTATTAACAAATAGTTTCGATGACTCAAAAACAATACATCGAAGATCTAGACATATCATTTTAGACAAGTTTTTTTTTTTTAAATTTCGAGAAAATATGTACAAAGCTTGTTTATATGTAACTATGACAGATTTTTATTTTCCGACCAAACGTACGGCTTCGGCCAAAACCAATCGAATATTTGAGCGAAGGCTTGTATTAACCGACGAAAAATGACAAATTTAAATGAACGTTTGTCAGCTGGTATGCGAACTATACAATCAAAACAAAACAACTTAACATACGCACTTGTTAATTTTTAGTTTTTCAGCCATGCTATAGATAAAAAATCAAAATATCAAATTTGATTTTTGATATGTGTAGTGATTAATTTTTGATAATAATTTTGCAGAATTAAAAAGATAAGATTAATAAAGTTATATACAGTTTATTTTGATTTTATTAAAAATCTATATCATGAGTTTATTTTCAGATTGTTTTTGTTACCGTATTACAATAAAGATTAACATTAATTTCACTGCAGCGTAATTCTTTATTACTATATCATGCATAATATCAAATAATTTTTTATAGTTTCCAACGATATTATATGACTTTTTAGCAAGTATTCAAAATTTTTTTTACTAAATTCAAATATTCGGCCTCGACTTCGGCCCTTCGACCGAAGGTTAGAAGTAGTCGAATAATTGCCTTCCACCAAAATCAAACATTCGATCGAATACTACAGATTTGTTATTATATAAGAATGACTGGTTTAATGGTAAGTATCAGTGTATTCCTTTTCAAAGGTATCTAGTTTGGATCTGTGTCGACAGTATAATTGTGCTTTTTATTTTAATTAAGTTTAATTTTCAGTTAGCCTAAGCTTTTTAATTTTGTAAAAATAAATCTATTACAACCTGATATTAAAAATAATATTTATACAAAATAAAAATAAAAATAAAATGTGATTTTCTTTTATTTATTTATTTATTAATTTTTTTTTTGTTGGTTAAAAATTTAGAAATAAAATAAATATTTGTCGAATCGCACTTTTAATCTTTTTAATACATATTCGGAACACCATATAAGCAAATAGCAGACATTACTACATCACGATTATATAATATCAAATTGTAAACAACAAAACTAAAAAAAAAAATAAAATAAACACATTACTGTAGAAAAAAATTTCATGATTGTTATAATAATTATTAAAGGTAAAAGATTTATTTACTGAAATAACAAAAAAATTCAAAAAATAATCATAAAATAAAATAAAAAATGAAAAGTACTCGGCGATTAGCATTTAATTATATTAAATAATAATTTACACATAGATACAGAGTCGCCATGTCATAATGAACAATATAATTTTTATGGTGTTTTACTGTGTAACTCTCTTATGTTTTTTATGTAGTCAAATAGAATATATAACAGTTTTTTTTTTTTTTTTTTAATTTTCTTATCGAAAGTTATTTTTTTTATTCCGAAAACCAAAATCGACTTTACAATATACCTTAAAATTGTTAGTCAGAAATTTATGACATAAACGATGCCCCGACTAACAAAGAGAGTGCACGACCTTGGGATTGTTATTTTGGAATGAGATTGATTTTAATTACTGTACGTCTGTAGGTTGTTCTCTCGTTTGAATGTTAACATGTAACGCTCAATCGTTTCGGAGAAAATTGCGTTCAAAAACTTTCGTTTCAGCTATATATACTTTATATACTAATATGGTAAAACCAAGTGGGAAGATAACATAGTTGGTAGAGGAACTATTCTCTGTTACAATTGTTTTGAAGTATATTTTTAAATAATAGTGGATAATATATATAATAAATTTATTTATTGGTCATTATGAAAATAAATAAAAGTTGAAGTATAAACCGGTAACCGATCCCCGAATGCCCAGTCCGAATAGCTCCTCAACCAACAAGGCTATCTTATTAAAATACAATAATGGTATATAATGTGTTAAAAGTTGAAACAAAAATTTTCGAACGCCAATTTCTTCGAAATTACAGAACGTTGCGTGTTATTATTGAAACGGGAGAACCCCCTATAGAGATACAATAATTAAACGCAATCTCACTCCAAATAAAAATCTCAAGGTCGAGCTCTCCCCTTGTAAGAGTAACACATGTCATGAAAGTTTAGTCGTGGAATTTGGGGAATGTTAGTTTTGCTTACGAAAAGTACAAAAATAAATGTATGTCACATCATAATGTAACATATAGACTATAATCAAGGAGTCGATTATGATGAAACCTGAAAACTTTTACAGCTCGAAAGCATATTAGATTTTATTAAAACATGATTTTTTTTGTGAAAACAGTAACGAGTTTCGTGAAAGCACATACAAAATTTTATGAATATTAAATGGACCCTGGCTCAGATAGTCTTTCCGGGGCATTAATGTAACCAAAAATTTACACTGGGCAGAGAAATATTCGGCCACTCAGTTGTAGTAACGGTCACCAGGAGAGTCGCCAGTATATGTAAGAAAAATTTAATGTTTAAATTTTGATAGCGGGTCTTTGATATGAATAATTTGTATTCGCGACTTGCAGTGTATTTTTTCTGTGACTACCACAAAAATGTGATCGCGTGTATATCGTGTTGTGTTCGAAATCGCGTTGTGTTTTATTATGTCAGTGTTTAATTTTATTGAGACATTGAATATCAGTCTAAACTTTCAACCACAATTAAGGCTTTGTACATGTCCACTGTGCCCACATCGGAAAATAGCCGATTACATGATTGAAATGATGTTCCTAAATTTATCTGTGAAAATATTTATGATACTACACATACAAATTAGAGTTTTAATCTGCAATTTGCAACGCTAAAAAATATTGAGCGCACAAACAAAATTTGAATATTGGTGTTCAAAGCATCACTTAAATAGTCCATATCCACATGTACGTCTGACCGAAGTAACGAAAGGGCAGAGCAAATTCATATTTTGGTAAAGTATTTTAAACATGAAGACTGAGTTTAAGTTCGTGAATCAGTAAAATCGGATCATTCAGTCCAATGAAACCCTAAAATGTTGGATTTTTAAATATAAAGAAGCTTTTTTTGAAATATTTTTTCGTCAAATGTTTATGTTCGCCACGTAGCTCATATTTAGCTAAAAAACAGGTATATAAATACAATATTGAATTTATGACTGTAAAGATTGGATATTTAAAGTATTTTATGAATGCTAGGCTTAAAATTTGTGTGAATCTTCATATCGAATATGAATCAATCTCTGATTATCCTATAGAGTTATATTATCATTGAAGACTTACTTATAACTTTTTGGTTTTCTAGATAATTTTTATTTGATTTCCATGCGTTGTTATGGTATTCAGTTTCGTTGCATTTTCGTCATATGTTCAATTGCAATTTCAATATGTCATCTATTTCAATTTTTTAATCGAATTTATCGATGAATACAATAATGTATATAATCGAAAAGGTATTAGCCTGATCAATTAAGTTCAAAAATACCACAACTTCAATTTTAAGAAAACAAAGTTAAAAAGTTTTTTTTTATCATAATAAAATTAATATTATTGTATATTTACTTCATTTGAATATTTAATTTAAATCAATTTATTTTTTGTTGAGTAAAAAATTTTCAGTTATATACTTTATAATTATAATTTATGTTTCAATTTACCGTTGAGTAAATTTCGTATATTCTCAATGAGAATTTATCTTCATTAATAAAAATAACTGGATAGATTTTTTTTTTTTTTTTTTAAATTTCGTGTGAACGGCACTTAATCATTTTGTTTAAACTAGATATAAATGGATTATGTCAGAGTTTAATAGTTTTAGTCTAAAGTTTATAACGCTAGCAGATATTGACCATACTAATAAAATTGTGGGTTAAGTGTTCATAGAATCACATAATTAGTCCTTATCCGTTTATCCACGGCCATGATAACTTAAAAACTGTAATAAGGTTCTTGAATGAGCAAAATCCATGACCGATGAATCAAATTTGAAACCGTAAAACATAAAACAAATATTCAAAAAATAATTTTTTTTTTGTTTACAACTAATGTTTCAGACATTTTTTCATAAAATTCCATAATAGGGAAGATGTGTAAATTTTTTTATCTCTTCACTTGAAGCATCATTATTTCATGAACATGAATTTAAAGTTATTTGAAAAAAATTTTAAATAATAGCTCAAAATTCTTAATTCAACAAAGAAGGACATTTGTATTAATGACATTATACATAGTAACGCACTTATACACACTTTCCTTCAAAATTTAAGATAAATAATGCTAGTATGCACAAATGAGTGGATTCAAAATAAAAATTTTATATAAATTACATTAATATTCCAATTTTGTTGTGCAATTTTTCTATAGAAAATGTCCGGTTCTTATAGAAAACAATATTATAGCTTATTATATTAAAACAATCTTTAAGTGATTCGGTTCTTGAATCAATTTTAATTTAATTTTCAAATTTTGTTTGGTATTGAACCTAGTTTTTCACATTTTAACAGCAAATTTTTTATTACATTTTCTCTATTTATGCTCAAAATTTAGCTAATAAATACAAATTATTATTATTATTATTATGTACTTATGTATTTATAACTGTGTAGACTGGATATTTATAGTATTTTATGAATGTTAGTTAAAAATAGTTCAAACAATGATATTCAATCATATGTCGAGTATCTAAAAATTTAAATGTGTTAGTTACTTTGTTTTATACTTGTTTTTTATGTATTCAATGTATCAATAATTAACGTTTCTGGATGTTTGAAAATCGAATATGGTAAGAGCTCATATACATTTAATGTATTTATTGTGTTTATTGAAGTAACATGTCGTTTGATAAGATTGATTACTCTCTCAACAGTTTTGCATCAATTAACAAAAGTTTCTATATAAGAGATTCGAATCGATAGTTTTTGTGAACTTCTCAAAAAAAAAAAAATACTTTTATTGAAAGTAACTCAACTATTATTAAAATATTTTGTTTCATTCAATTTTTAATTTTTACACTTTTATTTCTTTAACAACAAATATTTTTTGTTTTTGTGAAAAATTTAAAATTTCCAAACAGCTTTACCTTAAGGTACTTTTTTTAAGAAATGTATAAATTTTAAGAGATTATGTGTAGTCAGTATTTTCAAAAAATGCGATTTATTTTCTTAAAATAAATCGTATTTTAAATATTTTAAACATTTATTTTTGACAAGTCAAACTGACTATTGATTTTCGAAACATCCCACTTATATTAAAATAAGTAAGCATAAAATTTATTAATTAAATTATTTATTTTTTTTTTTTTTTGAAATATTTTAGAAATAGGAATCCCCTATTTTACTTGAATTCAAATGAGACGGAAAGATGTTGTGTTCATTAGTGAAGGGAATTAGTCACGGGAATTTCAGAACAGTGTTCGAAAAGGATGACAATAACTTTTGAAACAAGTTTCTTATGTTTTTTTTTTTGTAACAAATTGTGATACGATAAAGTTTAAAGATAATGCAAAAATTCGGAACAATTAATTTATTAAAAAATTTAATTATTTCAAATAATAATTATTAAAAAAAGTCATTTGTTTGACGTTTTTGACTGCACTTAAATAAAACCTTAACAAATTTGCCGTTTACGGGATAATTACACAAAAAATTAATTGTCTAACGCGTATTTCCATTTAAAGATAAAGTGAGAAAATTTAGACTGATGAACAAATGCATTCATTTGTAAATTTTCTTGATTTTTTATAATTTGCTTGCTACTACTATACACACAAAAAGAATATACGTTATACTTCATACTTTTTGTATCTTTTTCTCACGTTACGTATCATTTTTATTTAAATATTTAAATTTGCGTTTAAATTTCATTTTATATTTCCATAATTGACTTGAGTATTAAATTTTTAAATACTTCAATTTGAGCGTCTTTATTTCGCGAACATGGATTTGCAGTTATATTTTAAAAATATTAAAAATAAGCAAGATATGGACATTTAAAATTTCTTATTTAACAAAGAGGGAAATACCTACGAATTACAGAATAGAAAACATAGAATAGAAATAAATCTTTGATGTTTTTTAATCAATTTAAATTTCATTGTCAATGTTTGCTGTAGTATTGAATCTAGTTTTTATTTGAAATACAGCAAATTTAGAATCAGTTCAGTACCCTAAAATTGGTCAAATTGGTTCATAATATTAAGTTATAATATATTACGAGATAGTCAAAATTTATTCAAAACCGAATACGTAGCAATAATGATTTTAGAATCTGTTAATACATTCCAATAAAATCGTATGAAAAAGAAAATAAAACATAAGAAAAAAACATATATTATACTTTAGAAACTAATTTTTCCTAATTTTATAGTCCCCAAAATTGTTATCATCGCGGTGAACACGTACAATGGAACTTATCACCATTGAAAAAGTGAGATGACACAAAACCATATAATAATAATAAATAAAAATCAAAGAATAATAAAACGCCAAAAAATCTCATAATTTTGATAAGATCCCCATATGTTCAAATACGTTCCTGCTTCCATTGTATAATAGTACACACACAACGTCTACGATTCTATCACACATATATTAACTAGCCAAAGTCATCGTATTCAAATGTATAGTAGAATCAAATACCCAATACCATTCTTAAGAGATTAGATGTAAAAGTAATATATTTTAGAAAAATATAATATATTTGTCTAATTTTGATTTCAAAATTATTTAAATTACAAGTGCACTTTGGATTTATAGAGTCATTATTAAGTAATGAATAAATATTATTTTATTTTGGAAATAAATAGAGGAAAGTAGGTAAAATTATTGTAAATGACCAAACTGTGGGTGGAGTTGATACAAATCTTTACGATACTTAAAATTTAATAAAGCGGAGTTATTAAGGTCTATTTGGTTATTAAAAATTGAAAAATTTGGGTTATTTAATTTATTTATCAGCAGGGCTTCTGGCAAATGAACTAGTACTTTTTCTAACTTTTCCATTCATCTTACCATACAAATCATAAAATTGATATCGAAGTCAATTCGGAGGTGTTACATATTTGCGACAAAAGCAAAAAATTAAATTTGCTACAAGCCCTTGAGAACAATAAACTAAATAAACACCAAGTTTTACAATCTTAAATAATCAAATAGACCTTAATAACTCCCTTACATAAAACTTTAAATTTTAAATATCGTCAAACAGTTAATCAGCTCCATCCACAGTTTCTTCATTCACATTAATCTTACCTGATTTCCCTATATATTTACAAAATAAAAGAGTAATTATTCATTTCTTCATAATGACTTTATAAATCGAAAGTGCAGTCGTAATTTCTTAAAAATTTTTAAAGTAAAACCTAAATAAAGTTAATAGTTTCCATTATTTTATAGTAATATATTTGTTTACGTGTGGTACGTAAACAGAAATGTGAGGTTTTATACGTAAACCAGACAATGCAAATAATTTGAGGTTCTGAAATTGTTTCATATTAAGGCTAGTTGAACTTCTAGAGGATATGAATGTGAACACAAATTTTTCTTTCTATGTGGTTAAGTTTTCAAATTACTGGATTCTAAGAAATGCATATAATTGATTAAGGAATTTTTCAAAAGTTGTTTTTGAATTTAGCAAATTTACAAAAACGAATTCAAATGGGCGCTTTCCACACAAAAATTGCACCTTAAATTTTTTCAATCTTTCTTCAACCAGTTTTTTCATATTTTATTAAATTCTTTTAATTCAAGAACAAAGCATAACATATATTTATTTTGGCGTAAATTTTTAACATGGAATTTACATTAGTTTAGGAGATAAAATAAGAGATAATTGATATATGTACAATATGTCACATTATGAAGGGTGTAACGCTAACAAATATTGACATCGTCAACAAATTTTGGTATTAGTGTTTGGTATAGGGGTTTGATTGATCATTGGCTCAACTTTTGAACAATAAAAACAAGAAAAATTAAAAAACAATTTTTTTTTAATAAACAACCTTTGAAACATTTTTTCATAAAATATTTGGATTCGCTGCAGTTTAAGCTCAAATATACATATATTATTACAATACACTTATATATATTTATGAATGGATATGTAGAGTATTTAATGAATTCCAGAACTCAATCATATGTTGAGTACCTAAATAGTTAACTCTGTTACTCTTCACTTGTTAAGGTTTATTTTGCAATAATAAAAATTTTAAATATAATGATCGCAGTTATTAAAATTTATATCATAAATTTTTATTTGGCTTTGAACAGAAAACAAAATTTTAATTTCTAAATCTCAGTATTTAAAAGAATAGTTTCGTATTTTCTGTTTCTTTTCTTTTTTGAAATCACCACGTTTCGTTCTGATAAATTTGCTTAGTTTAAAAAATATCTTTTAATTTATTAAATGAATAACTTTGAGTAACATACTTCGAAAACTTAACCTAGTACAAAGAAAACATTGTATGCTCTCATTCATACTCTCGCAGTGTTGCCAGATGTGGTTTTGGTTACAAAACGCTAGCCCAAACGACATAATTTTATCGTTTAGCTACTGATAGCTAATCTGACCATATTTGAGTATGTACATTCTATCTTGTAATGTTTTACATTCTATCTTGTCTATATATAAGATGATTGGAGTCATCACATACATTCATACATTGCACTTAGTCACTTAGTCTTATATACACTATACAAGGTGTTGCAATAGCTGATTTTTATTTATAACAATAATAATTATATTTTAAAAGTAATATATATATGATAAAGTACATATGTTTAAATCCTAAATTGTTATTAAAAATTATTTTTTTTGGCAATATCATGTTTATGACTACTTTTGACTACTTGAAACCCTTCAAAATAGCGTTTTTTTGTAACTATCTGGCAGCTCTGTCTAGATGTAAAACTAGACCTTATAATGGAAAAATTTCAGAACTTCACATTTTTTCCACTACCGCCTCATATTTATAATGTAACTTGGTTGTTGGTTGTACTTATACTTTACGTTATCATAAATAGCCAAAGTCATCGTATATGCTGTATTCATAGATACATAAACGTACAATAAATATCTTAAAAAACATTATTTTATTTTTCTATCTCTGATACATTTTGTAACTGTAAATCGTGTTTTGAATATATTTCAATATTAACAGAACACATATAGTAGTCAAATAAGCAATAGTGCATATGACTTTTAGAATGTTGATCAATACCTTTGGACTACAGTCAATTATTATTAATCAATAAGTGCAGGTCGCACTAAATTTTTTTAATTGAAACGTCTTTTGTAGTACTGAGTCTAATTTCACATTTAGATGTGAAATATAGCAAATTTAGAATCAGTTGGGTAATGTAACCTATTGTAGGTTCCTAATATAACAAAATAATTTGTGGTATTCCATAGTATTAATGATGTTAGGTGAATAAATAAATTTACACACTTCAATTTTTTATTTTTGCTCAACCACTTTCTTTTATTCTAATTATGCGACATGTTTCGGATGTTACTCCATATGTATTTTATACATCTTATAAAAAATATTACGATTATATATGCAAATAAAAATGTAGACCGTCACCAAATTAGCAACGACTTACCATTATTATTAATTCGTATTTATAAAATACAAAATATTTGATCTAGAAAATTAAGTAGAAAAATTGAGATTTATTCGAAATATTTATTTGATGATATTTACGTTAAATACCAATTTTATAAAGTGACAAATAACTAAAACGTACAATCGTGTGTATCATTTCATAAATGGAAGTATCGCTTTTTTCGTAGAGAAAAAATTATTTTATATCCCTGGCATCGAAGAACATATTAAAAGCAAAAAACTGCCGCTTTATATTTTTATTTTTTTCTGCAAAAGTTTAATAAAGGCAGTAGAAGTTTCAACAATTAATATATTTTATTGGAATTATATATTTTTTTTCAATATTCCAACCGAAAATAGGTTAAAATTAATTGGAAGATCCCAGCGTTTGTTTATTTTCTCCAGCATATAAATTCACAAGTATATTGATAAAAGATCACGCCCGCTTTTATGTTGAACAATTCAAATTACCAAAAGCTCAAAATATTCATCTTTAGAGAAAACAAGAGGAGTTTTAAAATAGTTGCATTAACTTTTCGAAATCGCAACTATAACGACCACAAAATACCTTTTAAATCTCTAGAATTTCTGTTTGTTTTTCAGGTAGAACGTATCTGATATAACTACAATTTCAAACAGTTGTCAACGGCGTACTCAAATAAATATTATTATTATTTTCCAATTTGTATTTCATTTTACATTTGTATAAATAAAGACAAAATCTATCAAATCAACAATGAATGAACGATGAAACTTTCAAGTCACACAAAGCGTTTAAAATTTTCGAGAGAATCTAGTTTCAGTTAAGCAAGGATTTAAACTTGTTTTTAGTCAAGATTTGCTTTCAGTAAATATGGAATATCCCAAATACTATTTCTTTCATTAACTTGATATTTTAAAGAAGTATATTCAAGATATTGCATTTCAACTAAAAAAAATAAATAATAATAAATAAATAAATAAAAAAACATTTTTGGAAAATTAGGATGTTACTAAACCCTTTAATTAAAAAATGCATCGACAAAAAAAAACATGCAATTATACTCAAATAAACAAATAAGTGAAGATAAGAACTAATAGAGTCAATTGATAAGATACTCAACATATTGTTACGTTATTTGTATTTTTTTTTTTTTTAATTATTAATGAGAAGTCTAGGATTTTTCGAATAAATTTAGATATTTTCCCCAATTTCCTAGATCAAATTATTTTGTATTTTATAAATACGTATTTCGACTACAAATTAGTCATCATCAGTATGAATTAGCTAGTTGTAATTATTCTCTGAGGAGATGTTACTCGTTGCTAATTTGGTGACGGTTTGCACAGGTATACAGGTGTTTGTGTATTTTATACACAAATAACCCAACACAATTTAGTTCTTTTTTCTAATCAACAAAAATAGGTTCAAAAAAAATAGGTTGCTTACTTTAACAAGCTGAGTTGATAGAGCGAAACACTTTGATACGAGCAGTCGTCCTAGTCACATCTTACAAAAAGTCAGTTGAATTGCAGACGGAACTTGAACACAATATTTCACAAGAAGGGGAGTACTAATTAAAAAATAATTATAACTTGATATTTGGGTATAGTGATTTTTATATTTGGAGATACCATGTGCTCTTCAGTATAACTTAAAGTAACTTCCTTTTTTTTCTAATTTAAAATGTAAAGGGTTTATATTTGTATTAATTGAATAATTTTGATATCAATATTTTATAATATTCAATTGTAATTATTTTCACAATAGTGTTGTCCTTTTAAATATGTTTACTAAAATAAATTGAACTAGTGTGGTCCATATTCTCTTTCAATATTAATGTTGAATATTCATCTTTTGAGTACGTTTTTCTTTCCTAAATAATAATTTTTAATTAGTTTACGATGGAGAAATTATGAAGCATTACTCCAAAGAATGTCAAACATTTCTTCCAGTTACGATTCCTAAAACCTCTGGACCTGATGGTAAATTATTACACATTTATTTGAATACGTCAGGTTGGGCCCAGTACAATTTTATCTTGTGCACTCTAAAAGTGTAATTTTTCTATTATAACGGAATATTCCAATATTCCGATTGTTCTTTTATTTCATATCCTTTATATTAAATTATTTATTTTAATAAATCATTTACCTAGTAATCTTCTCTTTCAAAAGTAGTTTTGAATGTCCTTGTAGATGAAATCACTTTTCATTTTTATCTTAATACTTCGTATTTTTTTTATTAGTTAATTAAATTGTATTAGTTTAATTATCTAATCTTTCGTTATTTGATAATTTAGTGATATATATAGTATATTTTAATTCCCCTCCCCCCTATATCTTTATTATTTTAATTTTAGCTTCAATATAATTAAGTATCATTGTTTGGACTATTCTTATTTAGCATTCATAAAATACTATAAATATCTAGTGTATGCAGATGTACACAATTGTATATATGTATTGTAATTACCAATATGAGATAATTAGCTAAATATGAACCTAAGCCGTAGCGCACCCTAACATTTTACGCAAAAGTTTTTCAAACAAAGGTTGTTGATTTCAAGGAAATAAACATTTTTTTTTTGTTTGAATTTTTCTTCTATCTTTTACAGTTTAAAAGGCGGGTCGGATTCATTGCACCCAATGAAACGCTTTTACTCATTCACGAACTTTTTATGTTAAGAATAAGTCACCAAAATTTCAGCTCGTGATTTCTTTTTTTTTTTTTTTAGTTATCGTTATGACGGACGAGCAGATGGACAATCGGAAATGGAACAACTGGAAACTGATTAGGTGTTTCTATGAAAACCTATACCAAAATTTTGTTTGTGTTGTCAATATTTCTTACTCTTACAATCTTTAGACTAAAATTAATACAGTCTGACATATTATGTTTGTCGAATATAAAAACACGACGAGGTTAATCTTCCACGTTTAAATTAAAATTATAAAATACTCTAATTTTATAAAATAACTTTTTAACGAAAATTATTAAATACTCAAAATTTATGGTTTATTTTACATTTTTTTTTAAGAATGAAATCTTTTGGATTGATTAAAAATATTGATTCTGATGAGACATATATAGACAAACGTAGTTACTTTCGTATTTAAAATATTAATATAGGAAAATTATTTTAAACACCTTCACCACACACAAATTTTCAATATCATTTTTTCGGTTATTAAACCAATAACTTTGAACAAGAAAGTTAAAAACTTGTGGTGGGTGCTGTTGGGTGATGTGATGCTGTTGTGTAGTTAACTAGTTAAACTAAAAGATGTCTTTTTTGAAATAAATGAAGGCAAAATGTTTTATTGAATTTTTAACAGTATCTATAATCTGTAGTAGTATGCTATGACTTGGTATCGTGGTGGTTGAGGTTGGTTGGTGTATGCTGGGTTGTGTAAGACGTATAACCCATTGATATCATCCTTTACAATGTATCTATTTTATATTGGTGTACATAAATCAAATCTTTTTGGTGGTTGTGTGTGAGTGTAGCATCTGAATCATCATCATCATCGTCTTCGAGCATACCCTTTTTTATGTACTAGGTTCTAGTTAATCTGAGCATTAATATAAGTAACCTGTTAGTTTATGGATGTTTGGGAATATATAAGTGGCGGGAAAAGTGTATGGAATTATTTTAATTAACGATTATAGTTATATTAAAATACAAATATTGTTCAGATTCATTAAGTCTTAGACTGGAAAATTATAAAATTATAATAATTAAAAAAAAAATTAAATTATTGCTGTTTTCATCTTTTATAAAAACTTTTTTTTTTCAGCGTATAGACTTTAATTCAACTTTAAATACAAAAGTTTATTCGATTTTATGTAATTTATTAATAACTGAACATTTTGATCACGACGTCTGGTGACCAAAAAATAAAAATTTTAGTGTGTACTTTAATATATAAGTATATGAAATAATTAATGAAAATAAAGTGAAAAAAAAAATTAATTAACAAAAATGGAATTCACGAAATCCTGATTCAAAAAATAAGAGTAGAGTTTATTGTGCTGTAAATAGTTGGGGTTGTAAATCCCATGAAAATTTAGAAACTAGTTTTTATGCATTACCTAAACCGGTTAGTAGTTTTGTTTATACTAAAAATCATTTTGGGAAAAACGATATAAATCTTCATTTGTGCTCATTACATTTTAAGAGAAGTGCTTTTATTTTACCAGGTAAGTTGACAATGTTTAAATTTATGATTTATAAATTTAAATAAATTTTATTTTTGCAGATTATTACAAAAAAGATTAATTAAAAAAAAAAAAAAAACATGTGTTCCATCATGTAATTTGCCGGGTTCTTCTAAAGTATCAGTTCAAACTGAAAAAGAAAGACGCACGATATCCGCGTCGAATGAATCGAACCTCGAAAAAAGAACCAGTTAAGAAATAAAAAATATAAGTGAGGATTGTAATATTGCAAATTTGGATAATATTATACCTAATAAAAGTGGTGAGTATTTTTTTACTAGTGATAATGTTGTTGAAATACCTTCGGAAAAATGCTGCAATGATTTTGGACTTCAAGTGACAACTATATTTATATTCATGGATTTTATTAAATTTACGAACACCAACATGAATGCAATCGTATGAAATCTTGGATTTGTTTGTTGAGTTTATTAATGATAATTATAGACAAAGTATACACAAAACTAAAATCAGCTTAAAAGATAAAATATTCATGACGTGTGTGAAATTAAAATAGAATCTTGAAACGGGACCTACGAAAATTTCGTCCATATTGGTGTAAAATCAGCCGTTTTCGAGATAAAGCCAATTTTCAATTTTCATTACCCTATATAAAATGAAAATTTTTTCACTGTTCTGCTAATAAGATATGTAAAAATTCCTGTTAATTGACACATATGTACACGCACAAGAATATTTTCCTTACAATTAATTTTTCAATGATTTTCAGATATGATTTGTGCATTAGTTTTCTTAACAAAAAAAACGTAAAACGAAACGAAAATTTCATCCTTTATACAATAAAACAACTGTTTCCGAAATATATCAAATTTACAATTTACTTAACACCATAAAATTATATGAAATTAATACTTTCAATATTTTAACCACTTTTTAGCAAATGTCCGATTATAATTATTTCTGCGTGTTTATTATTTTTCTGAGTTGGATTTGATCTAACTCAGTGAAAAATTTTGACTATGGTGAACATAAATAAATAAAATTCACAACACTAGTTTCATATAAACTTATGAGTAACTCTTTCCGTGCAAACAATACGTAGCCATGTTTTTTAACCCCCGTCTATTGGTCCGTTGTGAATGGTTAAATTATTTTAGAATATATTATAAATTGTTTGGAGTATGATTTAATAATTTTTTTTACAAATTTAATTTATCTTATACATTAATTTATTCTTATATTATGTTATCGTATCGTATATTATGAAATCCAGTTAACATCGTAAAACGTTCTTACTATCCCTAATTATGTTATTTTATGTCACACTGAGTATAAAAAACACATCATTTTAAGATTTAAATTGAAGAAATTTGATATTTTTGTAGATTTTACCTATTTATCATTATGAATATTAATAAATATAATACTAAATGCTTATTCTATATTGCTATGAAATCGCTTTGTAATAATATATCTAATAACTATAAAGATATTAATTATCTTGATTTTTCCAGTATCGGGACCCTCCCATTAATAGTTTAAAATTTCGTTAAAAATGTGTCCGGAAAACAGAAACCATTTTAAAAAAAATCCAAACCATTCAAAATTGATAAACACCAAACCCATTAACTTGAAACTTCAAACCCATAAGCCCCAAGTCCTTAATCTCAAATCTATAATATCCTACAAACCAAATAATCCCTCCAATACAATAAACGTCAATTGTTCTAACAAAAATTTCAAGAAATTCCAAACCAAAAATCCTAAACTCTTATCCCTCAAGTTAAGATCCATTATTGATTAAAATTTTCTAATGGTGACCTGAATTAAACAAAAAAAAAAATTAATAATATCTCATCCCACTTTTCTAAGACGAATCTGCTATAGCTTATTAAAGGTCACTTTTTTAAATTTTTTTCAAAAAGTGTTTACATGAGAGCTCACATAGATGTAATTTTAAATATTTAGAATGTATTTAAAATTCCATAGAACAGTTCCACAAGTGATCCATTTATTAGAAATTTTTGAGGATGGTAATTATTTAACAATTTATAATTTTTGATCTAGATAGGACCTATTTATGCTAAAATTAAGCATTGAAAAATTCTATATCATAATTTATTCTGTGATGTGTTTAATATTTCAAGAGGTGAAACATGAAAAATTAATTAGAAAATTTTATCTCTGTAAATTCTTCAGATACTCGACATATGATAGATGATCATTGTAGGGACTAATTTTAATTAGCATTAATAAAATACTATAAATATCTAGTCTATACAGTGATATGTGTATACATGCATATTAATAATATGTATTGTTATTACCTATATGTGTCTATTAGCAAAATTTGAAATAAAATTGTAGAGAACTGAAACATTTATTGAAAATATGTTTCAAAAAAAAGTTATTTATTTCAAAGAAATTAACATTTTTTGTCTTTGAATTTTTCTCCTACCTTTTATGTATGTGCGGTCAATATTAGGTAGCGTTACAAACTTTAGATTAAAATTAATATACTCTGACATATTAAGACTGCCGAGTATTAAAATAGCATGTGCATTAATCTTACGCTTTAATTGTACTTGTTAACAAACATTGGTGTCTTTATCAAAAACAGCTTAGATATCAATTTTTACTCAACAATTTTGATTGCAGTTGCATTGTACAGTATATACTAAATATCTCTCAGATGCGTTAAAAGAATTATTGCTCTACTTACATAAGCCTATGTAGTGTACTACTTAGGCGTATGTACTAACACGTAGAGTTATGTGTGGTTGGGTATTCGAGAGTATTCGTCGCGAACTAAGGAACATAATTTATCAAAATATGTGTACATACGAATATTTATGTGTGCTTAATCATTTCTATGTAATAAAAAAAATTTTGTTTTATAATTATCGTTTAAAGATTAATTGATTTCATAATTATTATGTTTTATTCAAGAATTTTTAAGTAAAAAGAAATTTTGTTGACACTGAGTTGAGATATGTAGACACACTTTCCTATTTGTACTGTAATAGACTACAGGCCCATGTCCAAAAAATGGATGGGTCATATGAACCATCAGGTGACGTATATAGGACGATATAAGAGCATAAAATAATAAGATTCAGCGCTATGCTGTCACTTGTAAGCTGTCCAACTGAATGCTGGTGAGAATTCAAAAGTGCAGGTAGAGTGAGTACATTTAGGTCATATATTTTTGTACGGCATTTTTACTATCGACAGATCCATGAAAAATAATAAGAATGCGCGTAGGGCCGTAAAAAATGGTGCGCCACAAAGTCGGTAAATTTTTTTGATTTTCTGACAATTTCCAGGGTAAATTTGGTCATTTCATTCTGTACGGCATCAGTTTCATACTGTTTCAATACAGCTTCTAATCCGTTATTCCGCAACGCCGTACAAAAATCATGCGACAAGGGGAGAAAATCGAGGGTTGCAACCCCCTCTCTTTTCTAGGCCTGGTGGGGGGGGGGTGATTTAATTTAGTGGATAATATGTATAAAATACTAGACAAGCTATATCATCAGTGCCTATCATATTTCGTTTAAGGCATATTATCATATAAGACTATTTACATAGTTTAGTTTGCAAGGTGAATTCGTGATCAACTGATTGAGAGACTCTCCCAATGTTAATTATGGTAATTACAACGTATAAAGTATAAGATTCACCGTGCTGCTTGAACTAATTTTCAGAGTGCGGAAATATAAAAGTAATTTCATTACACCATTTTTCAAATTTGCTATCATTTACTTGTCAAGTCATAAGAAAAAAATAGAAATAATCAATAGTATTTATAATCATTTTTTTTCATATTTATAATTTAACAAATACCGCTTGTAAAAAAAATTTAATAAAATTTGTTTATACAAATGTACGTTATACTTTTAATTAATGTTTTTCAGTTTTTAAGGCAATCATAGGAAAATTGATTTTGTTATCTTATAAAACGTTCGCTTCAAAATCGACCAGAATTGGACGCATGTGTTAAAAATGCAATCTATAACTGACCATTTATCAAACAACAGTATTACAAGTTATGAAAAAAATGTTTTCTACGTTAAAAGGGCACTTCTTAATACCTTAACATTTTTAGGAAATTAATAGATGTATTATTAATATTTCACTTAAAATTTTTGTATATTATTTTCCATAGTATTCTGTTTCGATAGCTTTGATAATAACTGTTGCCAGAAATATTTATAAATAAAAATTTCATTTAGGTATGTGAGGAGGTTATATGAAACAAATGTAAATACAGAAGTTGTAGATCTCTTTATTACCTACAACTTTGTCATTTACTTTTTTATCGATAGGATTTTATTACCTTATATTTGCTATAACTTACCTCCTTTTACTTCCCGACCTCCGATCGCCTGTAAATTATTTTTCCTTTCACTTTTGTTTTATTGTCTTCCATTCCCAATGGGTTTCATCCTACTTTAATTGTTTTCTAACTTTCAACAATTTTTAAAGGACTCTACCTGGTCTATTGAATGTCTCTGGAAATTCTAATTCTAAGTTGATGGCGGGCTCCTGCCCAGTGAACACATGACTTTAATATGACGTCATATAGAGATCATATAGAGATCATAATTTTTTGACGTAAATATGACATAATGATGACTTAATTCATGATTTCAATATGATGTCATATTGAATGACATCACTATTACATAATCCTGACATTAAATTTGACTTTACTATGATGTCATTTCTATGATTTCAGTGTTACGTAAAACTGATGTCATATTTTAATCACATTGTGACGTCATATCCAAATCACAAGCTTATGTAATATTTACGTCACATCTAAATCATACAATTATGTAGATAACGAGTCATTATCATAAAATGTAAATGTGACATCAAAATTCAATCATATTCTTACGTAAGAAACAAGTCTTACTGTTACGTAAAACTGATGTCAGATTTTAATCACACTGTGACGTCATGTCGAAGTCACAAGCTTATGTAATATTTACGTCACATCTAAATCATACAATTATGTAGATAACGAGTCATTATCATAACGTAAATGTGACATCATAATTCAATCATATTCTTACGTAAGAAACAAGTCTTACTGTTACGTAAAACTGATGTCATATTTAAATCACATTGTGACGTCATATCGAAGTCACAAGCTTATGTAATATTTAGGTCTCATCTAAATCATACAATTATGTAGATAACGAATCATTATCATAACGTAAATGTGACATCATAATTCAATCATATTCTTACGTAAGAAACAAGTCTTACTGTTACGTAAAACTGATGTCATATTTTAATCACATTGTGACGTCATATCGAAGTCACAAGCTTATGTAATATTTACGTCACATCTAAATCATACAATTATGTAGATATGCGCAGTAGATATGCGTATGCGCAGTATCGTCTATAGACATATATTCAGTGTCTCGTGTCGTCTAGTCATACACACATAAAAAAAAAGTTATAATTAAATAATAACATCAAAGTGTCGACATAAGAACAAATGTTTTAAATACAATTTATAATTGAATTTGTTGTAAAATAAGTGTAAGTGTTTTATTTCATACTTAATTATTATAATAATAATTCTTAAATCATTCTAACCTAACTCCCATGTAAATAAGCATGCCTCACTAGTTATGCATTAGAATTTTTAGATAAATAAGTGGTAATATAGATGGAATTGGAATAATATTAATAATTTCTAAATTTCTTGTATATTTGTTAGGCAATTTTTTTATTTTTAAAAGTTTGAAATTGCTTTATACCTGTATTTTAATTTTCATCCTGTAACCGGTAATATTTTAAAAATGTAAAGTTTATTTAAATATCGAAAGCTTCAAATAATTTAGAATATTTTCTAATATAAAAAGTTTTTTTTTTTAGTGAAACATATAATGGGAAAACCATATGCAGTGGTTTATTTTATTGAACAGAAGTCTTATTCAGAAATTCCAAGTAATTGGCTTTTGAGCACAGATGAATCTACCGAAGTAACTGGGTGCAAATGGTTACCCCCAATGGTTAAAAATTTAAATTTTCAACTTAAAAACCGAGTCACACCTCCTGATCATTGGCCTACTTATGAAGTAAAACTTTTGCGATACTGTGGTAACTAATATAATTTTTAAGCCATTTATTTTAATTATCAGAGTATAACTTTATGTTTAAAATGTGGTTGATTATTTATTAAATAATATTTTTCTTGAAGTTATATTATATCGACAAAAAATACAATAGCCAATTGATTATTTCAACCGTTATTAAAATAATTTTCTAATTCATAAATAATAAATAAACTTCTTTTCAAAACTTGTTAAAGACATGAATAATTATTGTGGTTATTTCTGTTGATTTAGATTCATTGGATCAAGCTAGAAAAGCTGATGAGGATTCTGATTATTCAGCTTCAGAAGGACCATAAGGAAAGGGGCACCGATCAAAATTTCTTTCGGCTACCGCTGCTGCTGCTGCAACTTCTAAATATTCTCTCACTGTTATTAGTTCTGATGATGAAAATGATAAAAATGGAAATAGTTAAAAATCAGCTAAAATTTGTGTACTTTGATTTAAAAAAATATTTTATGCTACATAACATTCTGGCCACACTTTACAGCGACTGAAATGCCGAAGATGAATAAAAAAATTCAGACAAAGAACATCCTAATAATAATGATCAATCTCTTGAGGTACAGAGAGAGCTCTGGAAATAATATGACAAGCGATGCTCTATCAGACCTTATAAGTGATAAGAATAATAACTTGGTTCGAATCAAAAGGACAAAAAATGATGAATTTTCGAAGGACAATACTGTAATCAATGATCATGGTACATCTGTTGACCCTGTGCATGATGATAACATAATTGATGGTGATGATAATGACGATGACAACCGCTTTCATACTATCAATGGTACTAATATTTGCTAAAAATTTGTTTATTTGTTGTCAAATATAATAAATACTTAAGAGTTTCCTTTGAATTTATGATTTTCATTGGTTTCAGATAAGTTGGATTCGTGTTTAAGACTTCTCGGTACATTGATGGTGGACATGAAAGATCTAAAGCAACGATTTAAAGTGTTGATTTAAATATCTAATTAAAGCTAGTTTTATTTTTACTTCTATTTTCTAAAAAACAATTAAAAAAGTTAAAATAAGTGTTGATTTAAACATCTGATTAAAGCTAATTTAGTTTTTATTTATTTTTTTTTTTTGTTCACTTTTTAACTTTTTAAATTGTAGTAATTTCAATAAAAAACAGAATATAAATGTTTCCGAAGTGTATGCCTTATAAAAACTATAAGTCTGTAAATCGAAAAAAATTCACGTTATGTTTTGTACACACAAATTTTATTTACTGGAATCACATTCAAAAAGTGAATACTAGTGATACTCAAATGACTGATTAGAACTCATGTAATTATTTTATTTAGTTATAACTTCTTCACTTTTTGAATTTAAATAATTCCAATAAAAAATACAACAAATGTTTGTAATATTTATCATTTATAAAGATATGAATACGTGGATGAAAAAAATGCACGACATGTATGACGTGAATTTACTGATTAAAACTAAATTTATTATTTTTTTTTATTATTTAACTTTTTTACTTTTCGAATTTTGATAATTCGAAAAAAAAAATTAATATTTGTGTTTTTGTGGCTGTCAAATTTAAGTATTAATAAATAATTTCCCATTTTAAATTAGACATGATTGATTGATCATTGCTCAAAAGATTTCAAATTATTTTTCATATGTTTATCCATGAATATCCATTTACTTAATTATCTTTATGATAGAGTGATCTACATGTTATTTACAATACGCTGTAAATAATATTGTAGATTCTAAAAGAACAAACTAGATATCATTAAATCGATATCATTATTATATCATCTTGATGTCAGTTACGTCACAACAGAGTCCATTCTACCTAGTCATATATACGTAATTGGAGAAAAGAATTTGATGTCACCATGACATCATCGTTATATCAGCGTCAGTCCATTACGTAAGAATGGAGTCAATTCTAAGTCATATGTACGTAGGTAATTAGAGAAAAATAAAAATGACGTCACCATGATATCATCGTCATATCAGTCTAATGTCAGTTACGTCACAACAGAGTCCATTCTACCTAGTCATATATACGTAATTGGAGAAAAGAATTTGATGTCACCATGACATCATCGTTATATCAGCGTCATGTCCATTACGTAAGAATGAAGTCAATTCTAAGTCATATGTACGTAGGTAATTAGAGAAAAATAAAAATGACGTCACCATGATATCATCGTCATATCAGTCTAATGTCAGTTATGTCAGAACGGAGTCAATTTTAAGTCATATGCACGTAGATGATTTAAGAAAAAAACTTGATATCACCATGACATCATTGTTATGTCAGCGTCATGTTTATTACGTCAGAATGGAGTCAATTCTAAGTCATGTACGTAATTAGAGAAAAAAAATTGACGTCACCATGATATCATCGTCACATCAGTCTAGTGTCAGTAATGTCAGAAATAATGATATATATATATGCTCGTATGTGATTTGTACGTAAATGCTGACATATCATGACGTCATTATGACATCAATTTATTACGTAATTGTTTTCACTGGG
>CM035596.1:18520599-18631344 GCA_020423425.1 Chrysopa pallens
CAGGTACTAGTAATTTTGGTATGAATATTTATATAATCACTTAATTAATCCATTTTTGTATATTTGTTTGTGCGTTATCAAGAAGCCTATTCAAGTCCTACAAAGTGAGTAAATGGTACAAAATAAAGAAAATCTGACAATGCGTGCCATAAAATTATAACCCAACCTTTAAGACAAAAGAGATAGAAAAAAAAATACAGAAAATATTTGTTTCTTAAAAACAAACAACTTTTATTTTAATCATTTTTGCGTTCATTGTTAATATTCTTCACAATTAAACATATATCCGTATTACCTACCTAATTAGTGTATTTTATTAATGATCGAATGTACTAATGATACACTAATGCACTAATTGTACTAATTCGAATAATGATCGAATTAGTCAAATCATTGATACTGAACCAGATGTAGGACTATAAAACAATTATGTCTTATATTTTTTATCTTCCCTTGCTAATCTATACTTTGATCAATAACTCAATGAATTTTTGGATGGCTGATTTTAAGATTATTTCCAATCTGCTTCAAGGTATAGCCTCTTTGTTAAAATTGAATATTTTTTTCGTATTATACATAAAAATTTATATAATATATAATTCATATTAGTGCATCATTTAGTTAAATATGCATATGAGCTTTGGACTGATCCGAAAATACGACAAAATTACAAAATTTTATATCTCATATTAGCCAGGTTTTTTTTTCAATAGTTATATTTGGTATTCTTTAGCCCATGTTGAACTTTCTTAAATAGATTTAAAAAACTTTCATTATTTGATACGATAACGCAATTTAGATATATCTTTATGAGGCCTATCTATATTTCAATATATAATAATCAAACTTTAAAACTTCCTTCAATAAAAGCAACGAAAAACGAAAATACACCAAGTTGGATTTCCAAAATTTTTATCGTTATACTATTTTTTTAAATGTAAAATATCTTATTAAACTAAGTCCCGAACAAAAATCTCGAATTTATCTTCGAGTTCAATCATCCGGTTAAATCAGAATAAAACATAAATTAAATGAAGTAAACGGTTACGGTTGCGGAGATTTCCTTTAATTCCCCCTCGCATCATTAAATATTATTCAATTTGACCATGTAAATTTAAAAGTAGGTAAATATTGAAAAATATACGGTTTTTGTTTTATAATACTTTATGAATGATTTCGAATAATTCAAAATGATTTTCGAATAATCATAATAATAATATTAATCTAGCCAAACAAAAAAAAAAAATCTAACTCTATCTGTTCGGATAGAAAACATTTTATATGGATTCTATAAAAATAATTTTTAAAACTAATAAATATATTTTCTAGGAACGTTATTTATTTAAAAAACTAGAAGCCAATAAAAAATAGCTTTATTTAATATTCTTATAAAATTTTGATTAGTTATTTCATTTTATTTTAACATTTATTTATAGAATTCTAAAATAAATTATGTAGTTACTCCATCTGCATAGGTTTTTGTATGCACTAATGTTTCTAATCTTCCAATTTTTCGATAGAACAAATTATCTAAAATAGGTCAACTGAAAAATTCCATCAAATATGATAATTTTTATAAGATTTTATTATATAATTCAAACCCATAATAAGACTAATATCAGTAGAAATTTTTATTAATAATATAAAAAATGATTTATTTTTCGAAAAATAGCCACATTGAATGATATTCGAAATAATAATCTTTTACTCCAAAAAAATTCCAAACATTCATTGAATGATTATTTATAACCCCAACAGAAAGCATCATGACATTGAGTTATTTGTTAAACCTTGGATTAATGAAAGAAGATAACAAATAACTGTGTTAATTGTATTAATTTTTTATTTTGTATTATATTTGATACATGATTGATTATCAATGTTATTTATTAATGTGACTCAATTGTCCAATTTTAACATAAACTCACTTTTTAAGTCTCGAATACACCAAGCCCTCAAAATTTCTATCGATTGAAATATCGTATGTGTTTTGAGTTATTCTTTAAAATTTTGTTCATATACTCTGAATCATTTGGAAAGATATAAAATATACTACGTAAGTTTAATATTTTATTTATATATATATATATATATATATATATATATATATATATATATATATATATATATATATATATATATATATATATATATATATATATATATATATATATATATATATATATATATATATATATATATATATATATATATATATATATATATATATATATATATATATATATATATATATATATATATATATATATATATATATAGGCGTTAAATTCTTCAAGCAGTATCGGTATATTAAAAAAACGGTTTATGTATTTCCTAAGGTGACTAGGATACTTGGTACATAATACATTATTCATGGACTTCATTTCAAGTCCGGTATTTGAACAATTAACACAAAATTTATATGTACTGCAATAATACATGTTGTTATTAGATAATTTTGAGCTAAATTTGTGTCGAGTCCAAACATTTCAAAATAAGTAATTCACCAATGAACCCAAAAATGTTGTGTTTTTAAAAATCAAATATTTTTTGGTTTTTTGAATTTTTCTTCTATCTTTTAATGTTTAAAACTTGGGTCAAGGACCCATCGGACCCCATAGACCGATTATGCTCATTCACGAACTAGATGTTATTTTTCAGGTCTAGAATACAGCAATAAAATTTCAACTCGTTTTCCATTTTTTAGTAATCTTGATTACAGATGGGCGAAAACACGAAAATGTACTAATTATTTGATTCTATTAAATTAATATACTCTGAGATATTGTTTATATGTCGAGTATAAAAAGTTCATATACTACGACAATAACAATAGTCTCAAGTAGTATTTATGAAACCACGGGCAGATAAAACCATGAAAATAATCATCGATTTTGTAGGTGAAAAAAAGTTCTTATATTTACTCCTACTTATTCAGAGATAAAAAGAAAATATTTAGTTACAACTAAACTTACAGTGATTTGTGCCAATAAAATCTGAACTTATCAGGTAATACTTACAAAAGAAAACTTTTTGATGAAAGAATCTCTTATTCGTTGGGTTGTTCTACACCATTTAAATGCCTACCTACTTTTTCTTACTAACCATTTAATAACTTCTACAAAGAATATTGTATTTATAAAAGTAATAAGGGAACTCTGGGTTGAAGTACAAATGCAAACAAAATTTAATAAAATATAACTATTGTTTACATTGAACACAAATTTTAAGTACAATAATGAGCATGTTGAATGTACATACGGTATGTCAATATAACATCTATGTTAATATTTACAGTATTATTTTTGTACAAAATACCCAATATTTCCCCTATTTATGTCTGATGTATTCAGAGTCTTTCAAATGCCTTGATATAACCTACAGTATCGGCACCATGCAGATCGCAACGACAACTATAGGCAATAACTTATTACGCTTTGCAACGTACAATGGATACATAATAATATTGAGAATAATAAAATAAATAATTAAAAGAACAAAAAGCCTTCTTGCTAATAATAACAAAATCTGTTCTTATAAAAGAATAATATAACCCATGTAAAAAATCGACGAGATTTTTTCTATGACTTAGATATGAACCACTTACTTATGTGTAAATAAATAAATTTGGTAATATATAATATGTTAATTAATGGTACAAATTTAAGCTTTAAGGAAGTACGAGCGCCAGGCGGTGTGGGGATAGGTATCGACTCTAGCGCGGTAAGGGGAACGCAGTAACCATATGATTTTTTTCAATATATAGATATACATTTAACATTGGCTAGTGGCGGCATATATTTTTCTTTTAATTAATACACTTTAATTAGTCGGGCAAGTGTAAATGTTTTTGAATTAAATTTATCACTAATATATTTACTTTCATCCATAAGTTTTTTTAAAAATATTCACCGACAGTTTTACGAGAAAAATACAGAAATGTATCAATGTTTGAAGGTTACCCCATAAGACCAATGTTAAATTGCTCAACTTTAAAGTTAATTATTTATTTAAATGATCGGGCAATCTCCTTCAAATTTTTGGAATTTGTTTAGACATATTTAAACTTTGTATTAAAAAAAAATCAAGCCTTTTATCAAAAGTTGCCTTGGTGCTCGTACTTCCTTAAATTCATAAATGTTCAAGTTTTTAAGCCGGCAAGAATATCGTGCAACCAGTGCTCTCTCTTGGAAAGATAAAAATAATAATTCATCCTATTAGACCAATGTTTGTTTATTTATTTCTTTTAACTAATTTCATGGCCAAATGGCATAATGTATCCACGTAATTTTTTAGTAAAATAGATGCTCAAAGAGATGCTAATATAGGCTATTTATTAATCTCAAACTTATTTCTACGACAAAATATTCATCAAATACTGCATTGATAAAGTAACTTAGTCAAGTAGAAAAAAGTTTAATAATTAAGCGTGCTTAAATATGAACATTTTAGTCAAGTGTTCTATGAAGTTATTAGCTCAAGTAATTTAATAAAATTATATTTTGTAAAACACCCACCACTTGAAAATAAACAAATTAAGAATCTGTTTGAAATTTAGCAATTGCTCGTTTATAGACTCATTTTTTCGTTTGCTCGTTGTGAACGATTAAAGAGGTATTCGTGAAAAACCGACGAAGATAATAAAAAAGATAGTATATACGTACATTTCAATTAGGATTCATATACAGATACATGAGCGCTGATATTTGATGATTTGGTATGAAATGACTACTCATAAGTGTAAATGATGATTTGTATTCTTAAGTGAATGAATCAACTACACATGGTATAATATGTAACACATTGACTGAAAAGTCCCGGGCATAACAAAGAAAACACAGTTTTTTTTAGTTCAAAATTAGCTTTATTCATCAACGTAATCTCCATCAAGAGCAACGCAATCATTCCAGCGCCGCTCTACCATTTCAATACCACTTTTGTAGAACTATTTATCTTTTGCCTCAAAATAGGCCTCGGTTTCAGTGATAGCCTCTTCATTCGTGCGAAATTTCTTACCGGCGAACATTTTTTTCAGGTCTGCGAACAGCCAGTAGTCGCTGGGAGCCAAATCTGGCGAATACGGTGGATGTGGGAGCAATTCGAAGTTAAATTAATGTAGTTTTGCCATTGTTTTGTTTTTGGTCAACAGTGAGCAAACGCGGCACCCACTTTGAACAGAACTTTCTCATAGTCAAATGCTCATGCAATATAAAGCCATCACGTTCTTTTGATTTCTTTACGATGTCAGCTAACTCACGCAACTTCACTTTTCGATCTTTCAAAACGATTTTGTGGATTTTTTAATGTTTTCTGGTGTTAATGTTTTCATTGTCTCTACGACCACGTTCGAAGTCAGCTAACCAACGTTTTATTGTTGTTTCTGATGGAGCGGAGTTCCCATAACACTTTTCAAGCCATTGTTTCGCTTGAACGGTATTTTTTCCCATCAAGAAGCAGTGTAAAATTAAAACACGAAATTGTTTTAGATCCATTGTTTTGAAAATAACAAAAGTAGTGTCACTCTTAGCACAATAACTCACAAACTAATGAATAGAATATCTTGAAATTTTAACAGCTGTCTTTTGAAGGTTAGTATTAACTGGAAAAAAGGTGACTGCAATTAAACTAGCACCATCTATGTGTTATGTCCGGGACTTTTCAGTCCAGGTATAACTGTAAATAATATTATATACATTATGCAAATTTTCCACTGCAAGAGACGTTGATAATACAAAATTTAGATTTCGTAGATATGATAAGGTATATCAAGTTGGGAAAATGTATCTGCAAGGAATGCCTAAGATACTATTAGTTTAAATATTTGCCCCTCAGGATATACTCATATGCATCATGTATTATTTGTAGAGAATTAACTAGCTACTCACAGGTGCAAGTTGATGCCATGGATTTTAATACATTGAATAGTTACTTGTTATCAATATATGTATACACATAGTCTTCTTTATACTATCCGTACCGTGCATCGTATGTGCATCGTATGTGCATCGTATGTGCATAATTGATTGATATGCTACGAGTGTGTAAAATTTGTAAAAATTAATTCTCATTCTAGAAAATATAATTATTTGTTTAATTATTGCATATTATGTAAATTGTATAGCAAATAACAAACAAAATTATTGAATAATTAAAAAAAAAAATGGGATTTAATTGTTTTTAGGTCGCAAATTGAAGAAATTGCATTTGTAACTATTTTCAATTATAAATATTATATAAATAATTATTCATTGAAAGGAAGCGTGTCAATAAGAAAAATCTGAAAAAAGAATAATTGTTGGGCGTCTTCTGTCTTGTCTTGTCATTTTTGCAGAATGTCGGGTATATTTTTAAGTAATTTTACAAAAATATCTATGGATATTTAAATCCGATTGAAAAGAATATAATTTTGGAAAACTCTCTACAAAATTACCTATTTATAAATTATTTATACAATTTCGAAAATTATTTTTGAAGTAGAAGAGTAGCGGAGCTCTTACAAATGGCCTGCAAAACTAAAATAATAAATGATATCCAGTACGTATTATATTATTCATGATAATAAACATTAAAAACATAACATACAAACCGTAAAACTGTAAATTAAAAAAAAAAAAAATTGATTTTGGTCGTATAATTTTTACCATATATTGAATGATTTCATATATGGTAAAAATTGCATATATTGAACACGATTTCCCGAAATGTAGGTTTTTCTAAACACTACCATTAATACTTATTTTATCTCAAACTTAAGTAATAATTAAGTAATTAAATAACTTATAATTCTTTTTGTTTTGGAGGTCTAAATAGCAAGTTTAAACAGAATTATTTAGAAATTTCTGAAAAAATTATTAATTTGTTTTAAGCGTAATCCAGAATATGTCGTATTAACAACAAAGAAAATTAAAAAAAGAACTCAAAAAATCAAAATTTCAATTGTGATCAAATACAATGTTTACAATTTATAGGTTAGGCTCTAAATTATAATATTGAATGTATGCTACGCTTAGTAATAATTTTTGTGTTTATAAAGTGTTGAGATTTATTTAATTCATGTTAATAATTAAAAATACTTGTTATATTGATATTTCACAAGATACACACTGTAGTATATTATATGCAGGTGATATTCACTTGTTATATTTTTTGTTTATTATGATATTAGTTGAAATCAAATTTGGCTTTTGTAATTTTGAATAGTTTGAGGTTTCCATGTCAGTAATATAGCGGAGACCTTAATCATAGCTATATAACATTGACGTTAAATTTGTTAGATGTTCTTCGATTTTGTAATTCAAAAACTTTAGTTGAAAGCAGCATTATGGACAGTGGTCGAGGTGGTCGATTTATGTTATATTTCCCTTGGTATGCGTACGTTATGTTTTATGAAATTAAACAAGCTTTATCGATTTGATTTTGATTTTGATTTAGAAATGACATTGATTCCATTGAGACAACAAATATAAAAACCACAATACATGTTAAAAATGTATATTTTTCATGTAATTTTTATATATTCATAGATAATGGTCTAAGAGCTCGTGTATTTGAAAATGGTAAAAGTTGAGTTGGGTCAAAAGGGTAAGAGCTGGGTAAAAAAACTTTCAAATTACTGTTTTGACCTTATCCCACTCTCACCCCTCTTTAATGTATAAAACCTGATGACGTAGAAGTTGAGTATCTAAGCGATAGCGTGCAAAGGTCTCATGTCAATGGAGTCTTGACCACACGCTCCCTGGGTTCACCTATCTCAATAAAAGGGGTGCCTCAAAAAAAAGGGAAATCCACGCCGCCAGCCGTAGTGCTAACCACACTTCTCCTGTGTGGGCTATGTTCTAGAAACAATGCAACACAATAGTGAATCGAGTCTTTTAGCCAAAATGACGATTTTTTTTATAAGCCTGATTATTTTTAGTATTGATTCCTATACAAACATGGTTTTCTTAGTTAGAATAGTATGATTCATCATCGAAAAAATTTACAACCTTACAGAAAGAACTTTGCTTATACATCCGTCCATGAACTCCTAGTTTTCTCAATCACTTTTAACAGTGATTACTTTCATGCATTCAATAAGGTCAATATGTGTTTAGTTTTCGTAATTTAATTTTGCTTGACTATTTTTTCGTCCATTGGTCGATTTTTTTATTTTTTCACAATTTTTATGGTTTTATTTGTCGCTGTGAGATATATTCGAATAAAAATTGAGTCTCATTTGTTACGAATGGAACTTTTATGGTAGGGAACTCTATCAACATAATAAAGGTAGAAGTATTAACTGAATTGATTTGAATGTAAAGGTATAATATGTTCACAATTACAATATTATAAATACAAGATGTAGCAAAATCTATGCAAAAATATTACTGGGGATCGATTTCTATAATTAATCATTTAATATCATCTATTCGTATCTTGTATAATTCGTAGAAAGGATTTGTTAATCGATTGATACGCTTCGAGTGTCTAAAATTTGTAACTAAAGAATCACATTCTAGAAAATAGAATTATTTGTTCAATTGTTCGCATGTAAATTGTATAGTAAATGTCCAACAAAAATTATTGAATAATTACAAAAAATAATATTAAATTGAAGAAATTGCATTAGTAATTATTTTTAATTGAAAATATAAATAATTATTCACTTAAGTTAGTTCTGAAAAATTTCCTGTGGTAAATCAACACTATTCAAAATTTGAATAAAATGGAGTTCTATCCAGGACAGATTATAAGGAATAAAAATATTTTATGTGCCCATCCATACTCCAATGGCCAATATTTACAAAATACAATTTTCAACGATGACATATGTAACGGCAACTACAATAAATTTGAATTTTTTATACAACTTTTTCTTGGAACTTTTTTCATCTAATCAATAGTTAGATTAAAATTTGAGTATATATATATATATATATATATATATATATATATATATATATATATATATATATATATATATATATATATATATATATATATATATATATACTAATCGAAACATTCCATTTATTTTTTATTTGAGTGTATTTCTATTAAAAGCGGGTAGAAATTGAAATAATTATGATATATTTTTCGTTTTCAGGGAACATTCTTGATTTTTTTATTCACTTATTGAGATTACCACTTAGTGGCATTGTTATTGCTTATGCGTTTTTTTTAATAATAATTATATTCATTGTAAATAAAAGTTTTAACGAAAATTAACTTTTCGTTTATACTTAACAAAAAAAATATCCAAGACTACACATTTGATTTTTAATATCGTTTTATCAATTCCATCCCTTGTACCCGTATTTGGAATACTTAGAATTGATGATAACGAACATTACAGTATAACATAGTATAGCATATTGTATATTTGTTTTTATATTACGCAATAAGTTTTTTCACACACGATGCATTTGTTTTCTTGTAAACATATGGTTTAAAAGATGAGCAACGAATACATGCTACTCAAATAGACAAACTTGCTCATTCACATATTTTTATTCAAAATTAAGTATTCCATAGTGCTGACCAAAGCAAAACGAAGAGCAACACCGATACAGTCTTGTTCTTGGTCTTGCTTACTCAATCTTGGTGTTGCTAAAATACTTCGAGTCTTGGTCTTGTTCTTGATCTTGCTTATATAGTCTTGGGCTTTGCTTGGTCTATTATATTTGACAGTAAACTTACTTTTTTATATTAATTTTTCTATGCATTGTCATAATGAAGATTGTAAAATGTATAAATTATAAATAACTAACAATTAATAATTAAGCCATAAAGTACATTATCAGCAATCATATATCAATCATTAGAAGCTGCATGGATATAACTTTGCAGAGTCGTTAATTTTTAATAGGTGTACATCCTATTACGTTTTAATCAATGTGCAACGGACTATCATGTCTTGTTGGATATTCCATTCGTGCTTCTTTTTTTTTTATATATTTAGTATTAAAATCTAATAAAGCAAACTACAAATTTCAAATACAAAAAGCATTTTTTTTTCTCACGAAAACAACATTTTTAAGTTCCTACATTCTTGCATTTATTCATGCATTTAGTCTTGGTCTTGCATACTCGATCTGGGTTTTGATGTAAGGCATGTACAATCTTGATCTTGGTCTTGGTCTTGCAAGAACAAGACTGCAAGCTCAAAATCAATTTATGCTCATCACTAGTATTGAACACGTTATTACAATTTCATATATTTTCTTTATGAGTTATCGTGATGATAGCAGTAAAACAGAAATAAAATGATTCATTGAACACTTATATAAAAATTTTGATATTGTTTGAAAACCAGCTTAAATTAGCGACAATTAATAAAATTCTGCGTGTATCTTGCATTTTATTACAATAACACACACTTACAGTGAAAAAATTTAGGATAAGATTTTAAAATTCTTTGGAATTGGATTTTCAAATTTTTATGTTATCCACGGAATCAAGCAAGTAGTGTTCTTTTGGTGCAAGTACTATAGTCGTTCTAGATTGAGAACAAATTCCGTATTCACTAATTACCCTTGAACTTAAAGCGTTCATTCTGAACCGCCTCTAAGAGTCTCTTTTATGTTTAAGTTATTAAGATAGTGTAAATAGAACTTGGAACCTTCCTTGAAATGGTTTCTTTAAAAGCTATTACAAACGTCCTGAGTTGTTTTGTAATAATTATGTTTTTCGTAATCTTGACATTTACCGCTTTGGATTCGATCATTGAATCGTTTTAATATTATAATCATAATATTTATGAAATCCAAATATGACAACAGTTTCACTTTTGTGGAGAATTATCCCATTTTTGGGAAAATAAAAATATAATTTCGAAAATTTTGAAAACCGCCATTTTTGAGGTAAAACACCTCAGATTAAATTACATAGAACGCATGCTTATCCAACAGTACAGTCGGTTAAAAAAATATCCAAAATAGCGTTTTTAAACTTTTTTGAAAAATTTTAAAAATGATTTAACCTCAACTTTCATGTTTATTTAAAATTACAAACTAGACGATCTTTATGATGTTTATGGTGTTCAAATCATAAGATCAGATTATTTATGCAAAACTTTCATTTTAAACTGAATGAATTACAAAATACACCATAAAAATAGTTTATTTTTATTTGAAATAACATAAAAGTCGATTTTGAAAGTTGAGTTTACATGCACAAAATGTAAAATAAAGTGAAATCAATATGTACATCGTACATACACTTGATAGCAAATTGGCATGGCTAATAGATAAGTAAACAAAAAATTCCAGCATTTGAGGCTCTAAGGATTAAACGAAATGTTATTTTTATTGCTCAGTTTCCTTAGAAATGAGTAGTTTATGTCCAGAGAAGAATGAGCAGCAGATAATTTTAGATATATGTAGCATAGAATAAAATTAAAAAATTGATCTCTTATATGCCCATAAAATTTGTATCATTCTGTATATATATATATATATATATATATATATATATATATATATATATATATATACATACATATATATATATATATATATATATATATATATATATATATATATATATATATATATATATATATATATATATATAAACGGTGTTGTTCATGTTCATTCAATTAACTTCATGCCATTTTATTTATTTCCATACACATCTGGTCCATGATATTGTCCTATTATTTGCGAATAGAAGCAAAATTGTATCACATTTGAATAACATTTAGGAAAACAAAAAAAGGTCTAATTATTTCACAATAAGGTATTTTGTTCTCTATTGGATTTTTTTGGTAAAAATACGTTCAATTATTTAGTTTTGATCCAAGCACGAAATATTTATTGGTAACAAAACTGTAGATGTATGGGAACTACTATAGTCGAGAAAATTAACATGAAGGTAATACGAGTAAAGAATAATACATCTATAAGAACAAAACTTTTATCGCTCACAAAAAAAGCAAAAAAAATAGTTATCCAAAAAAATAGTTATGTATTGGAAATCAATGGAAAATTTTATTTTATACTTAGAAATTATCATAAAATATTAATTATTATGCCTTTCATTTTATAGCTTAGATAATGCGCGCTAAATGGCCATACATCTGGATAATTCTTTTTTAAGTTATTTGTGCACAAAATAATTGCATGCTTTTTAAACTTTTATTTGTTTTGTAGTTATCACACATAACTTATTTTCACACAGTTGAAACTTTAGAATCTCAGTGACGTATTGTGTACTTTGATTACCTGAGCATTTGTAGAATTCGTTGTGAGACACCTGGGCAGGTACCAGGTGAGACAGATAACTAAAAATGAGAGTTATTTAACTTAAATTTACATTCCTGATTTTTATATATATTTCTTAGAATATTATTTTGGAAGTACTAAATTAAGTGTCACACACTTTTTATGGTCCAGAACTTTAATCAGACGCTTAGGACACCTATTTTTATATGCAGTTACTTTTAGCTTTTATTCAAGTTCAAGCCAATTGAAATTCTAATTTATAATCAATCCTATTTAGCAATTACAGATGGTTTATATTTTAGTACATCCTTAACGTTTTATTTAGTTATAATTTTTATCGCTTGCTAGATCAATGATCTTTAATTAAACCCACATTATATGAGTCATTAATTTAAACTAGTTATATTTTTCACTATCAACTTGTTTAGTAACCACAATTACTTTTCAATAGTTGTTTCATATATTTTTCGAAATAAAGATTAAGTAAATGATTATATATTATTATTTCTAATATTTCTCAACAAAATATATATTTTACAGATGTTGATTTAAAGCTCAATTGATCGAAAATAATTTCGAACTATATGTGAGTCTATTTAACCTTAAAAAATTGTATGCATGACCAAAGGATTAATTTAATTTAAACATTGTCAATGAAAAAAATATAAAAAAAATTGCGAATTATACTTTGAATGACATCACACAAAAGTATGTCAAATATTTTAAACAAAATATTTTAATCAGATTTTTGTCGATCAATGAATGATAAATGTGGAAGTTAAATCGTTGAACGAAAGAGTGAACATATTCAAAGATAAACGAATGAATAATATAATTTAATATTTTTTATACAGTAATGTGTGCAAAAATATGTTTACAGTAAGGAGGCATTTGAATTATTTCATAATAAATCATCAAATGTGGGAACTGACATGACTCCGATTTTTATGAAAATTAGTTAACATGTTGGTGTTTTTATCTGCAGGAAAGAAATCTTTTTGTTTTTATTTTTCGTTACATAATAATCTAGTACCACACTCTACAAATCTTTAAGAGTTTTTATACTTCATGTCTTTTTAACAAAAATTTTTATCGTTCGAATGAGCCAGTATACGCATTTTTTTCAGCTTTATTGTTCTCTCAAAACAATTCAAATGCTGTAAATAAGGGGCTTCTAAAAGGCTGTTTTAATCCTGTTACGTTGTGTTAAGTTAAACGTAATGCATTGAAGAACGAAAATACAACAATTTCAATAAATAAGAACGAATATTTGACAATATATGACGCAATTATAAAGTATACGATCATAGTGTTTAACTCTGTTCGACCTTTTAATTTTAGAAAAATTGAAATTGAAAATTGCCCTTTTTTCGTTTTGTTTAAATTAAATAATCGTTAAGATTTTTTAAATAAAAATAATACTTGAGCTTATTTAGAATAGTTAAAGAAATATTTTATGTATTTTAACCATCCTATCATTAAAAAAATTTGTATGTGTACTTATGTACACGCGATAGAAGTTATACTTCTTTGGCTCTTTAAAGATCGAAGAAAAATATAGTGAGAACGAAGCTTAGACAAAAGCCTTCTCTTTATCATTATAATATCAACTCTGATTAAATATCTCTGATTAAAATTTCAATATTTTACAAATATTTAATGTTAATTTGCAATAAATATATTATCCATATGAAAGTCCTATGAGTCCCATGAGTCCCATATATATTATACAATTGATGTATATGGTATATATTATTTATGTATATATACAATCGTTTTAATATCCTCTGCACAATATCAAATCGTGATTCGTTAGCTCGGCGCAGACAGCAGCATCATAGATGGATTCCGTGCCGCGCAATTATATAAAAGAATAAAAATCAACAAATAAAAATTCAACTTACGTGTGTTATAACTTTTTTGTTTTAATAATTAACTTGTTTTCGAAATGGTTAAACATAACCTTGGTAGATTTTCTTTTATAAAGTATGGTTATCATCCTCTAATCTTGGAAATATTAATGAAAAAAATATTTATTATTTAATTTTAAATTAAGTTTGGCAAAACGGAGCCCCATTAGAGATTAAATTCAGAATCAATCGTAGAGTTTGACGTTTTGAATATCATAGTTGCCCTAGGTACTGTATAGTGTGGAAGCGGTACTCTATAATCTCGAAACTGGAAAATATTACTTCGACTTAACTGTTTATTTATAGTCTAGACCCGATAGTCATTAAAAATAATGAAACATATTTCAGTTAAAAATGTACGCTTTCGTAGTTGATATGACCCATTTTAGGGTATACAAATTTAAACATTAAAATAACCACAAAAACTGTTAAAGTGTCCAATTTTAAGCAGAAAACGTTCTTCGAAGTTTTTTTTCAAAAGTCAATTCTTATATAATTACCTAGGTTGGAATATCTGTCTTTTTTATAAAAAAAGTGTTTTTATAAAATAATTAAATCATTAAACTTACTTTTTAGACCTAGAATACACCACTAAAATGTTATCCCGTTATCCCTTTTCCGATTTTGAGCTATTTTGATGACGGGTGGACATATGTTGTGATTCTGTGAACACCTATATCATAACTTTGTTCTTGTTTGCAATATTTGCAAGCGTTACAAACTTTACACATAATTTACTATGCCTTAATAGAATATTTTTTTGTCGGGTTTAAAAACAAAATAACTGTCAATTTTTCAACGGAACTTAATTTCAAATATAAATATTTAATATTGTTAAATCTAAAACACAATTCAAGAACAAAGATAGCAAAATATTTTAAATAAATATATCTTTTTATTGTCAAAAATATAAAAATGTTGTATTAGCTGGAAAACTTTGAGTTTGACATGATGAGCTCTAGTTGAGAGTAGGGGAGAGTCAAGAGTATCAAATATTTAAAAGGGTGAGTTAAATGGAATATAGAATTTAATGTTCAGAATAATATATAAAGATACACGTTTTACCCTTGAGATGATATGGGAGTTCTACCCTTAAATTATAATATAATGTTTATACTTTTACAAGTTTTACAATAGTTTAGATTTGTAGTTTTTCACTAGAAAATATTCAAATTATAACGCATTTTATTTTCTGGTTTACGTTCCGTCTCCTTACAAAAAATTGTCTATTACTCATAATTTGAAAATTTGAGCTTAAATTATAATGTAAGAATTGTATCTCAGGAGACGGAAGTTATGTTTGCGTTATGAATTCCACTTAATTTTTAAATATTTTTTCTACAATTGCTTAAACCATTTTGTGGTTTAATTAACTACATGTGAAACGTGGAAAAACGTGAAAAGTGGAACACTTTTTGTAAGGTGAATATAATTTATGCGTTAAAGAAACAAAAAATATTTCAAGTTTAAACAGAAATTTTGTGCTAAAACTTTTTACAAGATGAAGTTGAAAGTCTTACAATTTTAAAATAAGTGTAACATATTATAAGTGTTAACTCAATTATTTAGAGTTACAATACAGAGGTTAGGTAATTTATTGAAAATAAGTAATATTTAATGTTTTATTAGGACAAGTAGTTTACCTACATCATTTATTTAAATTTCAATCAACTAATCAATAGTCTTAAACTTGAATAAAGCAAATATTTTTTTGAGGTTTGTTAAGCATTTAATATAATTAAAATAACATTTTTCAGCTTAAAAACCGAGTAACACAAGAAAAAACATGTTTTAACACAACCTATTATTTAAACCACGAATCTACCAATCGTCGATATAAACATAACAGGATCATTTGCAGACGATACTGCTATCTTATCCATGGATGTGAATCCAATTGTTGCTACACAAAGACTACAAAATAGTATCTGTTACAATTAAGGAAGGTAGTTTTCTACAATCAAATAAATTGAAATATCAGGTTAAACACTTAGATAGAAGACTTACATGGTATAAACATATTTGGCAAAAGAGAAAACAACTAATCTTGAAATTTTCGAAATTGCACTCGCTTTTAGGATAAGTTACCATAAGACAATAAAGTGTTAGGGTATAAAACAGTTTTTCAAGCGGTGTGTTATCTAAATATATGGAATTGAAAGCAACAGTTATATAGAAATTCACCAAAGATTTTAAAAGTGCACAATATGTTAATCGCCATGGAATGTGCGTAATGTGAAAGATACTTGTCTCGACTCGAAGGGCATCCAAACACTGAGGTGATAAATCATTTCAACAATAGTGATAGTATTAACAGACTAAACACACAAAATGTTCTAGATTGGAAATTCACATTTATTTAAACAGCTCTTAGTTATACATTTTTAGTAGCAACGTTCCCTTATAATCAAGATAAGTCAAAAATATAAGGTCAAATGGCACCACCACCCAAAGCGTCGACTTTAAAACGTGATGTTTTCATTGGTTGATCAGTTCGTCGACACATCGATAAACGTCGTGCAAAACACACGTGCCCATATGTTCATGTTCAGCAATTAAGCAAGTACCATTCATCCAACATGGTACTTGCACGAACACGCCATGACGAACAGTGCATGTGCAAACCGCGTGGCATATGTACAAATAATTTAGTATAATAAAATTTCAAGTTCGTTCATTTAAATTATATAAAAATATACAACATATAAAAAACAAGATTCCACAGCTAGTAAATCTATAAACACTACATATTGAAACAACATCTATCATATTACAGATTTAGTTTTTAACATATGTTTTTTGTATAGTATCATTAAGGTGACTAGGGCATAGGTCACCGTTCAAACCCGCATATTAGTCATTTGATCTATTTATAGTGCTTTTAAGAACATAATTGACACTAAGTATGAAAAAAAAATTTAATACAGTCCGTTTTGACACAAATACACAAAATTTGTTACTGTGCAGATATGTGGGCGAATTTAAATATAAAGATGTCAAATATCTGAACAAATAAATCAAGAACGAAATAATTCCCATGGAATAATTTCACGAAAGAGTCAATCATGATTTTTTGTTATTAAAAAATCAGATAAAACAAATAAAAAATAAAAAAAAAAAAATAATTCCAAAAAAAAAAAAAAAAGGTTTAATTGAAATTATGTTTATGGTCGACAATTTATCTTTTCTACATTTTTTTTTTCAATATAAATTCATATTAAATATCATTCAATCAAAATATCATTATGGATATTGTCTCTATTGTCTTCCATTGAGGTTTATATTTTTTCTGTCGACTTTGGTAATGTATCGTTTTTCACTTATTTTAGATATTCCATATAAATAAAATGTGTCTCAAAAATCGTTCCAAAATTATAAATTGCTAATAATTTAATAATGACTTATTGGTCGGTATAGACAAAGCTGCTGTACACAACTTGAAATTTTCCAGAAATAACACGACTGTATTTCAAATAGAGGTTTATTTCCTGCTCTTGACGGTATGCAGAAAGTCGCTCATAATACCAAGATATATTTTTTCCTGGGTTTCGAATAGACGAAATCTGTCAGGTATTTTAGAAAATGGCTTTGCTATGTCACACCGGGGAACTATATAATCAAGGTAATGATACCGCTAATTAACTTACTAGCGAATTTCAGTATTAATAAACGCTTTGAAATATTACAAGATACATAAATTTCGGGAATCAATAACAGGATGATATTCGGTTGCATTCGTAGCATGATACAAATGATGATGTAAATCAATTAAAAATTTTGTAATGGAGGCCTAAGATAAAAGCTATTTGTATATAATTACGTTTCAGGAACTGATAAACGGTAAAAACCGTATAGATAATGTTATTTTTGAATTTTGTTTTGTTACCTAATATGCAGGAAACTTAATATGAAAAACTTAATATGAAAGAAAATTAAGAATGGTATGAAATTATGTACAAAATGATTAATACATACCCGTCGATTTTTTGAGAATATCAATAATTGTTTCGTGAATTTACTCTTTGAAAATGTCCCGAAGGAGAAATTTTCAATGGAAATAGGGGAATATTTATGACTGTGGACAGTTAATGGTGACTGAAATAAATATGGAAAGATACCTGTCTTCGTTTCAGAAAGGCTATTGTTCAAAACAGAACAATATCGATCGTCACTTCTCAACTGCAAAGGTATTTCCAAATAAATGATAGAATCTTTTAATATTTAAATACTCAATTCATTTGCGAACAATTTTACAATATATGTCATTGAAAATTCGATTCAACAGCTCTAGTGGCGCAATTGGTTAGCGCACGGTACTTATATGACAGTATTGAAGCAATGCCGGGGTTGTGAGTTCGAGCCTCACCTAGAGCAATTATTTTAATCGATGATTACTATGTAAAAAATTTTATATTCCATAATACAGTTTCATTATTATCATTTGTATGAAATCTGTGCTCAAGGTACAGCTCGAATTAAAAACCCCAAGTTCTTAGGAAAAAAAAACCAGTAAAAATAAAATTATACTTTTCGATGAGGAACTATCCGAATTAATCTGAGCTCAGAACATGGAAAATTGGAACTATTTGGAATTCGATCAGTTTAGTTTTAAAATTTATGCACTTGATGTTTTTTTAATAAATGTTTTCGATTATTTATTTAAAAAGATTTGCTCTAGGTGAGCTAGGTGTCATTGCTCAAATATTGTCTTATAAATACCGTGCGCTGTCCAATTGCGCCACTGGAGCGGATGAATATATATATTCAATTTTTTATAATCGCATACAATAGTTCTCAAAATTGATTGTACAATAATTTAAGCAATTTTTTTAATTTAAAGTTGAAATATTCAAATAATGAAAAAAAATATCACGACAGTCAAAATAATTTTAATTTGATATCTGTTTGACCTAATTTAAGATAAAATTTTATGTTATTTACTTACAATATGACCCATAATATGTGAGTTATTCGACTATATTCTATTTTTTCTTAATGATTATTTTCTTGAATTTATCTCGTAGTATTTATCCACAATGCCGGCGTGAAAACTTTAAATTGAGACAGAGGTCACGTATTTGAGTCGTTCTGATTAAATTAACAACTGGTATCTGATTAAATAAATATCTTTAAGCGAATAACTACTTTTGGTCAATTATAATGGACACACTCACTCCACAAATTTTCTGATCTTAAAAAAAATGAAAAAAGTCGAATAACTCGAAAAAATTACTACGGATAAAAAATAAAATTTCTGTTTTATATTTTGTAATTACACTATTCTGTATCGTTCGTTTTAACTAAACAATTTTCAATATCGTTTGTTTTTATCGGTCTACACATCTTTTTATTTTTTGTGTTTGTTTCGTTGTAAATTTCGAACGTTTTGTCCCATTTAGATGTGTTTTGTTAAACAAGTTTGTCACATTCAGGAATTTTACTGAAAATTTTGTGTCTATGGATAATTAGAGACTTTGTAATAGTATATTTCCAAAATTTCTGTTTCGAGCTTGCAGTATGTTGGGTTATGTCCATAGACCTTTAAACGTATAATCTAATTAGGATACGAATGTGTGGCCTATGTGTTCTTCTTGTATCCGAGACTATAATTTATCTCTCACGAAGCTACTAATAAATAAGAGATTTTTGCTTATATCTTATTTTATTGTACACGAAGTGGTAAATATACTTTTCAAAATGTACATGTTTTACTAGTAGCACATTTTTTCAAACCATAGTCAAATATAAAATACTCTTTGATCGTAAAAATTCAATTGATTTTCATTGAGAAGTTGTATATATGTTAAAAATACATTTAAATATTGGGGTGACAAAGTATTATTTCATATTGAGCTATGTTGTAAGCTATATTTAACGAGTTTAATATTGATTCTATATACGTAAACAAGTTTATTTTGTTTACGTTGTTAATATCTTCTTTACATACTTGACATATATATAGATATATGTCAAAGTATATTAATTTTAGTACAAAAATTGTTACGTTAGCGAATATTGACCGCACAAGTAAAATTTAATATAAATGTTCATTGAATCATCTAATTAGTCTAATTCCGTTTGTCCGCCATTAATATAACTCAAAAACGGAAAATGGAATGCGAGCTGAAATTTTGGTAATGTATTCTTGACCTAAGTTCGTGAATGAGCAAAATCGTTGCATTGAGTCTAATGGATCCGGTACTTAACTTTTAAACCATAAAAGATAACAGGAAAATTCAAATACAAAAAATATTTCTTTTTTTTTAAACAAACAACTTTTATTGTGAAGATTTTTCGTAAAATGTTTAAATGCGCCACAATGTTAACTCAAATTTATGTAATAAACATATATAATTATAATTAATTGTTTTATGAAGGCATATGATTCAAAATAGTAAACATATCGGTCAATCATATGTCAAGTATCCAGACAATAAACTCTGGTATTTGTTATCTTCAATTGTTAAGATATAACTTTTTTATTCCAGACAACAATAATGAAATAAATGTGATCCAGTAGTAATAGAAGTAGAGGAATTTATCCCAAAGGCCAAAAAAGTATGTGACTGAGCAAAATCGTTCAATTGAGGGAACGGAACCATACGGAACCATAACTTATCTTAACTTAAACTAAAAGAAATCGAAGAGAAAATGTCAAATTTAAAAAATAATAATTTAAAAAATAAAAGCAAATAATTTTTGCTTGAAATATTTTTTCGTTAAGAGTTTTGTTTCACCAGAATTTTAACTCTGAATTTGCTCATTATTGTATACATAATTTACTAAATACTACATAATTCCGACAATATTTTCTGAACTTTAACAATGCTAATAAAAAATGCAAATATTGATACTCAATTATAATATTCAAGGCATTTGTATAATTGTATGTACGTTAATATTTTTTTATTTTTAAATTTTGAAATTAAAATATTTTAATCATCAAAATTGATTTAGTAGATATATTTTCGAATTTTATAAGGTATGGTGCTTATTTTCGATGGGTAATTAAAGTTTAAAAAATATGCATTTTAAAATATCGAGCCTGTAGGTGAAGCTCGAACACCCTACCCAGAAATTTCTGAAATACTGTCATATAAGTACCATGCACTAACTAATTCCGCCACTGGATCTTATAATTATTGGTGTGAAATTTTAAATTTCAAAATATTTGGTGATATAATCAAATTCTCATTATCGTATTTCAAAGATCGATTTATTGTTTTTCCAAAAACTTTGAGTACGCCTGTTCATAAAAGGATTCAAAGCACCATATTTCATTATAATACTCAAATTGCTATGTTAACGTAGCAACTACAGTCATATATTAAATAAAATTAAACACGTTCCAAAATATACAATTTTGGGAAAAGTTTGTTTTTATCTTATTTTTTAATTAAATGATAAAAGTGTATGAAAAATAATATTTTTTTATAGAAAGAAAATGGATATGTTAATCGTTTTCTGTATATTTGGAAGTATAGAAAATAATAATAGAATAAAATATTCTAACATAGAAGATTTTTATACATATACATATAAATGTATACAGATACCAAATAATGTGTGATTCAACAGATTTGCTATGCTATTCAAAATTCTAGATAAACTTTGTGTATTGGAAATTCCCACTTTCAAAATACTCATGTAAAACGCAACAAACTGACACAGATATTGCATCTTGAATGCATTTGTTTAAATATTTTTATGTTTGCAAAATTTTCTTATATTCTATAAATGAATAATATTTTCCAAAAGATAATAATTGTTATCAATAGATATAGAAAACTATCTGTACATTATACGGAATGTTACGATAAAAATGAAATCCTTAAAAATATTCGAACTCTCAATCCCGCAATTGTTCAAATACTGTCTTATAAGTACCGTGCGCTAACCAATTGCGCCACTAAGGCTTGTAGAAAAAACGAATTTTCGAAATGTTTAAAGATTTAGTATGTAAATTTAAACATTCAGTTTTGATCTAGTTATTTAGAGCCAAAGTAGACTTGACATCGTTTTTAACCAAGATCGAACCAAGTAAAATTCAGGATAACCTTCAATCAGATATTTAAATGAAACTCTATACTAAAGTATTCGGTTAAGTAATGAATTGTGCTTATTTATTTGGTCATAAATTGTGGTATTTAGTACATATGATTGTTGGCGGTTTCTTTAATTAGTCTAGCAGGAATCGGCGCATGAGTACCGAAAACTATTCCACCTCAATTTTTTTATGCGATCCTCTTCAAATTGCCCTCCTAATGATATAAATGCATGTTGCCATGGCGCAACCCGGTGCCATATTGTTTAAACCGAAATTGTTTAAACAATTGCAGGGCATTGTTATTTTTCAACCGGACAAATTTTTTTTATATTTTTTATTGAAATACCAATAAAAAAGGTCTTATGACTTTTAACGATAAAGTTAATATTTTTAAAGATATGAATTTTTAAAGGTTCGAAAAATCTCAAATTTGGGTACTTTCGACCAATGAAAAATATATTTAAAAAAAACATAATGTCTAAGTAATAATTTTTTTTAATTCTCTACAATTGTTAATAATATTGTAAAAAGAGATTTTAAAAAATTTCATTGTTTATATCTTTTTTTTTAATTGTTAATAAGTATGCGTCGCTGACCTTTAAGTTTTCGCTGTCTCTCTCTGACTCATTGGTTTATAGTTAAAAATATTTATTAATATTTAACAAATCATTTATTAGAGACCACTTTTTAGTCCTTAATAAATATTTCTTAGTACTTAAAGGGATTTGTTTGTATTTAATAAATCTGATATTCATTTATTTAATATTAATAAATCTTTGAATTTTAAATAAACATTACGAAATAAACATTTGTTTTTATTGTTTTGTGTGCTTTGATTTAAATATCAAAATCATGAGTATTTGGCAGGAAAAAATAAAAACAGATATAGACCAATGGTTAAAAGTTAGTAATAATTTTCTCCAGTAGTCAGGCAATATATGGTAATACCACCTACCATCGTTCGAAGCAAAATAATTTTTGGTGGGGCTGGCCTCTTGTATACAACTCAAAAAAATAAACTAAAAGGAGAAAAAGCGCGCAAATTTTTATATTCTAAAATTTAATATTCCGTTATTAGAATTTAAATATTAATAAAAAATTTAATTATTTTTATACTTGACATACATAATATGTCAAGTACTTTAGAGTTACAAATTTTACTTTAAAATTTTTAACTCTATCTAGTAATGACTGCTCAATTAACATGTTGGTATAGGTGTTCATAGAAACACCTAATTAGTCTATTTCCGACTGTACGTCATAACGATAAATAAAAAAAGAAACAAACGCAGATAGCGAGCTTAAATGCCATGAAGTATTTAAACATAAAAAGTGAGTTTTAGTTCGTGAATGATCAAAATTGGTCAATTGGGTCCAATGGATCCTGGAACCAACTTTTAAACTATAAAAGATAGAAGAAAAGTTCAAAACTAAAATATGTTATATTTTTTTCAAACAAACAACTTTTGTTTGAAACATTTTATCTTTGAATGTTTAAGTTCACCACAATTTTATCTCAAATTTGGCTAATAAACACATATGGGTGATAATAATACATATTATTATTATAAATGTAAACATATATAATTGTATAGGCTGGATATTTATAGTTATTTATATATTTATATATTTTTATGAATGTATATAAAAAATGTCCGAATAGTAAAATTCAATCATATGTCGAGTATCTAGACAATTTACTCTGTTAATTGTTATATTCAGTTGTTTTTAACTATATTCATTTTTGTCATTGATTAATATTTGTTTGTAATTTTTAATTTAAAAACAATTTAGTTTCTATTTTAAGTAAACAGTTAATAATAGTTGAATTTCGTATAAATAATTGGATTAAGCTTTGTGGCTATTTTACTTGATAACATGGTATTTTTCAGAATTGTTGTACCTGATTTTACAAATATGTATAATTTTAAAGCCATAAAAAACCAACTTGTTATAATAAATAAAATCTCCTTTTTATCTTATATCTTTAAATGAGCAATTCTTGTATGTATATATATATATATATATATATATATATATATATATATATATATATATATATATATATATATATATATATATATATATATAATTGGAATCTCGGAATCGGCTCCAGCGATTTTCATGAAATTTAGTATATAGGGGGTTTCGGGGGCGATAAATCGATCTAGCTAGGAATCAATTTTTTTTATTCGTGTTTTATCGATAATCAACGCGTTCGAGTAGTCCCAACTGAAAAATATGACTCTTCCTGACATCTATTGGCGAATAATAATACTATTTTTTGTGAGCAACTAATTGCTTTAACGACACAACAGCAGATGGCGTTGTTAAGTAACACGAAGTCAATGAGTGTTTGCAACACATTTTATAAAAAAAAAAAATACCGAGATATTCGGTTATCCAAATATTTGGAATAATATACTACCTTTTTGCGAACGTGACTGTGAGTGCGATTATCCATAGAAGCATTCGCAAAATGCGAATACGAATATCGGCCCAACTAGTATCAACTAGAGCCATAAATAACAACTAAATAAATATATTTTCTTCATAATTGTTTGTTAAACTTTTATAATTACAATCGCACACACACAAATATGTTATATAAAAATGCACATAGAAGTAATAAAAATGAAATTATAGAATGTAGAGTTATTGAAATCTCACAAGTAAAAATATTGTTTTGAAAATAAAATTATAATACCATTGACTTTATACGATTTCAAATTTGATTTGTAAACTTTATCTAAACTATTATATCAGTTGTATAGTGTAATTCAAGTACCATATTAATGTAAATAAATTTAATTGAAATTATTTATTATGTATTAGATAATAGTAGTTCTTCATATATATACATATATATATATATATATATATATATATATATATATATATATATATATATATATATATATATATATATATATATATATATATATATATATATATATATATATATATATATATATATATATACTATTCTCTAATATATAATAATTCATGATATTTTATTGTTTTCAAAACAATAAAATATCATGAATTATTTTGAAATTAATTGAATCAAATTTTTGCTATATTTCACATGCAGAGGCAAAAATGCAGTGGTAAAAATGATTAAGATAATATTTTTACTATAATATGACAAAAATTTTAAGATTATTTTTCAGTAGATTTTTAAGTTTGAATGAATTATATATACCTTCATGTATCTACTACGATGCGACACATGGAATTTTTACTCTTAAATAGTTAGTGTCACGTATATTCTATAGTCTGGATAACCGTGCCTATGTCCGTATCGGAGGAAATATCTGTTTATACTGTTGTTTATTATACTGTTAAATCTCTTATCGTAATGATCATAGCTGTCATTCTTTTAGGTACATGACTACCTTATTATATTATTCAAATCAAATGATTATAAATGATATAACAATCCCATTTCATTCAATAAACAATCACCTTTTTAGGAAATTAAAAAAAATATACCAATTGATTGTGTTTGTTAGATGAAATCTGTATCCATATCCGTAGATCTGTTTCCGTATCCGTATTCGCGGATCTCCATTTTTAACAATCTGGCACATGTTTAACGTTCAAAACAATACCATACGAAATTGAATTACTCATTGAAGTAAGACTTAAACGTTACATAACACATGGACTAAAAAGTCCCGGGCATAACAAAGAAAACACAGTTTTTTTGGTTCAAAATTAGCTTTATTCATCAACGTAATCTCCATCAAGAGCAACGCAATCATTCCAGCGCCGCTATAACATTTCAATACCACTTTTGTAGAACGATTTATCTTTTTCCTCAAAATAGGCCTCAGTTTCAGCGATAACCTCTTTATTCGTGCGAAATTTCTTACCGGCGAGCATTTTTTTCAGGTCTGCGAACAGCCAGTAGTCGCTGGGAGCCAAATCTGGCGAAAAAATTCCGGGTTGTTACGTTTAAACATGACCAAATACTGCTCAGAATCATCAGCACGTTCTCGTTTTTTGGTCAACAGTGAGCAAACGCGGCACCCACTTTGAACAGAGCTTTCTCATAGTCAAATGCTCATGCAATATAAAGCCAACACGTTCTTTTGATTTCCTTACGATGTCAGCTAACTCACACAGCTTCACTTTTCGATCATTCAAAACGATTTTTTTATTGTTTTATGGTGTTACCGCCTCATTTGGACGTCCACTGCGTTCTGCATCATCAGTGTCTCTACGACCACGTTTGAAGTCAGCAAACCAACGTTTTATTGTTGTTTCTGATGGAGCGGAGTCCCCATAACACTTTTCAAGTCATTGCTTCGCTTGACCGGTATTTTTCCCCATCAAGAAGCATTGTAAAATTAAAACACGAAATTGTTTTTGATCCATTGTTTTGAAAATAACAAAAGTAGCGTCACTCTTAGCACAATAACTCACAAACTAATGAATAGAATATCTTGAAATTTTAACAGCTGTCTTTTGAAGGTTAGTATTAACTGGAAAAAAGGTGACTGCAATAAAATTATGGGACTTTTCCGTCAATGTGTTACATATATGTTGCTATATTGTATACTATATATATATCTGGAGAAGAAACTCTTTATTATGTACATAATAACACTCAGTGACTCAATTTGGTTGTGTATATGAATATTGTTTACAATAAATAGATGAAAACATGTACTAAAACATATATAATATTTACACTTATGGGAGCCACAATATACATATAGTACTCTCTGGTGGGTCATCAATAAAATAAAAATTTACATTGAAACTTGTTCTCTATTCACTGACTGTGTGTTTTTGTTATCACTTAGCCAGTATGAGAGAATTGAAAATACTATATACTATGTTATGGAAGGTGGGTGGCTATGCGCTCGTTCAGTGTTATGATTCAATTTTCAATTTAATTGTGCAATCATAATATTATAATAAATATTCACTATGGAATTTTTTGTTTGTTTCGTAAATAAATATACTGAATTTTAACAACAATTAATCTTTAAAAAAAAAAAACAATTGGATGAATGCTTTAGTTAAATTTTTATGTAAATTTATTATTATTTAGAAATATTAAGAGTTAGGGGAAAATTATTTATATGGCATCGCATTTTAATTACTGAATATCTCAGGTTTTATTTTATAGACATTGTGCATCAAAATGTTTCCATTCGTTTCTATAGTTATTAACTATTAGAATTATCAATAGATTTATCAAATGATAAATAAATCTATGGGTATATGATTTAATATAGGAGAATCTTAAAATTTTTTAACTAATTTAAATGAATAATTATTTATATTTGCAATTCAAAATACTAATACAATTTTCAAACCAAAAACTAAAGTAAAATATCATTTATAATAATTTTCAGTAATTTTTGTTTTGCATTCGATATACAATTCACATGCAAACAATTGAACTAATAATTATGTTTTCTAGAATGTGAATGTTTTATTTCATAATTGAACTCCTGAATTCCTGGCAAATCAATCGTATTTAAGTCTCACTGATTTTAAATCAGTATACAAATGTAAATTGCTACATAAAGATAGATTTCGATGCTGAAGTTACTGAAATTTTTACTTTAAAACAAGAGTGTTTAAATAATCATTCAGATGCTCTAGTATTGCAATTGGTTAGCGCACATTAGTTATATGACAGTATTTGATGCAATGCCGTGGTTGTGATTTCCAGCCGCACCTAGAGCAATTTTTTAATATTAAAATTCAGGATAATATATTAAACTTTCCCATTAAAAAATATTTCATAATTTTGCTTGTTCATTTATTATATTTTGAAAAAATTTAAATAATATTTCGACAAACATGACATAATTTGGAGCATAATGAATTTATATAAATATTTTCTAGATTATGAACGATGTCAAAAATAGGAAAGAGACGAAACTAAATAAGAGGAAAGGTACATAAATTTACACAAAGAGGACTAAAGGATCTCAAAAAAGGGTTGTTAGTGATTTTTACTTCTAACGGCGTTACAAAGGATTTTCAAGACAAACTGTTGCGAAAAAAACTACGTATTTTTTTAAACATAATCCCAAAGTAACGATTGGAAAACTGAGAAAACTCTCTTTTATTTTAAACAAACAAGGTTCAATATTAAAATGATTCAGATAGTAATTTCAAAATAAAACCAGATTTTTTTGAACAAAGACACAATTTTTCATTTTGTAATGTAAAACTAGTTTTGAAAAATCTACCAATAATTTTCTAAAATAGTTTTTCTTCTTCGTAAGTGTGCCTATTTTCAAAATATAATTATAAAGCCTACCATTCGCATTTAAAAGATTACGAAAAATATATTATAAGAAACTGAATTTATTACATTTTTCGATTTTTTTGAAAAAACATCGTTAATTTAATAAAATATATATTAATGTTACTATTTTTAAACGGTTATAACGATCCCTTAGAAATAAGGTTTCAACGAGGAATGCCAATGGAGGGGGTATAGAATATGATGAACGATCTCGGTGTTTAATGATAGCTCTTTAAATGTTACAATTTTATGGAAAACGCAAAGTTTGTGCAATTTTCAAGGTTAACTATTCTCCCATATTCCCTTTTATGAAATTTTCCCTTTTTTTAAAGTTCGTTATTCATTTAATTTCGATAATATGACTTAAATTGCGAATTAGGATTCATCGTGGTTAATTGGATTAAATAATTCGAAAAGGTTGGGTAATTAGTTCTGAACGGGTTTAAGGTCTATATTTTCATTGATAATTATGTATATTATATATATATATATATATATATATATATATATATATATATATATATATATATATATATATATATATATATATATATATATATATATATATATATATATATATATATATATATATATATATATATATATATATATATATATATATATATATATATATATATATATATATATATATATATATATATATATATATATATATATATATATATATATATATATATATATATATATATATATAAGAAGTTAAAATATGAAAAAATGGTTTTTCATTTTTTGAATTCTTTAGATTCTCCAGCCTTAATTCTAACTGAAAGTCATTTCATTAGCCACTACATAATAAAATACATGTAGTAAATACTTTATAACTTCTTGTAAATAATTTGTTTATTTCGATAATGTCAGTAATTATAAACAGTCCAAAATGAATCCAGCTACCAAGATGTTAAAATAAATACTCTCATTTATTATATATATTTGATTTGAAATTAAAAATTCCATTTTCTTTTAAACAAAGTTTTTATGTAAAATTTTATAAATAGATATATTATATTTATATATTATAAATATAAATTAAAATTAAAATAAATGTTGGTCATCAAAATTGTTGCCTATAAATTCTTGGAAATATAATTGGAATTACTTTAACAATAATATATTTGTATATAGTAGGACAAAAAGCTTTTTGTGGAATAAACAAGTTATTTGTAAAAATAATTTGTTCCAAAACCTTGGCATAAAAAAAATTTTGCAACCGATGAAAAGTCACGAATAATTTTTTCACGAACAGAATACTATCTATATCGTAGATATAACTCGGAAGTTAAAAGTAAATAAATTTTTGAGAATCTGTTTCAACTGTTCAACATAAAAAAAGGTAACACTTTTTTTATGAACCATTCTGTAAGTACATTTAAGCCGTGTGTATGATACTCACTTAGTTTCTGGGTTTCTATCATCATAAGTAATATGTTTTACCATATTCAAAACTATATGGAATATTCTCTACATAACATATTATAGTACTTTTCTCTATATTACATTCAGGATTGATATCAATGTAAATGTGGATTGTTGTTGCTGTTTTTGTTTATTCACAATGAAGTTTTATTATACTAATGTATATCTTATGGTCGAAAACCGAAAGATCTTGCCCATTTTATGAATAAAATGTTTTTTGTGTAGTGCAAGGTCAATGAATTAAAAGCACAGGAAATTGATCACCACAAGAAAGGACAGAGTGAAATTTTTTTACCTTCTCCGAATTCAAGCTCGACAGCAGTTCTTACGTATTTAAGGATTTCACACTGATCCAGCTCGCTAACTATGCTTGTATAATGTTTGTAAGAATGAGACAAATAAATAGGAAGTTTTCCAACGTTTTCTTTTTCTGGAGGTAGCACAGATTACAATATTCAACACTATTCCAAGTAAAAAGAGCACCACAAACTAAAAATCTTACCCTTAAGTTCTCTATCAGTCGGATTTGCGTAATCAATCTAATTTTTTCATGCCTGAAATTTTTCGAACTCAAATATTTGTATGTGGAGCTATACTTAAAATGCATGCAGTGTTTTGGTAGCATAAATTTTGGATTTAAGTAGACTTTCAATGTTTTATTTTACATTCGTAAAATACAACAAGTGTGCACTCGTTCTCCCATAATTGTTCTTAGCCAATATTTAAGAGGATGGCTTTTAGTTGAGAGGCCCACTTAAATATCACAGCAATGTTCCTGTCATAAGTTATAGTAGGTGCAAGAAACATTTTTTTGTGTATCGATGATTTGAACTTGAAAAAGTTTGTACCGCAAGTGCAAGACCAATTTGAATGGCCAAGTCCCACTCCCGAGGCCCCTGCGTATAATGTAATGTGTGTTGCGAAGTAAGCTTAATGTATGTTATTCTTGAAGAACAAGCTTTCGACTTTATGTAGTTCGTTCAAATATCTCATTATAAAGAGGATTCATGAATTTACTCGAGCTCGTCTGTGTAAGAATGAATTGGTCATACAAGAGAATGCAAAAATTGTTTAAGAATTTTTCAATGAAAATTTTATGGATGAATCTCGGTAACTCGGTAATTCCAGGTAACCCTAGTCCAAAAAAAAAAAAAATAAAATAAAATAATAAAAAAATAAATAAATGAAATAATGATAACAATTTTCTTGAAATTGCATATAGAATTTAAATTTCTCTATCAATTTTACTAAGATCATTTTACGAGTACTATAATAAACATACGTTTTCCTTAAGATAAGTTTACTCTAGTTTTGTAGGCTTCGGCAAGGCATTATACTCAGTACTCCATAACCTTCTATGATAGATCCTATATCAAATAGGTATAAGCAGTATAAATTAAATATTATAAGAACCCCCGACTTATCTTGGATTTCATGGCTGCGGCCATCTAAGACAGGTTTTCCACAAACATAAGTCTCAACTAATTCACATTAAAAAAATAAAAAAAAACAAAAAAACAAAATTAAAGTAGGTTTATCCGTTTGGGAGTTACGCTGGCGCAGACAAAAAATCATCATTTATGCGTCGGGAGTTAAAAAGTAAAAATAATTTAAAATCGCTTTACAGTAATGCTTATTATTATTATAGCTTTGTACAAACAATGTACCAATCATATAAAAATAACTCAAGGAATAATTCAAGGATTCTCACTATTCCCCTAGTTTAATATTTGCGCAATATTTATGGTTTTATGAGATAAAAACCACACACAAAATTTCGTAACAATTAAATTATCACAGAAAAAGTGAGAAAACGGGTTACAGACAGTATCAACAACTTATGTATTTTTTTATTCAATTTTGATTTTTTAAAGAATGGTTTAATTGAAGGAAAGTTTGTATGTAGTTCGCAAAGATTGTACTTAGATATTATTTGTATTATCTGATATCTTTGTATGTTATGCCTTACGAATAAGTCAGCTTCGTAAGTTTCGGATATAGAGTTTTTAGCATATAGAATTTATTTTATTTGTTTCTAAAACATACACTCGAATAATGTTCTATATTATATAAATTTTTTTTCTGTATAATATGTTTGTGTTTTAAAACAATTCAAAAATGAAGTTGATGTTAACATTATTATTTCTAATTTACATAGCCCGTTAATTGTTTTAACAATTTATATTTAAATAATATTTAGATAAATAGAGTGCGTGTTCATATTTGTCGAGCTATAGATAAAAAAACGCGTCGACCTGAATCTTCATGTTTATTGAAAATAAAAAATAAATGATTTTGATGGTGTTTTACGGATGGTATTTTGATAAGTAAACCATTCATTTAAAATCCAAAAAATGAGTTAATAGACCATAAAAATCCTGTATTTAATTTTAAATAAGCTAGATACATTCAAGTCGATGTGTGTTTTTCTTTTGTGAGTTTACTGTATATTCTTATGAACAAAATATGATGTTTAAAATAATCCTTTGTTGTTATTTATCCTAAATAACAAGTTGTTATTTATCCTAGCTATTTTTCTTTCCACTGATTAAGTATTGTTATAAAAAACACGAAAAGTTACATCTATGTTGTGCTCCTTCTGTAAAAATCGTGCATAATATTGAAATAAAAACAATTTGTATCTTTTTCGAAAATAAAAATAAAATAAACAATTTAATTAAACCATATAAATTATGATCAATATGTGTAGAAGCTTTAAATGTTTTATAAAAAATGAGATGTATCTGACGGTAAAACTAAAATATTCCCATGCCAAATTAACACAGTAGAAAGAAATTCTACTTAACCATTTTAGATTCTCACAAATTTGTTATACTTATACTGGGTAGTAAAGGATAGGTAAAGTATCAATTTTTAAATTTTTATCTCACACCGTTTTCGAGGTATGGCTATGTAGATTTTTTAAAAATAACCCAATAAAGAGAAAAGGTATATTTTTTTTAAATTGCAATGGAAGCTAACCTCATTTAGCTAAGTTCGAAGATATGTTATTTTGCCGAATTTCCAATGTTCTTTCAAATGATAAGTGTGTTTTTGGAAAATATTTTGAAAAGTCTATATTTATAATTTGATAAAATTTTTTTCAAAAAAGTACATAATTTTAAATTATCCAAATATTAGTTTAAATACTTAGTACTGGTGTGAATTATATAGTAAAATATAAATTGGGGTTTTTAATGGAATCATTGTTTTAAAAAAATATTTCTGATGCTGACGGTTTTTCACTTTTGGTTGAAATTACTTTCCATTTGCATTTACAAAGATCTGTTTCTTAATTTTTGCACTCTTTTAAGCCATTATAAGTGGCAGGATGTTAGTATAGTATTATCCCTACAATTTTTAAGTTTCCAAGTGTGGAGTTTATACCAGATAATTTATCAAAATAATCGGAATTAAATGAAAGATTTACTCAAAATTTCACAAGTTTCTCGAGTTAAAGATGAGGTTACTGGGTATTTTCCAAAAACTATAGCAGCTATAAAATATTATATTTTTCAATGAGAAGATTTGGATACCCTGGATAAATATTTTAAGTCATCCCATAATTATCATTACACTCATTAACAACATTAATGGAATATGACAAATTAACAGCTGATCCATGGGTTTTTCGTTCCGTACAGATTTTCGGGGCATAATGTTCCATTAAAGGTAGGTTTTTTTTGTCCTTATATTTATTCTAATGTGTATGATATAATTAAAAATTACAAATGTACATTATTCCACCATAGTACATAAATACGGGAATTTTTATTTTTAATAAAAAAATATAATCAGTGAATTACATTTACTTATATTATGACCTTGAATAGATTCATTTAAGCCATGCATTACGAAAAACCCAAATACCAGCAAAGACGCATGTTATTATCATATGCTTCATAATACAAAAATCATTAAAAACATTAAGAAATGCTAAATGGATCATTTGTAAATTGCCCTAAAATATGAGAAACTTTTTCAAGGTAGTGTTTTTCTTGAAAGTTGCCAAAAATTAGCAGTCGAAAATATTTTAATGAACCTGATCATTCATTTTGTTTTGCAACAAATATATTTATGAACAAAAAAAAAAATAGAACCAAACTAACCTGTACTCCCAATATTATGAAATTTCTATAGTTTTGAATTTGAAAAGAACTGGCACGTTTCAATTTGGCATTCATTTACAAGAAGAGACCTTTTTATGAGAATTTTTTGCAGAATCTACAAATACCTTTTTTTATATGTGAAATAGTTTCACCGTATAACAAACTTTTGAAGTTCCAAGTCAATTGAGTTTTATTAAAAAAAATCCCACGCTCAAAGTTGCCAGCGGGACAAACAAACAAGATATGTTTGTTTAAAGATAAGATAAAGTTTCTGAACATAGGCTATTTTATAAATTCTAATCATTAAAAATAGTATAAAGATTGATACTCGATCATATGCCAAGTATGTAAACAATCCATTCTGCTAGTTGTTATTTTCACTTGCTTTTCTTTTTCAAATTTTATGATAAAATTTGTTATGCCTGATGATCTGTACTCTTGAAAAACGTAAATAGTTACTTTCTGCACTTTTCTGCCGGTGTTAGATAAAACTTTTCCCATGTGGATACCTGAGCAATAGTGCTTATTGAGGCTTGTCTATTGAAAAGATAAATACTATGGTAGTCCAGCTAGTAGGACAAGGATATACAGTCAAAAATAACAATTGACGATGATATATGAAATAATATTTCGATAAAAAATATTGATTGTACAAAAGATCCCACATTTTAACTAATATGGCCACAATTAGAGAATATATTTATGGTAAAACAAAAACTACATTTTATACTCAAATTATTATTATTGTATACTCAAAAACATTTTGTTAACAACTTAACATATCTATCTATCTCTATTGAGTTAGGTCAACATACTAGTTACAAATTTACGTGATATTAACTGCAATTAGTGTGAGATATGTTACATAACAAAAGTTGTTTCACATTGTTTAGTAATTTTAATGAAATATAAAATAAACAAAATTATACACCATTGAAATAAATGTGAGCAGTTATTCAAATTTATTCAAACAAGAAAATGTTTTAAATTAAGGTGATTCACTTTACTAGTATGCATAATATAAAATATAGATAAATTAGATTTTTTTTTTTTTTAAATATAATGCGACATATATTTGTAAATATATAAATATTTTTATACTGTTGTAAAGGCAATTAGGAGATAAAAAAGCAAAATTTTGTTGTAATTAAAAAAGAAAGGCTTATACTACATTTATTTTGTAGCATCGTTTGCTAATGTATGTTTTGACGACCGCTGAATCCAAAAAAATGGTTTTAGAAATTAGTATGGCAGTGTGTGTGTGAGTGTAAATTCTTGTAAATAGTATTAAGTGTACAAAATGTTCGTAACAAGCTTAATAAATCCGAAAAATTAACCATGCAAATATTTAGAGAACCAGAGTATGACGACACCACGCTCGCTCCTTTACTATTTTATTATTTTCCTCGAACCGTGTTTTTTTTATTGTATGCTCGCCAAATTTATTAATAAAATTCATTAAATGCGTTTACATGTGTTGAGTGTACCCTAAAAATTTGAAGTCAAGATGGAGGAAAGTTTGAAAAACACAGTTTTGAGAAAAACATGTTTAAAGTTTCTAGTCCGCTTAAAATTATGAAAATCTCAACTAACCCTGAATCAGCGATGCCTGGTCCATAGTGTATTCTTTCCTTTTCCTCCTGAAATTCTTTTAAAGCAGATTGTTCAGCTCGTGAGTCAATCCTGACTTGTTTAACGACATCACTTACGCGCCGCTCAGAACGTGAGATTCGCTTTTCATCACGTTTCTCAATATAAGTATGTATAGGATTCACGGCCAATGGGGCGTCCCATAACCGACATTACTTTTCAAACAACTTCAAAACCTACATTAACTATCTTGGAGCCAGAATGAAGAATTAGGAGCAAAAGTTCAAATCTACGAATTCAAAGATTCGTTATTGTTTTGTGTCTCTGTTCTTAAACAACGAATTAATAATTCGTCTTTCGATAAATCTTCGAAAACAGGTTTGATAGCTACTTGTACTTCTGGTATAAGAGGTGGTTTATCGTGATGAAATTGGTCGAGCTCATTCTTAGCTTCTACCTTACACCATTTACACCAACTTCTGGACAAAAGTGATATTGAGGATTTTCGTCTGAAGGACACTTTTGATAATACGTTGCCCAAACTTCCGTTTTCATATCTTCACGTCGAATAGCTAATCCGTAGAATTTCGTTGTTTCTTGAATAACTTTATCAGTAAGTTTACCTGGTCCTTTTCCACCAATGTATAAAAGGGTGCCAGATATCAAGCTGACTGTGCACAATAGGCCTGGACCCCAACTGCCAATTCAGCGCTCCAAACAGCTCTTTATTATACCTGCTGTATCTTTAAAATGACTTCGAATTTTCAAAAATCACTTTACTGTCGTATTATAGACATGTTAAGAAAGCAATTTATGAAATAATTGATTTTTTGAGCCCATAACATGAGATGACCCCCTTAAAAAGAAAATGTTACTTGTCAAACATTTCTAAAGCCCTTACCTATTTGTAGAAACATCACAAAGTTTAAAAATTAAAATTTTCCTAATTTAAATCGCTTGCTACCTGATTAATATTTCCATCAAATCTAAGAACATATCTGGGAAAATTTGAACGGTAAATATATTTACTTGCGCAAAGTTTGAGAATTTATTCAACGATATTTATGTTAATGAATTATTATTGCGATTTTAAATTGATAGAAAAATTTAAATCATTATACAAATATTTTTAAATATTCCTTAAATTACTGAAGATTTTACAAAAAACGAAAAGTGTTAAAATAATTGAAATCACAAGCTCTAGTGTCGCAATTGGTCAGCGCACGGTACTTATATATGACAGTATTGATATTGTCTTCAAATTTGATATCTTATTTAAAGAAAATGAGAAAATGCAGTGCCTAACAACGGAGTTGCTTAATATAAGTCAAACAAAAGTATTTATTATTCTCTACATGTGTATAAATTTAATTCTCTAAAAATGTCATGTATAATTTTTCTATTATGTTTTAAAAGGATGATGTATTTGTAAACCATACTCCCAAATTACAGTTTTTTGTAAGTCTTTAGTGGACATCATCTAGAATAAAAAGAATATTTATTCTCGCTTCTAGAGCTTGCGATATATCATTTAAAAACTCTTGTTTATAAGTTAAAATTTCAGCAATTTCAGCATCGAAATCTATCCTTATGCAGCAATTTAATTGTGTATATACTGATTGTGTATATATGAATCAGTGTGCCTTAAATACTATTGCATATATGCAGAACATGCACGATTAGTTCAAACTTACTATCCGTACAGTGGTTAGACTGTAGAAGAGACTTCTCAATTCATTGATGCACCACCAGTAGTTAAAATTTCGAATAAAACATTCTACAAAACATAATTATGTCTTCAATTGTTTGCACGTGAATTGTATATAGAATGTCAAACAAAAATTATTGAATAATTATTATAAATGACATTTTACTTTAGTTTTTGGTTTGAAAATTATAAGAATGATCGAAGAATTGCATTACTAATTATTTATAGCAAATTATTATATCAAATATAAATTATTAATTTAAATTCATTAATAATTTTGAGAAATTTCCTATGTTAATTTATATACAATTAATTCATATTCATATACAATCAAGTTAATTCATATTCATATACAATTCACGGATTTATTATATCATATGATTGGTAAATAAAATTTCGTAATAATAGAAAAGAAAAATAATTTGATGAACGGTGCCCATTAGGAGAGCAAGACTCATTAAAAAATACTTTCTTTATTTCTGTATTTCTGCTATGGTGTAAGCGGGTAGTGGTAACGCGTTTTTTTAAATTTGACTAAGCTTTATTTTAACATTAATAAATGAATAAATTTAATTTTCCTAATAAAAACAACCTAAAAGTATGTAAATTCTATGGATTGGCTGAACAAATAACGCCGTTTAATTTTTACGTATAGGTAAAAATCAGAATATTGAATTATTTTGAATTATTTGCTTCAATTTCCAGATCAAAAACTTTTTATTTTACAAATCATCTGTATGAATCAGCTGATGATGACTACTTTGCAGTCGAATTTTTAAATGAGAAAATATAATATGAAACAAGAATCGCTTTAAAAATAATTTTTAATAAAATTTTATCATTCAATATATAAATAAATAATGGGGTTCTTCAGCCAAATGCACCTATAACAAACGCCACCCATGTCATTATTTTGTATGTTTATTTATTTAAACTTCATCCGATTTATGTTACACAGTTTTTATGAATTGGATGGAGTCGGTTGCTTCGATCTTATCCAAGGAATGACCTTATAGTTAACCTTGATCTCAACTTTCATATATGGGAAACCCTTTTATTACGGATTCTGAAACAGCATAAAATTTAAAGTGGAATATGCTACTACAAAAGTTTTTTCAATGACCTTAAGAGGTCAATTCATGGACAAACTATTTTGAATTTACGCAATAAAATATCCGGAGGCAACTTCGAAAATTTGCTCTGTGGTTAAATAAATAACAGTAACATTTGAGGAATCACACTTATTTTTTAACTGATTCTGTGAGGCATGAGGGCTCACAGGATATTTGCTGACGGTAAATTTAATTGCGTAACTGAAAATGGTTTGTTTTTGAATTGATCTTAATGTCTATAAAAAAGCTTGTAACATTTACTACGTAAAATTTTACGCTGTTGAAATGTTCCTTATGAAAAATGCGACTGACTGTACAATTTTTAAGGTCATGTTTTAAAAGGTGTCACTCCTGGTGGGATATTTAGATGCATAGATTACAATGGCCCACCGTGTATGTAAATACATACATATATATATGTATATATATATATACACATATATGTATATATATATATATATATATATATATATATATATATATATATATATATTATATATATGTATATATATATACCTATTAAAACATGACCTAGTTGAATTAGGTCTTATATTATAGCATCGTGATAATGACTACGTTTAATGGATATTGAATCGTATAAATAATGGCTTAAAGAACAACAACACGCACATATCCTAAAAGCTGTGAGTGAACTTTTTTGAACACGGAAATAAACTTTAATATCTATCATATACAAAATGTTGCAAATGTATTATGGCAAAGTTTAAGATAATATACAGGTAAAATGACTTAATATTATACCTAATTAAATAAAAATTCATGAAGTCGTGTCAAAATAAAAATTTTTAAGAATCATAATTTATCTTTGAAAAAAATAAATTTAAGGTATTTCTTTCTTTATTAACAGCTGGTTTGTTAGATTGATAGTAAAATATGGAAATTAATTTTTATTTCTTGGAATAAAATATTTGTTCATGCATTTTATTAAATTGCCACTTACTATCCAGAATCTTATTTCATCCTATCCACAATTTTCGGCGAAAAACAAAATGATTATGAACTATTGATAAAGTCATACAATAGGAATTAATTCATACATTTGTGTTTACCATATTTCAAAGATTGTGTGTATCTGATTTTAATGTTTTAAACCATAAAGTATATTAAACTATTACAGACCAGGATATAAGCCTTTAAAAATGGTAAAATGTTAAAAAAATTATAGTAGGATGAAACCCATTAGAAATGGAAGATTATATAACAAAAAGGAAAGGAAAATTAATTTACGGGAGACCTGAGGTCGGGAAAAAGAATAGGGTTGAGTTTTTAATGGTAAAACACGGTTAATCTTGATTTCAGGCAAAACTACAAGTCCTATGGAAAAAAATTAAATGGCAAAGTAGTAGGTAATAAAAATATCTACAACTTTTGTATTTCCTTTGTATTGTATTTATTGGTTATTTCAATTTTTCACATAAATTTCGAGATTGTGTTAAAAAAGTGTAAATACTAAAGATCTTTTTATTACTTACAACTTTGCCATTTAACTTTTTTCCATAGGAATTCGCCGGAAATTGAGATAAACCATGTTTTACCCTAACATACTCATCGTCTTCTACTTTCCGACCACAGATCAGATCGCTCGTAAATTATTTTTCTTTTCATTTTTGTTATATTCTCTTCCGATTCCAATTGGTTTCATCCTACTATTATGTTTGAAACGTTTATTTATTAAAGTTCAAATATCATTATAATTTCTGAAAAACTGATAATATGTGTTTATCAAAAGTTATGAAAAATCCCAAATTGTAGAAATCTGGAAATCGTACAAAAAAAAATTCATTTGTGTGAATAATCAATTACCTTCATAGACATACTATCTATAATATTTATATAAATAATTAAGTTATTTTTATAATCAAATTTTTTATTATGAATTTTCTAACTAATTCATTTCGCTAATTCTAAAGTTTAAATTTTTTTATTTTGTTAATCGAATTTTGCCCTTATTTTGATAAAAGTAAATCGCTTAAATTATGTGAGTTTTTCTTACACTTAATTTTTGTGGAAAACCTACATAGTTTATAATATTTACATATAAAAAAGTTATCTTTCTACAAAGTTTAAAAACAAAATTTCTTTATGTAAATAAAGCTGATAAGTAATTAAAATCAGTTTTCGAATAAAATAAATTGAGATTAACGTCGTGACATACAAATGAACTTGAAAAAAAGAAGTGAAGATATCAACTAATAGAGTTTATTGGTTAGATAATTGACATATTATTGAATATCATTGTTTGAATTATCTTTAATCAGCATTCATAAAATACTATAAATATTCAGTTTAAACAGTTATATACTAGTGTAATATTATCTATATATTAGGATTACTAATATGTGATATATAGCTAAAATTTATTTATTATGAAATAAAAAATATTTTATTTTTTTTTTAAATTTTTCTTATAGCTTTCATAGTTGGATCAAGGATCCATTGGACCCAATGGACTGATTTAGCTTATTTATGAACTTAAAATCACTTTTTATGTTTACAATACATCGCCAAAAGTTCAACTCGCTCTCTCTTTTTTTTCAGGTATCGTGATGACGGATAGTCGGAAATGGTCTAATTAGGTTTTTCTATGAAAACCTATGCCAAAATTTTGTTTGTGTGGTCAATATTAAGTGAATTTAGACTAAAATAATATAATCTGACATATTTTGTATGTCGAGTATAAAAATATCACGAAATATTAACTTACAATGATAATATTTTAAAATTACTACTAAGTAATAATAGTAATAAGAGATAATGACATAAAACGTTCACACATACGAATTTATAGGTTTATAAAATGCTAGTAAAAATATTTCATTTAGATATGCTTAGGAAAATAAGTTTTGATTGTATGCAGAGGTTGACAAAAATTATTTTTGACGTATAGCGGAAAACTTCTGCGAGAAACACCCTGTCAAATTGATACAAAAATAATACAAATTATTATAACGTTTGTGAATAAAAAAAGTTTGAAATATTTAGATTATAGATAAGCTTAAAATTTTATGTTTTAAAAGTAAATTTATTGAATTATTCAATAATAATAAATAACTTTTATGAATTCAATGATGAATTGAATTTAAATTACATTTAATTGACAACATACTGCTAAAATTCATTTTTTCTCTAAGTAATTTTTCTAAAGCTAATGGTAAAACTAATGGTACTTAAGTTTTTTTGATGAACCAAAATTTAAAAAATAAAACACGAGTCAAAAATATTTTACCAATATACGCTATGAATCTGCGAGTACGGATTCAATGTATATGTTACAGTGGGCATGCCAATCACGTTGATTGAGCTCGATAAGGTAATGTATTTTTCAATTAAGATTTTATGTATACAAATGAATAAATTTAAATACCTGCTTCGTGTGATCTGTAAAGTAATTTTTTTAATTGCATAACACCAATATAAGTGTCAAAAGCTGACAAATATATATATAAATGTATATATATATATATATATATATATATATATATATATATATATATACATTTATATATATATATATATATATATATATATATATATATATATATATATATATATATATATATATATATATATATATATATATATATATATATATATATATATATATATAACTCATCTCATTCAAGCTTGCGATTAAGATTCATACGCTTATATACAAAAATCCTGACAAAACTGGCGACTCTCCTATTGAGCGTAGCCACTACCAAGATCATATTATACTCTCCACATATTAAAATCTTGGTTGCGTGCCTCAATAGTACTGAAAAGACTGTATGGGCTGTTACTTCTAAATATTAAAATAGATGTGAGCTTAAGATCCCGGAAATCGTCGCAGGTTTAGCAGGCTATGATTCTACAGGTTTATTAATTTACGTTTGCTACTACCTCAACTTTGCGTTATTGATCGTTACATTGAACAAGGTCAGAAGGTCATCCATGTTTGAATGCCTCCAATGCAATAATATAATTATCATAAGCGTTTATCCATAGTTCGACTTGTTCTTGGCTAATTTTGTATAACCGTGTAACCTTGTTTAGAAGCTTTTTGCATCAGACAATATGTGAATGCAATTGGCGAATTGCAAGAATTTAAAATTATTTGGTAATTTTAATCGATTATTTATACTACGATTTAGAATTTACAATAGAATATTAACAAGAAAAAACCGGCTTAGAGTTTTTGGTATTCTAAGGAGTAATATTAGTAGTTCTGTGACCTCATTCAGTAAGTAAATAAAAAGTATATGAATAATACGTACACAAAATATATTAAATAAACATAAAAATATGTCTATAAATGTGTAGTACAGTTGCATAGTGAAGAGAGAACGTGCTTTCAAAACATAAAGTTCGTGTTCGAAATCAGTTATTAATTTTTTAAGAAAAAGTGATTTTGTTTGAAGTTTAAAATGCAAATTATCTAAAAACAATACAATGAGATCAATGTGTTTACCAAATTTCATTAAAATTGAACAAGACGATCGAAAGTTACAGCGGAACAAACATAGATAGGTAAATAAAGACAAACGAAATGCAAAATCGTCAGCTCACTACGTTCGGTCAATTAGAATAGATTATCATGATCGAACATAGTTAAGAATTTAAAATTGAAAACAAAATACGATAAGATAACGTATCTAATTTCATAACGAATGTATTTTATATCTGAACAAATTAAAATATATATTCTGAAATAATTGGTTAAAGAAACAATTGATAGTACGTCATTTAAAACTAATAATTTATATGACTTGCAGTTAGTTAACTGTCTGGATACATGTAATATTCAATAACTATTATTATCATGTACTAAGAACTGTATTGAAACATGCAGTTGACTCACTCTAATCATAAACGGATTCATATACCTAATACTGCTTATAAAGATGTGAATAAAAACATTTTTATGTAGTCTTTATTATTTAATAACCTTTTATAAAAACTGTTATATATTATTTTTCAATGTTTTCCGTTTTAGTTTCTATTTGCTTTCTTAACCGATTTTATTTTAAGCTTTTTATATATTTAAATAATAATTATCGTTAGTTGTGTCAGGCGGAACGTTGACGTCAGTAATATCGGTTTTGGGAGAGGTTTTTCATTTTCAAGGCAGGAAGAAAATTATAAATGAACTTGTTAATAGAACATTCTTGCTAAGATTTCAGCGCAACAGTAACAAAAATATAAATCACTCATAATTACACTTAGATTTGATTATTTTCATAGACTACAAAAATGCGATTATTTTAATAAAATATACACTATCCATTGTTATGAATCATTTTATTACTAATTTTACGTAAATGGTGAGTAATTGTTTTGTATTTTACGTAGTTCTTATTTTACCGGTAGTTAGAGTTTTTTAGTCTTGGAATAGTTCCTAATGAGCTGTAACTTTGAGAAGCTTTCCTGTAAAAAACCTGTGGACACTGTTAATTTTACTATAATTCTGATCGTTATGTATATATTTGCATAATTTTCTTCCAAATTATTTTCTAAAATGTATTGTAGAAATTGTTTTGCGTCTTTGATACAATATAAATTGAATTTAAAAAGCTGAAATAAAACTTTAATTTCTATTAAGCTGATATAAGCTTCGAAGATTCCTCATAAAGTCTCGTAACTCTGTACTGCATTTTAACAGATTGCATGGACTCAATAACCGACCATTTGTTTTTTTCATTCCAACTATTATACTCAATATATGAAGAATATACTAATTTCAGCATAAAGATTGTAACGTAAAGCTAGCAAATATCAAAGCCAGTAAACAAACTTTAGTATATGTGGTAATAAAATCATCTGAATAGAACATTTCCCACTGTCACCGGTACAACTAAATCAATTATTCTAATTCTTAAAAGTATGATGAATTTTGTCAAAGCAAAATCGGTGTATTGGGTCAAATGAATCCAATTCTCAATTTTTAAATCATAAAATATAGTAAAAAAATCAAAAACAAAAATTCTTAACTTCAAAATAAACAACTTTAGCTAGTTTCAGCTACTAAACACATATAATTCCAATATTTATTATTATTGTATTGACTAAAAGTTCAAACATTGATACACTAGCCAAAAAAAAAACAACTAACAGTGTTAATTATTTAGATAGTCGATATATCGTTGAGCTTCAATGTTTTAACAATTTTTAATCATAAGCACTCGTAAATACTTTAAATATGCAATCAATTCGGTTATAAATACATGCATAAAAATAAAAATATATACTGTAATTATATACGCGTTTATTAGTTAAATAATTGTACAGGAAAATAAAAGAAATTTATTTGAACAGATAAACATTTTTTGTTTGAACAGATAAACAAACATAATTTTTTTGAACGGATAAACATTTCAACTCTCATTTCGTTTTTTTCATTTGTTTTGATAACAGAGAGACGGATGAACAGTCGAAAATGTAGTAGCAGTTATGGTATATTTAATTCAGAGCAAAAATTATTTTCAATAAACCAATAAATACCAAATTATTTTAATTTAAAAATCAACAAAAAAATTATGGATTAAAATCGATTTGCAATTGGATAGTTTAGAGCGCTTCAGGATAATTAAAATAAAATTTCCACCATGTTGATATTATCGAATGCCTTTATGTTTCTAAATATTCCAAATTTAATATTTATTAAATTTATTATATTTATTAAATTTATTAAATCCAAATGATGTGTATTTGGTCTATCGACCGACATAGACCAAAACATATTGTAGGGAATAGTCCAGTATAAATAGAATTTTATCTCCAAATCCAGTGATTTGGGCCGGATATTTAAAATTTTTAGTACTTACACAATTATAATTATAATTTATTTATTGAAAGCATACAAAAACCTTTACAATCAAGTTTCGTATCAAAATGAAGCCCAAGAATTTTAATGAAATTATCCATGAAATGGTAGGCTTCATCTCCTATGGCAACGTTATTATGATAATTAGATTTAAGCGATATATTCCAGAATATGGTTGATTTTTGGAGTGATGATTTCTGAACAAAATAGCGTCATAATAATGTCTCTACCGTCTGCAAAAACCACGGTACTATGATTTATTACCGTCGGCATATAGTGAATATTATCACTGAAAAGCCAAGTTTCAAGAATCTATTACCTCGAATTCATGATTCAGACAGTCAAAACAGATAGATCAAAGGCGAAAAGCCAATGTTAACGTCCTTATTCTCATTTGCACCAAGTACACCAATATTTTATATAATATTAAGACGATACATTCAATATTTAGACCAAATTTAATATACCTTCATGTATACATGTATCGTATAAAAATAATACTCTTTCGTATATAAATTGTGTATATAATCCATAGAGTTGATTCCAAAAACTTATGTGTATAATCTATAATCAATATGATCAGAATATATATATATATATATATATATCTATATATATATATATATATATATATATATATATATATATATATATATATATATATATATATATATATATATATATATATGTGTGTGTGTGTGTGTGTGTGTGTGTTATATGAATACAATTTGTATGACTTTAACGGTGTGCTATTTAAAATGAAAATGTTATTGGTATGTTCAATGTTCGCTTTCTCCATGTATTAAAGTCAATTTGTACAATTCTCCAATGAATATTTTAAAAATAAATTTAAATTCACAAACTATTTTTTAAACTTAGTTAAAAAATAAAATTTACAATTTTTATTCACTGTGTTTATGGAGTGTTTCGAAACTCACTTGAATAATGATTTCTTCGTTATTTTCTGTATAATAGAAAAGTTATTCAATTGAAACAGATTTTAACCATGACATTAATTTTATTCATTTCGTTTTTATACAGAGTGTATTTTATATTATAAAACTCGAAAATCGAACATTTAAGTTAAATCATGAATGTTGTTACAATTCATTTTATGTATGGTCGAATTAAACTCGAATAGTTATTTTAAGTAGGGATAGTTCTAGGGTAAATGAGGAGAATTATTAAATACAAAATTATTTTTTATCCAATTCCTACAATTTGTATACATGTTGACGTTGAGGAACTTTCAGAGTAGTTTTCATTTCGTAACCGCCGATCTGTCGGTTTGTGGTACTTATTTAGAAAAATGCACATAGCTACTCAACTGATAAACATATATTTATAAATATGTAGTAAACAATGGAGATGTTCAGAATGATCCCATATAAGAACATAGCATCTATCCTGTTCCAGTGATATAGCGCTCGAAGCTTACCTCTGGTAAATTTTGTGTCAAATCAATTATTCTAGGACATCGTTACAAAAGAGAAATCGGAAATTGGAACGAATAAATGTGAAATGAATATAATTGTAGAAAATGTAGTTTTTACCTCATATCCAAATTGTAATTCAATAGATTAAGCCATTTAATATATACATTTTTTAAGTAAATAAATTCGATAATGGGTATTTGTACATAAATGCCGAATTTTGTTGGAAACGTATTGTTGAGGCCGCAATTTAACCGCTGATAGAATTTCGTATTTTTGTTTATTTATGACGTCGCATCAATTTTGAATGTGACAGACTATATTATTTATTTTTAAGCTGTATTTTTTAAAATACAAATCTTATATAATAATCGAATTATTTCTATTTTTTTTTTGTGTGTGTTTTCAATTTTTTTGTAATTGAAAGAGTTAAATTTTGTCTCTTAATTGATACAGTAATTTAGATAGTCCCGCGAAAACGTAATTGATACCGCAATACAATACCGAACAGTATGATTAATTAAAATTAGTTAGAATTGTTGGTGTTTAATTAAAATATTTTTGTGAATTATTTAAAGGAACATTTTCGTTTAATCAAAAATTAAAAATGCGATTCCCACCATCCCTACAATCCTAAAATCTCTCCACGTGCTTAAAATTGATACGAGTGAATCCAGTTTTGACTGGTAACTTACAATAAATATATTCGATGTTTTAATTGCACCACAATCAATATTCCTATATGCTTTCTGGTAAACACATCAATAGATAGTAGACTTCGCATACAGTCCACTTAAAAGCAAAAAAAAAAAAAAAAAAATTGGTGGAATTTCCAACGCGTATGATGTGAGCTCTTTAATCCTTTCACGCGCAAAACCGTGACGAATTATGGCAAATGTCAGTTCTTTTTGTGATTCGAAATGGGTTATTTAAAAAATAATTACACAAAATAAAATTTCACCATTATGATTTGCAAAAAAATCGCCGGGACATCGATGTCCCATTATGCGATAACGGACGATATTTATTGAATTTATGAACATTCTTTGCATTATGTACGTTGTTGAGTACGTTTTAGGATATTTCTAAGCCAAAAACTAATAATTTAATTTTTTTTTTTAAACATAACTTTATTAAAAACTTCATATCATACATAAATATGTAACTTCGTTTATTGTGAAGCAAAAATTCACTTAACGTGAGTTATGAATAACGTGAGTTGTTGCCACGATTCTCTTTTCCTTTCATCACGCACTATACGCACCTTTTTCGTGACGATTCTTTTACCGTTACGTACATAGGTAAGGATTAAACTCTAATGCGCTTATTCAAAACTTCAATTAATTAATTGCATTGATTCAGGAATTATTATTTCTTCGTAAGTAAGTACCTCAAGAAAGTCAATGAGTGTCATTGAGTTGGAATATTGAGATGTATTTATCTTGACAAACATTACATAGCTGGTTTCAGAAAAGTTGTAAATAATGTAAGCGTGATTCTTCCACATGAATTCGGGAATACATTGCTCTCACAATGAAGAACTTCACCCTGTTGCCTGTTATTCTAATTCTGGTATAAAGTAGTTTAGTTCTTTTCTTACATATGTAAGCATCTACATTCAATAATTTGAAATTTTTTTTTAACTGACAAAACTACGTGGCCCAATACTTGCCCAATATCATCCGAACGCTAAACACGTGATCAATGCTGATTGGTTGACTTAGCAATTTGATAGATACTCGTAAAGTAAAAATTGCACTAACATATATGTGTGCAGACCGTCACCAAATTAGCAACGAGTAACATCTCGTAAGAGAATCATTACAACTAGGTAGTTCATACCGATGATGACTACTTCGTAGTCGAAATACGTATACATACATATACAAAATAGTTTGATCTAGGAAATTGGGGCAAAAAATCCAAATTTATTCGAAAAATCCTTGAGTTCTCATTAATAATTATATAATTCTCGTATATTTACACGCTACATGATTATTTTTGATGCTCCAGTAACTATATCTAGTTTTATAAATAACAGGACTTCTTTGAACAAAATAAGAGCATCTTATTAATTGGTACCCGATATTAGAATAATACTACTGAATTCCATATCCTTTAAATAAAATTACCCTGCTCGCTTATAAGCCTAAAAAATTCAAATAAAAAATACCAGATAGAAATTTAATTATAAAAAAAGAAATGCAATTATTATGTAAAATTCATTGACCTTTCGCGTATATTGGGAACCGGTGTCTGTTATATTAAATTTTGTATTTTATTAACTTTATTGTGAAAAATTCTAGGAAGTATTAATAAAATCATATTAACTACTTATCATTCTAGCGAAATCAAACACAAAGGCTATTTAAAACCCAATTTAAATAACAGCTCAAAACACACACCAGTAATGTGTTCCAAAACACACAACTTCAACCGTTTATTTTATATATTTTTATTGTGTACAAGCCTAAAAATCTAATAGAATAATAAATACTGATCGAAAATTAATTCAAAAATTACCATTTACGTTAAAGGGTTAAATTTTGGATAGTAATTAATAAAGTTTATTTCCAATTAGCACATTTATAATGAAACGATCGAAAACGAGATAATGGAAAAGCCCATAATTATGATACAGATAAAAATAGCTAATGACCCAGAAAATAATGACTAGAAATACGTTGCTAGCTCCATGTCAATTAAATACAATTTTTCATCAAGTATATTTTTCTTAAACTGAAAACAGCAAATTTTTTAAAGTGCAGTGACCCATATCATCAACAACAATACGTTGTATAATATAGAAGGATAGATCGAGATTTGTGACAGCAGTAAAAAATCATTTCCATTTCTTGAAAATTAATTATAGAGAAGCACTCTTGGTTTGCTGAGTGAGTTTCAATGTGCTTCCACTTCCTGAACCGAATCAGTTCATCACTGATATTTGGGGAGCATTTAATCATTAAAGTATCGGGTGCCGACTATCTTTACAAATGGTTTTCTATGGTTCTCCTTGGTTTTTACGAAGTGAATACTGGGTAGTTCCTTTTTAAGTTAGCCACATTTGCATACATACCCCTTCCCTTCATTTGCCCCATCCTTTTGTTTTGACTTATTCTGAACAATTATGTGTTGTGCAAACCGTCACCAAATTAGCAACGAGTAACATCTCCTCAGAGAATCATTACAACTAGCTAATTCATACTGATTATGACTACTTTGTAGTCGAAATACGTATTTATAAAATACAAAATAATTTGATCTAGGAAATTGGGGAAAAAATCGAAAATCGATTCAATTATGTGTTGTTTAAACAAATAATGAATAAAGAATATAATTGAATTGAATAAAGGGAAAGGTAAAGCATGAACAATATTTTTTTTTTTTTATTGAAAGAATGAATTGCAATTTTTCCCCTTTTGTTTTTCAGATATAAATTGTACAATGAATTTGCATTCTAGTATTCGTTTAAAATTTTCAATTAATATGATTTTGATCAATGACAATGAAACAACGATAAGGGTCAGAATTGAAATTGAAAAGTAAGAAATAATAAAAAGAATAGACGAGGAAGTTAGTTTTGAAGAAAAGCAAAGAAAATAAATTAGTTTTCTTTTCAGTGTTGTACAACGTATATTCCCCTCGAAAGGATTTAATATGAAAAGGGTCCTCCAAAAATGCGTTTTTAATCACTCTGAAGAAAAGTTTTATACCATGCAACATTGGTATACGTAGAAACGGTATATCGAAATATAGATGGCTGATATGTTGCCTAGAGATACAATGTAAAATGGTGCAGAGGATAAATCTACTCTTTTTGCACACGATCATTGGATCTATCGCAAAACATGTATGTTACCAGAATGGAACCCAATATGGAGTGCATTGACAATCGCTATTTACACGACCTTCAAACTACTCCATCTCTTCAAAGACGGTTCCATGAATAAGACGTGGGCTTGAAATATGTATATATATATATATATATATATATATATATATATATATATATATATATATATATATATATATATATATATATATATATATATATATATATATATATATATATATATATATATATATATATATATATATATATATATAAGCCGCATCAGAATGGGCGCATCTTCATCGTATACATGTTGTGCCCGAAACGGTGTGGCTACAGTGATATAAATTACATCACATTCGCTTGCCCACGCCTCAGCATAGACCTATATTTCTAAGTTCCATAGCTCGTATGGGTGATTTTGGTCCTTACAATATTCCTAATATCCTATCTCTAAATAATACAGAAATCATTTCTTGTCTTTGTACTTTCACTAAAAAATCCAAAATCCTAATTTAAATTTAATTTGTTTAACTCAATTTACTTTAAATTTTAGTACTTTATTTTTCTCTACATCAAACCTAATCTTTATTGTTAACCTTTCCATGGTCCCCTTTTTGTGTTTAACGTTACAGCTCCTTCGCAAAATAGTCTCGCAGGCCCAGGGAGCGAACTTCCCAAATAAATCAATAATATTTGGTTGGAACTTAATGCACCGACAATTTATTTGCGTTTCCACCATTTTTAGTATGAAAATAAAGTATGAAAATATATTTTATACATGCTTAAAAGTAACTATTTTAACAAAAGTAACATCTGAGGTGAAACGGACAGCGAAAAAATATGTAGTCATAAAATTGTTTAATATAAGACCTACTTGTACTTCTCCATAGTTTGAACACACTGATTTTTTTTTTTTGTTAGAACTATAGTTATCAAATTATGGGACACTAAAAAATTGACATCAATGATTAAAATATTTTTTTTTAAATTTTGTATAATGGAGATTCTAAATAATTGATTGTACCCTTCAATTTTGAAACCATATTCAAATCATTCAATCTTTTCTTTTTTATTTTTAAATTGCAAAACAATAAGACATAAAAATGAGATTAGAGTAGAGATAAACAATTTACAATATTAAACTAATAGAACTGAACGTGAGCGTATTACTTTACGATTGCTTTTCTAATTATTTTCTTTTAATTTTTATACAAGGTGACAGTAGATTCCATTTTTTAAATTTGACTTAATATATTGTTAGCTTTATTTTAAAATTAAAAATTCATTTTATACTTTACTTTGGATTTTGAAGTGGAAACAAAGTTTTTATATCGAATGTCATTCAAAAACTAAAACAAGAAATTTTATATATAAATCACCGAGTGCAATTTTGAAGGAAATTTCATGATTTCGGAAAACATCTTTTAATGATCCTTTAATAAATTATTTCAATTATTTTAAATACGTTCGTATCCTTTATACGTACAACCACATTTAATATGAAATAATTTCAGAACCTAGAAACTTCAACGGTGTCTTTACGTGAAACAGTCAAAAATCAAAGATTATAAATTTATTTTCTTTTCAGCGTGTTGTATCGTATACTGTTCTTGGAAATAAATTGGGGTATGTCGCTCTGAAAAGGAAAAAGAAATAAACATGAAACAAAAACACATGCATACTGGGCGAGACACGAAGCAATATGCGCCTTGCCTAACAGTTTAAAGTAGTAAAAAAATGGTGCCGGTGTTTTCAATTTATATTGATCAATAGATTAATCAAAAATAAAATAAACAGTGCGGTAAAGTTTTTATTGAGTATTCTCAACTTCAAATTTAAGTTTAGGTTTGTACAAAATCAGAAAATTTGATCTCTTACGAATGTAAGCAGCTAAGAAACGTAAGCGAATGTAATCGGCTAGATTCACTATAGTTTCAGCTCAAATTCAAATAATTATCACACATAAAAATATAAAAACAATACGGATTACGCGTATAATGTGTTTTATAAATAATAATAATCAAGTTGTAGTAAACATTCACACTCACCTATACATCGGATACTTCAATAATTAATATTTTTCAGCAAGTTCTCATTGTAATTGTTATTGTCAATTGTGTTATGCTTCTTACCCGTTTTTAATTTGATCTAGTATTTTCAATTAGTTACACCAGAAGTGTTCAGTTGACGTGTGTATCAAAGTTGTTTAAGGAACATACTATAGTCGGTTCCAAAGAGTTTTGATAAGTGTAAAGTTTTTTTTCTTTAATAAGTCTTTATTTATATCATAATAATAATATAACATAAGTCAACTTAAAAACTGTAGTACTTAGACCGAGCTTTATCTATAATGCATATACTAGTTAAATCGAGATTACAATTTTGATACACCGTTTAGGAAATGGAAAAATAATGGATTAAAAATAAAAACGATTGAAAATAGAACTTCCTATGTGAATGAATAAGTCATCCCTTTTACCAACTTAAAAATTTTTGATATAACCTAAAAGAAAATATACACAAAGTAGATTACAGCGGAGTCAGATGCAATCGATATCGTGTGACATGAAAAATCAGCACACGTGGGTCGTATTCATCCAGTTCGCTGATTTCTGGGAAAGTATTTTGACGAGAAGATTCGAAACAAATTGAGATTGTTAAGAAAAAGTTGTGGATAGTCGGGCTTACAGTTTTGAGGTGGAAAGCTTCGGGCCGAAGTCGTGAGGAGTCGAAGGCAATCGTTTTGGAATTGCAGCATTTTCTTGATAAGTGAAGATGCAATATGAGTCCAAATGGGGGCTGTATTCGTGAGTACTGGACGAATACAGGACATAAAGTCGATGCCTTAAGCGTTCGCCCAGTTTACTCTTGGTGCTGAGTAATGGGTACAATCCTACAAAAGATGCGTTTCCCAGTGCCAGGCGCTTTTTAAGTGTAAAGTCTAAGGTTTGTTCCTTATAATGTATATGAAGGAGGTGTAGTATACTTTTCAAAAAAATTGATAAGAATTTCAACATTCGTTTTATATTTTAAATAAAAACATTTGATATCTATAATAAAATGATTTTTAGTCATTTTTTACGATTTTGTTAGGTTATATTCTCAATGAACTCGCCTTAATATAATTATTTTTAAGACTAAATTTTAAGTAAACGAAACATTTTGTGTCAAGTTATTTAAATATATTTGAAGTTTATTGCATTAAAGATTAACATAGGCCTTACATCCATAGACATTGTTTATTAATGTATATAAACATTAGAAGAAATAGATACGATAATAGAGGGAGATTAAACTAGGGATAGGTGTATTATATGTTCACTCCAGTGAAGTGTAAGAATGGTTGGGTGTGTACACGGAATGTAGTGAAGTGTAATGAAGTGTTCACATGGTCGGTATTCGATTATTTGATATATTATACCCAACACTGTAGACAACAAGGGCTCTTAATGTAGTGGGAACACGTGTATAATGTTTTTTTTTTTTTTTTTTTACTTTTTTAACTTGTGATCGAAAACCAAAACCATGAGTCAGCTAACGACATTCATAAGGATACGTATACATAATACGGTTGAAAATTCATTTATTTTTCAATGTATGGCGTATTTATTGTATACATTTTTGTATGCAAAGGTTTTTGTAAAAATCGTCTGATGTTAAATATTGTAATATAGACGTGACTTTTTTAAGTTGCATCATTAGTCACATTGATAGACTATGACACTCAACTTAGCTTGAACTTGTAAGAAATAAAACAACATCAATTTAAGTAATATTAATAAAAAGTAGTGTGGCCTATAGTGTGACAATATTGGCCTTTATTATAATTGTATGTAAAAGGCAAAACAAACAATGACTAATCTTTTAACAAAAAGTCGAAATCGTTTGAACTTGGAACATGGAATTTTACATGTGGTTTGACTACACAGCGTAAGTGAACACAAGAACTATAGTGAAGGATAAATAAGAAATTAATGAAATTTAACCCTCGAAGTTCAAATCGGTAAATCAGCAAGTTTGACATTTGTATAGAAGACTTTTGAAATTTAATCCCAAAAATTGAGAACGCATTTGCATCACAGCATCTGAGTTATGCGACATGAATATTTATACAAAGGTTCCTTGAACAGTGGTTACATTCTCTACCAAATCACTTTTGAAAATATCACTCTAAACGTCTTAAATGAAGGTGGAAATTGTTAGGTAAATTTTATTCTACTTGAAGGCTCTTCAACCAACTCAGTAGATTTCCTATATAAAATTAAATAAAATATTTACAATACAAAATTCATCAAATGTATACCAATTAGTGGACGTCTGTTTTACATCAGCCGATTTTAACTTAAATTTTTTTCAGGGGTAGGTAGGTTAGTCAATCCGATTACCGCAATAGTAACCTAGCCTATCGAGGTGGACAGCGCTCATGTAATAGAAGATAGAGGCATATTTTAAAGATAACTATAATGACGATGAAGTGATGATAACTATAAGATGCCACCAACATAATTATTTTTTAATCTTTATTCATTAAAGTACTTCCGGTATACTATATTCATGATGTGGTTAGCGGGAAGGATGTTGATTAAAATCTAAGATTCTGTAAGTACTGCGTCTGCAGCCGCCTCGAATGGATCTATTCCTTTTTTCGACCTACATCAAGCGTTATAACAAGGAAGTTGCAAAAATCTTCTACAAGCATAATCGACTATTCTGTTATTATCCATGCACTGAAAATCTAATTAATTAATTGCCCCGTTAATTATAATTTACAAACTGCCAGTGCCGGGACTTTAACTATCTTGGACAAATTGCTTTAAAATTTATTCTATTGTCAATAAATAATTTTTGTTACCAACGTGTAGAATACAATATTATTTTACTCCACATTAGACTTATATTTATATCTAAATAATCTTTACAGACAACAAGTGAAGATAACAACTAACAGAGTTAACACTTTAGACACTCGACATATGATTGAATATCATTATTTGGATTATTGTTAATTCATAAAATACTATAAATATTCAGTTTGTACAGCTATATATTCTTGTATAAAAATATGCAATTGTAGTTATTATGTGATTATAAGCTAAAATTTAGCTTAAATTGTGGCGAATTCTGAAATTTTACGAAAAAATTTTTCAAGCAAAATTTATTTGTTTCAAGGAATAAAACATTTTTCGTATTTGAATTTTATAGTTTAAAAAGTTGGATGAAGGATCCTTTAATTCACTCTTTTTGTTTAGGTTAGAATCACAAATTGATTAATTATGTGTTTCTGTGAACATCTATACTAACATTTTGAGTATGCGGTCTATATTTCTTAAGTTAAGACTATAATTAATATACTCCGACTATTACGTATGTCGAGTATTAAAAGTAATACATAATACTTTTCTACCGTATATCCTAAAATAGGTATTTTATACAAATATTTATGTTGTCTGGTCATTATCTAACTTCAACTCAAAATAGAAAACCACAATATTATGCGCATAGCATAATGTACAAAGTGTATCTAAAATATGTGTGTTATAGCCAGTTTTGAAAATGGGCTACAGACATCTATCGAAAAATTTTGCAAGCGGAATCATAAAAATAATTAGTTACATTCTTTACGGACGCTAAATATAATTTTAAGAATTTCGACTATTTATTACTGAAATAAGCTACTTATAATAAATATAATGTACTTACGTCAGTATTACCTCCATTATTTTTATATGCGACATATTATTTGCCACAGTATATTAATTTTAGTCTTAAATTAGAAACAATTTAAAATATTGGCCGCATAAACTTTGGTATAGATATTTCTGATTACCTAATTAGTCCATTTCTGCATATCCATCCGACAGCGAGATAAATCAAAAACGAAAAGAGATTGCGAGTTAAAATTTTGTTGGAGTTGAAAAGTTTTTGAGTTGAATGAATAAAGTGGATCCACTGGGCTCAATGGACCATTTATTCTAATTTTAATCCATAAAAGATGGAAGAAAAATTCAAATACAAAAATATTTACAATTCAATCATATTTCGAAGTATCTAAACAATTAAAAACCTTAGTTGATATCTGCTCTTGCTTTAAATTGCAAGATATACCTGATAAATATTTTATTTCAGGTTTCAGGAAATGGAAGCTTGTTTTTAGTCACTAATATTTGCAAGTACATAATTGTATGCCTATTTCAAAACCATGTCAGTATATATCTCTCAAACCAATTTAAATTTACTTTAATAATAATTTAAGCATAATATGTTTATTTGATTTTTAAACAATCATTAGTATATATTTTTTGGTAATAATTTATTTCTAATATTTGAGTTATTTGAGTATATTTTACACGCAAATAACCAACACAATAAGTTTTTTTTTTTTTATGTACGCAACAACACCTTAATCTGTCTATTACGCATGATCATAATAAGCTGTTTTGATTAATCAACAAAATAGGTTGGTTACTTTAACAAGAAAGACCAAAGAGTATAAGATAGAGAGGAAGGTCGCGTATACAGTTACGAATGCCATCTGATGTTTGTGTCCATTACTAAACTACTGTCATGGCGTATTATCATTTTAGGATTATCATTATAATCAATTTTATATTACTATGTACTTTCAGATATTTATTACTTTAAGAAATTTTAATAATTCTTCATTATTTTGTCATAAATTATTTGTTTTCATATTTTATGTTAGGAAATTCAAATTGAGCTGAACCGAATGTCCGGCGCGTTTTACGTTTTCGTGACTGGACACAATCACTAGAGGCGTTGAAACTCGTGTACGCTTTTTAACATTGCCGCTAATGACAGCCTTCCCCTCTATCTTATACTCTTTGAACAAGACGAGGTAATACAGATTCTCTCTTTCATACGAGTACTGTAGCTAACAACATCTAATAAAAAGTCTCTTGAATAGGAGACGTGAACACAATATTTCACAAGATGGAGATTGCTAATTAAAAATAATTTTAACTTGTTGTTTGGGTATTGTGGTTTTTAAATTTGCAGATACCATGTGCTCTTTAATATTTAAGGACCTATTCCAAATTCTGATTTAATAAAGATTTCAAAATTGTAGTTGAACTATTAGAATTGAAACAGTAATTCAAATTAAAATTATTTAATTTCATAATTCCTTTTTTAGTTTTGTACGTTTAAATTTTAGTTTGAGATTTTTCTTTTTAATTGACAAAAACCACGTAGTCCAATTTGATAGATACTTGGAAAGTATAAATTGCGTATACAGTAACAAACTAGTGTGCAAGCCGTCACCAAATATGCAACGAGTAACATCTCCTCAGAGAATCATTACAACTAGCTAATTCATACTGATGATGACAACTTTGTAGTCAAAATACGTATTTATAAAATACAAAATAATTTGATTTAGGAAATTGCGGCAAAAATCGACATTTATTAAATTAAAGTAAGTTTCTTCTTTTTTAATTTAAAATGTAAAGGCTTCATTTTTGTATTAATTAATTAATTTTTATTACAATATTTTATAATATTTAATTGTATAATATTATTTACACAATAGTGTTGTTTGTTAAAGTTGTTTACTAAAATAAACTGATCTCCTGTGGTCTATATTCTCTTTCAGTATTAATGTTGAATATTCATATTTTGACGACGTTTTTCTTCTCCTAAATAACACTTTTTTTTTTTAACTAGTTTACGATGGAAAAATTCTGAAGCATTTCTCCGATGAATGTCAAACATTTCCGATTCCTAAAATCTTTGGACCTGACGGTAAATTATTACATATTTATTTGAATACGTCAGGTTGGGCCCAGTACAATTTTATCCTGTGCACTCTAAAAGTGTTAATTTTCTCTTACAACGGAATATACCAATATTCCGAATGTTCCTTTATTTCTCCTTCTTTTTATTAAATTATCTATTTTTATGGATAATTCCTTTCGTTTTTATTTCATATTCTTTATACTAAACTATTTATCTTAATAAATAATTTACTTCGTAAGTCTTTCTTTCAAAAGTAATTTGGAATGTCCCAATATTTGAAATTGCTTTTTATCTTTATAATTCATATTTATTTTTTTATTAGTTACAATTGTATTCAATTGTATTCATTTAATTAACTAATCTTTCTTTATTTGATAATTATATTTATTATAATTTAATTCCTCTCCCCAATAATTAATTTTTAATTTTTTTGCTTCATTTGGCAGCGAGCCAAATGGAAGGGTGTTTGATGTTCTATTCGTAAACTTTTTCGTAAACTCGTTAGTACTTGTTATTACTTTTGATTTTGGTTATGAAACCAGAAATATTTTTGTACCCAATACTAAAATACAATCTTTTTATTCTCTCTCTTTATCTCTCCCTTTGTTAATATAAATCAGTTCTTGTCCATTGAAAATATTTAATCATTTTTCATTTTATTATCATCTTTTTTATATTTAAGCTAGAATTGCTGCTCTCTCTCTGAGCACTGATTCAATGAAAACCATTAAAAAAAACTAGTATAAATATAAATGGATAATAGTTTATCCAATATGGATTCTTCAATTACAGAACGACAAATGATATCGGATGGTCCAAGTGCGCCGATTCCAGAAATTAGTCCTCGTAGACGTCAACGTACACCATTATCTACATTCAGAAGAGCGAGAAGACGTATAGATGATTTGGTGAGTCCTTCTTTTTCATCGTCATTATTTTTGCAAGAGACAACAAATCTACTTAGGAATTTGTCTTTTGCTGTTCACCAACAACAGAACTCTGTTGATGAGTTAACTCGAAATGCACAAATGCATTTAAACTGTAGTCAAAACAGTCAGGGTGTGAATAATAATAATGACGCAATTCCGCCTCAAGATGTCACAAAGGATATTCCCATATTGGACGTTTTGAATTTTGAATCGATTCTGAATTTTGTAATTGAAGTGGATGAAGTAGTTTCACTTCGGCTTATTAAAGATTTCCTTTTAATTAGAACTTTCATTACCAAAATAAATGTGCAATCACGATAAGTGGTCTGAATTTATTGTACAGAATTTACCGTGGAATATAATTCGAAATAATTTAATATCGTATCGATGTAAAAGCGTGTGAAAGAATAGTTCTTCCGAAGAATTTCTTAACTTATACACTGCATTATTTTCATAATTCGATTCATGCCACGAAAGTAAAAGCTCTATAGAAATACAAAAATATTTGGCATATCAAACCTTTTAATTGTAGACCTTGAGTAATTTGACTATCTTCATATACTAATTTATTTTTAATTGATGAATCATAAAACTTTCTATGTGGTTGGGTGATGAGTTCATATATTATTATATGATTTTACAAATATTAAAGTTGTGTTCAAGTTTTGCTTCTTCTAAATTTGTAATACAAAATTTGATGAATTACTTTATGTTATTGTCTTTCATTTACTTTATGTTATTGTAGGATCTTCAAGTAACTGATATTTTTTTATTTTGTATATAAAATATTTCGTACAAGACCTTGCTTTGGTCATTTTTAGCCGATAAACTTGAAATTGTAGTTTTAATCGTAGATTTTTTGATAATCTCGATTAAACTTGAAAATTTACTCCTTTAACATATGAATTCGCTTTTATTTATCTTAATAAATAATTTATTTCGCAATCTTCTCTTTCAAAAGGAATTTTGAATGTATCTGTATTTAAAATTACTTTTCATCTTTATACTTCGTATTTTTTATTTTCTTAATTTAATTAATACAATTTAATTAACTAATCTTTCTATTTTTATAGAACTTAACTCCCACCCCCCTAATATAATATTTTTCAATTTTTTGCTTCACTAATTTTTTAAAGCCTAAAGAAGTATTAAAATAAAATTTAAAAAAAATTTAATGTAAAACTTGACGTTTAGATGTGTCATCAATAAGCATTTTATTAATCTCTAGTATTGAATATACCTCTAGATTAATGGTAATTCTTATATTTCTATAAATATTTACATATATTTATAGAAATGGACATTATAATTTAAATGAAATTGGTTTAAAAACTACTATAACGCTAATCAAGTATCTTTGACATTTAATTTTTTAATCACTGGATGGATATATAAAAATATTACTATGAAAAATAATTCAATGATAAAATAAAATATTTATAATAATAATGATTAAATTACATTATAATAATTTGTTTTAAACTATTTTGACCTGGTGTTTAATGCGAAACTGTTCCAAAATTCATCGAGGATTATTTGCATCAATTTCTTCTTCTACGTTTGAGGCACGAAAGCTTTCGAACATAATTTTGTTCCTTTAGAAATAATTTTTTTTCCAAAAAATATCTTATTTATTATCTTGAAAACTACTAATACTAATATAATAGTAATATTTTCTCAGATATTTTTATTGAAAACGTAAATATTTATTTGTTGTAACTATAATTCGTGTATGTTGATATTAAATATTTGTTTGTTGTTATAATAATCTGTTTTTATTGTTAAAAACAATATAAATAATTTCTTTGTATTTATAGGTGTTGTTAAAAAATAAAGTAGGCTAGTAGTATATCTATATCTCTTTTGGAACCAAGGTTTACAAAAAATAACACAAGATGGCATATACTTCATAAGCGTATAAAACCATACACTGTAATTAATTTAATTTTGAGCAATATAATCTTCCTTGATTTTAATAACAAAACTCTATCAAAATATGATTGAATAGTCATATATTGTTATATTAAATTACTCTTAATTTTTAATCGACTTCAAAGCGATTTAAGTTCAAGATAATTTTTAATCCAAATAGATGTCCCATTGTGTGTTTTATCATATCTTTCTTTACGAAACTTCTTGCATCGTAATGTATTTAGTTCCTGATTTGATAAACAATAATTATTTTAAAAATCCAAATATATATTTTCAATATTTTTCCAGATACACTTTGTACAAATAAAAGACAATTTTTATATTTATTTTTATGTCGTTATGATTATTTATTTATGTTCGGTCATAGTTCAGAATCGTAGTTACCTATATCTAGTATTAATGTTATATTTAGAGAAAGAAGTTTATCTACAAAATAAAATTCGTTTAAGTTTTAAGAAAAAAAAAAAACCTGATCTATTGGTGGTCAACAATACACTACACTATCTGTGGTTACTCTACATTATTATATATTATGTTTTATATTTATAATGGAGTAAATGGCGAGGAAAAACTACTATAATACTAAACATATACTTTTAAGGTTGTTGAACCGTGAAACCACTTTTCGACAAATTTCCCTTTCATATAAACCTTACTGTAGTCTTAACTATTTTCTATTATGTCATAATAAAATGTTGGCAGAATTGAAAAAGAAAAAAGTTAATAGGACAACTAGCAACCCCAATTGTTTAGATACTCGACATATGATTAAGTATCAATGTTATAAACTATATTAAACTTTAGCATTCATAAAATATGTATGGATTACATTGGATAACATATGTGCATATTAGCTAAATTTAAGCTAAAATTGTGGAAAATCTAAGCATTTTACGAAAAAATATTTTAAACAAAAGTTGTTTATTTTGATATTTTTCTTCTATCTTCTTTCGTTCAAAAGTTGGGTCCTGGACCCATCGGGCCCAATGGACTGTTTTTGTTCACGAACTTAAACGCAATCTTTGTGTGTTGAATACGCCACCAATATTCAATTCTACTCGTTATTAATTTTTTAGTTATCTTAAGGCAGATGGGTAGACATGCGGAAATGGACTAATTAGGTGATTCTATGAATACCTATCCCAACATTTTATCAATTTTGTGCTAAAAATAGTATACTTTAACATATTGTATATATGTCGAGTAAAAAAAGTAAAAGACATTTTTTAATAGTAGAACTGAATAGCTTTTGTGAATATACCCAGTTTGTAGCAAAACTTTAGAGCTATTTTTTATAAAGACTACAAAATCACAATTATAAATCCAGACATTCGGTTGATCGATTTTGTCTTGGCATCCATCAATGCTTGTCCATCGATCATCCAAACTTTTAATATAAAATTTGGAATTATATGTTTAAATTGGATCGTAAAAAAGATAAATTATAATATTATCCTATCGAATAAAATTGCATTTGGACCATTTTTCTCCGAAAATTATTTTATCGTAATGCTGCAACTATGATAATTCATTTTATAGTCTTAAAAATTATTCGAGGTGACTGCTTAATTTTCTTCGTCAATTTATTATTATGAAAGAATACTTGTATTAAACACTCCGTTATCTATTAAGGCTTTTTTGGTTTTCGTAGAAAGTGTTGTAATACCTGTGTGCTATTTGATAGCTCTCAAGTATAATATGCTTTATTTGTAAAAAATAATCCAAACTACTTTAAGAGCTATCAGATTGAACAGAGCTACAATACTCGAACAAACACATATTTATTACAGATTATATTTTTAACGAATTACAAATCGGTTTTTTATGTATCTATTTTTGCCTTTACCATAATGCTTACAAATTTTTTCTGCATTTTAAAAGTTTGTTCAAAATAAGAACAGTAAAATAAAATACCAAAATTCATTTGAATTTTCGATTGGTTTTTGTTTCCAATAGAATATCAAGAATTAGTTTATTAAAATTAAAAGCAAACATTTCCTATTTTTATTAACTTATAGTACGAAATAAGTTTTAAAATAGAGAGTTAGTAATACCGACGTATATAAGGATTTTTCTTTCTGGATTTTTTAAATCAGAGAATAATTCTTGAGACTACTGAACTAATTCTAAAAATTGTGTCAAATAAAACAATATACAGAGTTTTGAACGTTCCCAAGGGTGGTTCTTGCACAAATTATTTAGAGAAGACCAATATTAATTATGATAACTTCAATTAAATGATGATATTTATATAGGTCCTTGTATTACTATTCTAAGTGCAGATATATAAAAGTAATTTCATTGCGACATTTTTCGAATTCGTTATTTTTTACAGTTCACGAAAAATAGATTGAAAGCAATAAAAATAGCTAACTTCATTTTTTTAATTAATACTTTCAACTAATGATTTTCAGTTTTTTAAAACTATCATTTGAAAATTGCTTTTGTTTTTTAATAATACACTCGCTTCAAAACCTGACCAGACGAGGAACCTTGTTTTCAATATGGAATTTTTAACAGACATTTTATCAAAATACTGCAAGGCATGGAAAATAAAATTTCTAACTTAAGAGGACCGTTCTTAATATGTGTCTTTGAAAGATTTCTAAAAGATTGAACAATACACATTTTCTAGGGTACTAAGGTGTAACAAAATTTTACAAATTAATACTCTATTTAATAAATTATTTTGTACATCTCTGATAGTGATGATGTAAAAAAAAATCTTTGATAACTATCAGTGTTGCCTTACCAACTACCAGTCTCCGGTTTTCCATTTGACATTATAAAACTATAAAATAAAAATAAAATAAAAAATGTGTATATAATAGTTAAATGTTAATAAATTGAACGCTAAATAACGTATCATTGAAAACTGGATAACCATTTACCACACACTTAAAGGTGTTAAGGTTATACTATCTAGATAGATTTTATTGAAAATTTATAACCTAATATTGTTAGTGATCACCCATAATTACAATACACTAATTAAATATAATTTGATTCATGAATACGCCCCCATTATATTGTGTTTGGTTGGGTATTATTATAATCTACATAATACAGTCCTGATAGATTTTAGTTTAGTGAATATAATGGTTATATGAATAGTGAGTGGAATGCTCACAACGTCTAATGGAAGCCTGAACGCGTTCTCGATTACAACTGTTGTGACTCGATCCGTAAACCGTCAGGGACATTGCCTGAAATCCTGAAAGCATAGCATCTCCGTACGGTATAAATGTTCATATATAAATATATATATATATATATATATATATATATATATATATATATATATATATATATATATATATATATATATATATATATATATATATATGTATTCGTATGCATCTATCACGTCAGACTAGTATTGTAACTAGCATTGGTTAGACAGATATATACGGGGATAGATGGATGCACATAACGTACACACCATACCAAAAACATGTCGTACATTTTTTACTCTACCGAATGTCGCAAAAATTTCTTTAGATTCATATTCTTAGATTCAGTATTTGCCAATATTATCTCTCAATTATAATTATTTAATGAGACACTACACACTAAGATGGGTTGATTGATTAGTCTGTAGATACTTAAGCAGAAATACGTGTTCTGATTTTTAATTTGGAACACAGAAAATGTCAATAAATGAAACTGGTACTAGCATAAATTAGTTATAACATTTATATCCCCATTAATCCTCTCGATTGTGCCAGGCCAGGCTATCATTACGATGTACCACTTTCGCTTCTGCGCTATAGTGCCCGGCTCCACAACCGTAATAGCTAGACACGATAGCACCTGATATACATGATGTTTACGTCGCGTAAAAAAGTATCTGATTTTCCTTGTAGAAATATATATCTAAGGTCCCTGATTATTTACCTATATTTCAAAATTTTCGATTTTGCTATCTGGTAAAACATATCAGCGGTTGGTTCTCGATGGAATAATAAAGCTTTATTTCGGGATGAAAGGTTTAGAAAATGGAAAATTTTTAATGCAAAACCATTGAAACTAGTCGTATAGGTTCGGGCACAATATATTGAAATTATTTTAATATTGTGTTAGCACTCCTTGCAATGTCTATAAGTTTTCATTTGAATTGCTTTTTAAGTTTCTTTGAATTGCTCAAAGTTTTTTACTTATGCCAGGATGCCGAGTCAATATGCCGGATGATTATATATAATCAATTTTGTCCTTCCCAATAAGTATTATTTTTCTACATCAACGCGGCTGATGCTGTGGGTAAAAGCAAGCAAAGCATTCAATGAATTTTATGCTCGACACATGTAGAATAACACTAGCAAATATTGACAGCACAAAAAATTTTTGGTATAAGTGGTTATACAATCATCAAATTAACCCATTTCCAGTTACCATCCCTCTTTCCGTCCGTCTATTTTTTATGAAAATAAATCCAAAATGAAATTAACTAAATAGTAAGCTAAAATTTTGATTGTGTATTCTGGACCTAAAAAGTCAGTTTAAGTTCATGAATGAGCAAAATCAGTCCATTGCATTGAATTAATCCATGACTCAACTTTTACAATAGTAGATAAATTCAAAAACATATATTTTTATTTTTTAAAAGCAAACTTTTGTTTGAAACATTTTCGTGTCGGATGGATGGTTGATCACAATTTTTGCTCAAATTTAATAAGCACATACAATTACAATAGGTACGTATTATTATTATATATGCGTTTGTAACTGTAGAGACAGGATATTTAGAGTAATTTATGAATTCTTACTACTAAAAAAAGTTCAAACAATTCACTTTGTTAGTTGTTTTCTTCTTTTATTTTTTGATTCACATATGTTTCATTTGTCATTGGGCCAAATTCTACGGACACCGTGCAATAAAATGTTTTCATCCATTTCTTTGGTTACAAAATACTAGTTTTTCAATCAAATCATGTATAACTCTATGAATGATGTTGATTTAGCACAAGAAATTAATAACATTTGCAAAATCAAAACTAATTTAATAACATTTGCAATTAAAAATTAAGTACTAATGCAATTTCTTCAATCATTTTTACAATTTCAAACCGAATAACTTCAATTTAATCTCATTTTTTGTTACATTTACTATACAACTTACATGCAAACAATTGAACTAATTATATTTTTGTTGTGTCAGTTGAAGTTGGCTATGGACCGAGTTGACGTTTTTAGCTAGATAAAATGTATAGTTTGAGTTTATAAACAGCTTTCACATGTAACGTTTAGAATAAATAAAAGTAATTTATTTTTATATAATGTTTGTGTTCAATTAAATTATAATTTTCTACAATTTGAATGTTTTATTTCAAAATTTAGACACTCATAGCGCATAAATAGATTGAGAATTTCCTTCCACGTACTATATACGGTACGGATAGTAGAGAAGTCTCGTCCTTGTCATAGCAGCATTTTTGAGGTTCTCAGTAAAATGGATAACAGAGCCATACCATTAGAGATATCGTATAATACGTGAAGGTACTATCATCTAAACATTGCAAAGCAACTCATCTACTTCTCTACTTCATATACTATTATACTATTATTATATGTACGTATAAGTATTATACACGATAATATATATATATATATATATATATATATATATATATATATATATATATATATATATATATATATATATATATATATATATATATATATATATATATATATATATATATAAATATACATGGTGTTTTATTTAAGAGTATAGGCGAATAATTTTTAATAATGTACTTGTAAGTGGAAGAAATTATGTTATATATATATATATATATATATATATATATATATATATATATATATATATATATATATATATATATATCAATACTAAAAAAAGTCATATGTATTATTACAAATAGTAACTTTGAAGAGGTGCAAGAATAGTCGAGATAATGGGAGTAGGGCAGTGGATGTTTTTTGACACGTTTAGAATAAATGATTATAATATGATGGTACGTAAATCGATCGACGGATTGAATCGATTTTAAAAATTGTATAATGAGACTAAGTAAAATTAAAATATGAAAAAACTAGATATTTAGATATATAGTATAGTAATTTTTAATACGTTGGAAGATTATCGTCTAAACTCTAAAAGTCGCCTGGAGAACTAAATAAAAATATTTATTGAATTTTTCAAATTATTCTAGAATATTACATAATTATAAAAGTTTTTACTTTTTATCAAAAAGTAAAATTTTTTTGATTGTTTCATTATAAGAATCAGTGAACAAATTGAATTTTTTAATAATATCACAACCATTAGAATGAATATTCAGGCAAGAAAAAACCTATCTTTAATCTGTGCAGAACAAAAATTTCGATTTTTTATTTTTGATTTAATTGAATGAAATTTTTTTTAATATATAATATTAAGAATCGAAATAATAGTTTCTATTGCTTGGTTTCGATTACAATCCTTGTGTATTTATTTTAAAGAATACTTATGACATTTAAAGGTAAACGTTAAACTTTCGAAAAAGTTATATGACCATATTAAACATGTCTTTAAATAAATAAAATGTTTTCTTTTGTTTTTGTAAGCAATAATGTCATTTTTTGATTTACCTAGTTTCTCTTAACAATACTTTTTGAGATGTTTTTTGCCAGCCCCGAGGGCAATTATTAACGGAAATACAAGTAAAAGAAAGAATATAATTTAAAAAATGTTTTTTTTCTAATTTGAGGGCAGTTCTAAGAGTTCTTTTGATGATAATTTGAAAAATTACAAGTTTACACATGGACCTTATAAAACTACGGTGGTTTCATAAGGCTCAAAAAGAGGTTTAATAATTCTGGTATATACATATTCTGGTAGATATCTGAGCTGATACAAATTTCATGGATTACTAATATGGTGGGGTTGGGTATACCCAAAGATTACTTGTACAATAATTCAAATTTGGTACTGGATTTAAAAGTAAAATATTTTTAAAGTTATTGTTTTTTGAAGTATTGTCTTTTGATTTTATTTTATATTTTATGATAAATCAAATTAATAAACTTTGTAGAAAGCTGGTTTTTATCCTTAACATCTAAAAATAATAGCAGTTAAAGCACATTTAAGTAATGTGGGCCTTATTTGCCTCAGGTGCCTTATTACACATACACACGAAATATGAATTTTTTTTTTTTGTTACTTTTTTTCATCGAAATATATAAAAAACAAAAATAGTTTGAGAAAAGCTATCTTATATAATATAAACATAATTCATAAATATTTATAATATATTTTCAACTACTTAATAACTAGGCATATTATGGTAACTGACTCTCGTGTCACTATACCCGTGTTTTCCTTTTGAATTATCCCATCAAAAAAATATGACTAATATCCAAGAAAACTATTTATATAAAACTATATCCAAGAAATGCAGAAACCACCCATAAAACACTTATTGAATATCTTTTAATATAAAGGTATATTTTATTTTCCACAGTGGGAATGAATTTGATCGAAAAAGCATCGAAACAAAATATTTTGAGATTGCGTTTAGCTTTAATAGTTTAATAACTCAACAAAAACTCAACATATTGTTCTTTATCTCTAGGGGAGAACGTGGTGACACATTCTCTAGAAAATAATCTTTATATTTGGAAACTTTTTAACGGCTTCGAAATAATTCGGAATACAGAGGTAGCTTAAATTCAAAACAGTTCAGTTTTGACATTTATTAGCCACACACATGATTAATGGCGGTCGCGTTAAAGGAAATGGTGGTCTAAGATCCTAAGCAAATTTCACAAACATAAACCTCGACTGACTCCAACCGTCTACACAAAGTGTGCGACCAGAAACCCACACAAAGTGCATCGGATATTTATTTTTTCTTCAGTCATGTTTGAAGAGTTGAATATTCAAACTTTTTTCATAGAATTTGATAAATTTCTTATGTTACTTTTTTATTTAACATAAAGACTGTTTTATATAATTTTGCTGAAATATATTAATTATTATATAATATATAATTATGCTTAAATAACCTCACTTTTTCGTATAAATAGTTTGCAACATAACAAATATATACTTTTATTGAAGTTAAAAACTGTTGGTGCCTGACTGATATTTAAATAAAATAAAAATTTATTATTTCTGTCTTTACTCGAGACCTACGAACGTTGAAAAGGCCCATTAAGGTTAGACTAATGAATACGTTTTTTTAAAAGATATTGAATTTTCCAACCTTTACCTATGCTTAACTACCCTTAATGGACTATAAATAAACAAAACGTTCAAACTCACATATGAATTTGATACGTTCATTTTCTTAACCTCATTATAAACAAGTTTCCCAGTAATTGAAGTGTACAAGAAAAATGATCCACTTGGTAATTTATGGCTTAAGGAAGTTTTTATATGCAAACAAACTATATACGTTGTAAATACTAAAATCAAATAAGGAACATTAAAGCCAATGTAAGAATAAAAAAAAAAAATAAAAACTTAAAAAAAAAAAAAAACTGCATCGAAAAACTGAATGTTGCTGTTATTGAATATTCCACAAAATAATTCATATATGTATTATATAAATAACAAGTAAATTGTAAAAGGTTATATTTTACGGTTTGGCTAGGATGTTTCTCTTTATATTTATTTCGAAAAAGGAGAGTAAAAATGTAAGAATATAAAATTAGAAAAAATTTATATTTATAATTTTAACAAAGTTGACTCTTTTTCTATCTAGATATATTTAGATTAATGTCCTTTTTTATTAGGCTCAATATATTATTGTTCCAATATTGGAGGCTAAAATATAAAAAAGAGGATATTCTGCTCTAGAAAATTGAAAAAATTAATTTTTTTGTGTGCATATTTTAAAGACTTAAATGATGTTAATTTTTTTTATTGTGTATTATTTTGACTTTTTCAGTTCAATGTATAAATTGTTAAAAAATAACGAATAAATATTGGTATATATAAAAATAAATTTGAAAAATGAACCCACAGAAATTCTTAGATTAATTTTCGTAAACTTAAAGGATCTCTCTAGGATCATTTAATAACACCGATTTAAATTTAAGAGTAATGAACGTTGATTTGAATATAACTGGGGGATTACTTAAAAGTATTGTCAAGGTAAGTTACGGTTTGTAGTAAATACTGAACAGAGCAGCGAACATTCGACTGCGTTTGCAAAGGCCCTGGACCCCTAATGTCAATATCGGTCATATAATTATAATAAGAGTTAGTAGATTCCCCAAAATGTAATGGGTAGGATTCCTGTTATAAATAATAATCAAAATAATGGGGGCCTATCCTTCATTTTTAAGACATCTAACAGATGCAACCCAGATTCGGGTTGGTAAAAGTACAACGATCATTCTAAAACCCTGAATGTTTTCATATACAACATTCTCAAAGAAATATTATGTGTGCCGAAATCCACTCCTAATTAGGCAGTTATATATTAACTACTGGAAAGACATAAATGGCATGTATGATAAATTAGGTACGAAACGACTCATCATCATCAGCTTGCTTTAACGGAGAATATGAAAGACATACGAAGGAAAGAGTGTGTGAGAGAGTACCTAAGTATAACTGAGCGAAGTGAGAGATGGGTGATTGCTTGTTTTCAAATGTATAGGTGCAGATGGAGTAGTAAGAAGATTGACGGTTTGAGAGTGTGTGTACTGTGTGGTACCGTGGAAGGTGTGAAACATCTAATAGAAGATTCCTAAAAAGATTAACTATGACATGTAGAGAGCCTTAACTGTTTAAGTTGTGAGAGAGAAACTTCAGAAAACCTCTTCAATCATAACCGGCTACTTTATTCCTATCCATGTACTGACAGTGTCCAATTAATTAACAGCCTGTTATTATATATTGAAACAAGTAGCCATCCCGTTAAAGTAACTTACCAGTTAGACGTTACATCTTAGCTATCTTGAACACTCAGCTGGTATTAACAAGCGAAATAACTAACATTCATATACACGCGTGATAAGAAAATATCGCAGAGCTAATAAAGTTTGTTGAAATACCATTGTCGCGTATTTAAATGAATAGACAAAAATTTACCAATGATTATGCATAGAAATAAAATTAAATAAAATAAAAATTGAGTAAATATTGCAAGACAATTTTAGATAGCGTTTGATATTGAAGGTAAATATCGCTAAAATAATCCAAGTATCCTAACAACGTATGGAATATAATATGATGTACGCTCAATATAGACGACTATTCGTCGATGATGTTGCACATATGATGCTCCAAGTGAACTGTAGCGAATTGACTTCTAATAGCTTTAAAAAAACACTTATACCGATAACTTGCTGATAACTTTTTTTATTCAAGAATAGTAAGCTATACCTATATAATCATGTTCGATATCTTATTCTATTTTTGTTGAATTTTCATTCTCAATGAATAATTTAATATGAATAAGTTACCTAACCTGAGAATTTTCTTTTGTATATAATTTTCATTTCAAAATAATATTTATCTTAATTTATGTAAAGTTCTCAGGAATCCGATATCAATCATATTTCATAATAATTGAATTTCTGAGAACCTTAGAAAAAAAGTTCGTAATAGAATCAACACTCTCACTGAAATGGAAATATAATGACATAACACTTTGGATTTGAATAAAATATAATATTTTTCTATTTTTGTTGAATTTATATTTTCAAAGAATATTTCTAAATCAAATTTATATTCATTTAAATTTCTAAGAACTGATGTAAATAGTTTTCATTCTCAAAGAATATTTTACTATGAAATGTATTTTAAAGTTTTCGTGAATCTGATTTCATGAAATTCAGTAAATAAATTAATTCAAAATATTTTAGCCAACAAAATAGAAACTCGATTTATATTACTGTCTTTTCTAAATAAACGATACAGTAGACATATTATGTGCATATGAATATAAATGTACATAAGAGACAACTTTGCATATTATGAAGGAACGATCGACCATCAGCAAAAAGAAAATTATTTGAAAATCATATATGAATTGAAAAAAATATTTTCTTAAATAAATAAAAATATTTATTTACTTAAAAATTTCAAGGGGAATTCACACAAAAATATGCTTTTATAATATAAACAAACATAATACTAATACACCTTTTCATACATGTTTGGAACATGGAACTGTCGCCCTAATATTCGCCGCGCCAGCAACGAAAATTTTCAACTTATAATATCGGTGCCGGCCATTTGATTCATAATTAGTAGTTATTAAGCTATTGAATAGCTTTTATCGCGGGCTTTGAGCGCGGCGACCGAATCAAGAAATTCCGTAACGAAAATAAAACCTAACACCTCTCGCTCGGCCTACCATATATGTATTATATATATTAAAAAATACTGCATAAAAAAAATGAATAAATGATTATAATTGCATAAGTTGATAAAAAATGCTATGCAATAGCTTTACAATTTCAATTTATCCTGGAAATATTTAACAGCTATGAACAGTTGGAAATTTAAAAGAAAAATACTTTTAATGAATATTAGATAACAGTAATTCGGAAACTTAAAATAGAAATTCATTGATAATATAAATGGAAATTTAATTTATTATTACATTTATTTGGATAAGAAAAATATAATTTGGATTATATTTTGATAAGTTAAACTGATATTTATCTCATCTAATCTGGCATACGCGGATTTTGCTGATCTAAATACTTAATTTTGTATACAAATTTTTAAAGTTTTTTTTTTTTTTTTTTTCAAAATAACATATATTATAAGAGACATTATATATAAAGGAATCTGTATTTATAGCACAGAATACTCAAATAAATTTTATTATTGGGATAAATCGTTAATATTCAAGATAAATATTAAGAGTACTTTAAAGTGATAACATATAAACAATTAAAGTTATTAAAGTGTATTTATTTTTTTTAATATTATTATTTTTACGTTATGGATTTTATACAAAATTAAACTAGTCATGCATAATTCATTGGAAGTATTTTTATTATAAATTACTAATTTTCCTACTGATTGTTCAAAATGTTACATTTCTGTCTTTGTGTTTATTATGTATAACAATTGTCTTTACAATTTCATGTTGAAGAATGATTGTTTTAATGAGTAATTTTCGTTGACAATATCAAAGAAAAATCAAATAAAATTTGAACGCTTTCACAGTTAACTAAGTTTATCAACTGCCAATAACTTATAAAATGACTGTCACCGGTAATTACATGCGAATATTAATTTTGCCGTCATTGGCATTATTGGTTAAAATTATGTTCTATCTTTGTCAAACTTATTGTTAATAAACTAACTAATTTAATAAAAGTGAAGACAACATATTTTCAATTTATACTTCCATATTGTATTTCTTTCAATTTTCGAGAGTTTGAATCTCAAAAAATAATTTTCCAAATATTATGAAATTTGGTAAGCAGATTCCTGATATGAAAACGGAGGCCATGTCAATTTTTATACATAAATTTAGGTTATAGAGGTAAATAAATGGAGGTTATGTGAAAAAAGTATAAATACAAAAGTTTTAGATCTTTTTATTACCTACAACTTTACCATTTTTATGACTTTTGCTATAAGACTTGCAGTTTTGCAGAAAATGGAGAAAAACCGTGTTTTACCCTTACAAATTCACCCCCTTCCGACCACAGATCGCACGTAAATTATTTTTACTTTCAGTTTTGTTATATTCTCTCGTTTCCAATGGGTTTTCATCTTATTATAATTTTTTTCACTTTTTTCCATTTTTAATGGCTTCTACTCTGCTATCTAAATGTAAAGTAATTTTAACTTATCTTCACACAAGGTTAATCAATTTAAAAAAATAGGATTAAATAAATAATTCTGTATAGCAACAGAAAAAGTTATCTAAATATATATATATATATATATATATATATATATATATATATATATATATATATATATATATATATATATATATATATATATATATATATATATATATATATATATATATATATATATATATCTATATATCAATATATCTATATATATATATATATATATACATAGATAAATTATTATAAAAAGAATCGGTATAAAAACTGACAAAGATAATAATTATAATCTAATAGTAATAAAAAAAGAGTTTGATGTAGAGAAAATATGTAAATACAATTTAAAAGTTTCTCTCCAAACAGTTGATTTAAGATTTGGTTTACAAATAATTAATGAAGAAGCCTCTTGCGTTTTAAATAGAATATTCTCTCTAATTAATTATTAATGATTTGATGATGGGTTGATATGGGTTTTTTATTAAGCACAATCAGACAGAAATACAAATAATTCAAATAAAGATAAATCATATATAAAATACTCAACATTACTGGCATATTGTTATCGAAACTTTTATGATCCTTACTTTCAACTTGTTATTGTACTATCCATTTGATTCGAGAGGTGTATTTTTCACGAGATGGTTTGGATTTTGGCCCCTACGTTCAACCTGTGATAAAATTAGCCATATGATTTGTGGAATTTAGTTTGCACGGGTTGTATTGAGTTTTGGACAGACAAAATAAATTTAATATCGTCTAGTTGTACTATAGACTTGCCTACGTTCGGTCTTTGAAGATTCCCTACCTTGTCCTGAAAAATAAAAAAAAAATGTTATTCTTTTATTTTTAATTTCATTAAACACTTCATTCTTCTAAATTTAGTGGACTACCTGCTTTTAGATGGGGCCTGTAATTAATGCTTACTTTACCTTCTCTATAAAACACCTATTATCCTTCGATGACCCAGTTCCTTGGTTGCTGAATGCGAGAACCGCCACAATTGTAAATTATTGAAACATTTCAACTGCTTTTAATCTCTATTTCTCATTCTTTAACTCTTTTAAAGGGGCAGGAGAATGTTGTAATCGACAACGTGGCACATCAAATTTCTCAATTTTGAAGAAGATTTCACCATTTACCCAAAATGAAAAATAATTTCCAGTAAAACTAAAGTAGTTACAGTTACAAACAAATTTTTATTTATATATTTTTTATATTAACGAGAATATTTACTTTAATATTTAAGGTAGCAAAAATACCTGAAACAAGTGAGTCATATGGCTTTATCACTACTTCTCTCAGTCAACCTTATCGGATTTGAAACAAAATCTAGTGATAATATTTTTAAGAAATCTGTAGTCGACGAAAGTAAATTTCCGGTTGTGCTTGCATTACACTAAATCCAAAAATTTGGAGTTGCTCATTTATCAAAATAAGGCCAAAATTTAATAATCCACTGTTCGGACATAATCCAAGCCACCAAGATTATCCGTAGCTAGTAAATTATCCACCTGCATTTTTAGTTTTAAAAATTGATATGACATAAGAATCCGTTTGCAAATATATAAATTACTTGACAAACGCATGTTCTTTAGTTTTCGGTAAAATGCACTCCGATGTTAACGGTAAATGTACTAAACGTAAATAAAACTAATTTTACTCATATGGAAGTTTAATAAATAAAAATAAAATATTTAATCTTCACAATAAACATTTGATAGATTTACGAACATAATTTTCCAGACTTTGCACTTAAGAATGTACATTAGATGATATAGTAAAACATTTTATTCAACTGATAGAAAACGATATTTTCTTTAAGATTCATTTATTATTCATAGATAAAACGAAACATTGTGTATTTAAATAAATTTAAATGTATAATTTGCATATAATCAGTGCTGTAACGTATCTAGATATTTGTATCTAGATAAAGAATCCTTTTTCGTATCTTATATCTATATCTAGATACTACTTTACCCATTTGTATCGTATCTATTTACAGTTTTAAATACATTTTTTGTCATTAAATATATCTTATTTCCTAATTGGATGTTAAAAAGAGTGGATATTGATAAATTTTTATGATTTTAATCAAAGCTACTTATTAACTTTTTTGCAACTTAACAAATTTTTATTTTTTATTTTTGGAAATAATCTTTGAGGACCACTGAACTAATTTTAAAAATTAGTTCAAAAATAGAAAACTCATCAGTGTCAAGCATAGTTTTTAAAGGCATATTCTCCTAAAAGGCATAGTTAAAATCATTCCCTATATGCGTGCTTACCTTAATGAGAGACTACCCCAATGTAAATTACGATAACTTCAATTTAAAAAGGATGAGATTCACAGAGTTACTTCCAATACGCTTCGAAGATATACAAATATAATTTCAGAGCTACATTTTAGGGAATCATTATCTTTAACTTGTCGCCAGGCAAAGATCGAAAGCAATTAAAAGTAGCATATTTTTTTCAATTTAATTTTTCAACGAATAGCCCTTGTTATAATTTGGTATATAGATAGGTATACAATTTTTATACCTTCAATTTTTCAAAATTTTCTGCCACAAGGTATGGAAAAATAAAATGTTACGTTAACAGGACACTTTCTTAATAATTTTAGGAAAAATAATTATCTTGGGAACACCCTTAATGAATCTTAGATACTGATAAAAAAAGTATATATTTCATTTTTATTAATTAATTTATAAAAATGAAATATATATGAAATATATATTTTAATTAATAAAAATGAAATATATACTTTTTTTATCAGTATCTAAGATTCATTAAGGTTGTTCCCATGATAATTATTTTTCCTAAAATTTTTAAGAAAGTGTCCTGTTAACGTAAAATTTTATTTTTCCATACCTGTTCTATGAAAACAATTTTTAAATTTATCAAATTTTCAATTTCAATTCATAAAATAGTAAATCACACGTTTTGTTAAATGGCAATGTTCATTGGATAATGCATTTTGAATAGGTTTTGTGTTGTTAACTGTTTCTCATGTAGGGGCACGTCAAAAATCACTCGGTCTATATTGACTATACACCAAGTGCATTTTCGCATCTCGTGGTGACTAGTGTATATTAAATAACAGGAATACAGAAAACAACAAGAATTTAACAAATATCTTAGCAAACAATGAAAATACTCTTATACTAGTGATTTTTGGGATCGAGTTAGTAGTGGTCTGCATATTTTTGGGCCTTATGTCTAATCTGTGATAAAATTACACAAGTGCTATTTGAAGTTGAGCTTGTACGATACTAAGGATATTTTGCAATCACACACATTATATACTACGATTAAACTGCCTTTATAATAACTGGGATCTAGTAACTATGGCTCAAATGTTCAATTTATGATTAAACTGACGAAGTGACGTTTAGGGTCTAGTTGGTGTGGGTATGCGGGTTTTTTGATCATATCGTTTAACCTACGATTAAATTACCCAATTGATTCAAACAACAAGTTGTATTTGCACCGGTATTTTTTTTTGTAGCGAGTGATTTTGGGCCGTGTGGTTTCTGAACCGAGCTGTTTTTATACCGAGTACTTCTTGACCGACAAGTTTTGGGTCGTAGTAGTTAATGCTTGATTGGTTTTGACCAAGTTCTCCTTCTCATGTATGCTCAGTAGTTTGACATCATGGAATCACAGCATTTCCTTCCAAACCAATGGAAAAAATTTTCCCCGTTTTTTTCGCTGCCTGACTTTCCAATTATAAAATCTATTTATTTAAATTTTAATAACAATTTTCCATCTAATGTTCCCGTGGAGCGTTTATTTATTTTCCATTTCTATTTTGACATTAAGATGAAAGTCGCTAGATTAACCAAATTTTAACAAATTCAATATACTCAGAGGGTAAAAGCTTTAGTAAAAAGCATACATGTTGAGGAACACATATTCTTATCTTACTTTCAAGATAGCATCTCTGATAGTAATATCACGCGATTCAACTAAAGGTGAAATTTTGTTTTAAAAAAACTCTGTAGATACTCTGACTTGGTGATGGTTCTTTGTAGAATGATTTGTCTTCAGATTCATCTTTCTTTCTTATTTGAAAGAAACGTCTTTATATGTAAATCCAATCCCTTTAGATCCGATACTTGGGAAGCAAGCCTTTCTAAGCTGTTTTTATCGGCCATTTTTATTACATAATAAAAAATCTTTGTTAACCCAGCAGGAATTGAACTTATTACTATTCAGGAATTATAAGAGTTTGACAACAGAGGTGCAGTCTAAATATCAAACCAGATGCTTATTGACTCATATATAAGCATCTGGTTTGATATATAGACTGCACCTCTGTTGTAGAGGTACTGCACCTCTGTTACAGCAAATATTATTGTATTGTGTTATCTAAGATACAAATTTATGAAAAATTCACATTATTTTTGATTATAATCATATTTTTACATGCTATGCTTACATTTTGTTATTGGAAATATGGTATACAAGGTGTCCTCTTATATTACCTATGTAATAATAGTTTTAAACTAAAAAATCGGCTTTGATAAGATAAATAAAATAAATAGTACAATAAAAATTTAAACGTGTTTTAGCCACGATTTGCTTAAATTTTTGACATACTTAAATGTTATAATACTATTATAGGCAGCAAAAAACGCTTGTCTCTACGCTTGGTCACCTCCGTAAATATATTGCATAAACATTTTAAGTTAAAATACGATTTTCTGTATCTGGTTATTTGTTCCTGTGAAAATACAAAGCACTCAAAAAACGTCCTAATATTTTAAACTAGATACAAAAAGTTTTCAAACCCTTAAATTAGAAGCTTAATTATACACTGATGCCAATTCATTCATTAGTAAAGATACTTCTACTGAGAAATTAAGAATAATGATCATAGACTAGACTTTATCATAAACGGTTTGTCAGCAATATTTCATAAAGTTTTAGAATCGTGTACCACAATAAACTCTTCTATAAGAAGTCATTAAATGTCTAGTATTTTAAATTTATTATAAATCTTAAAAGAATGTCTTGAAACCTCTTCTAAAAAAATAATATATTATTTTACCTCCTCTTCGTAATTTTATGATTCAATTCCTAGTTGATATAGAGTACAATCAAAATATCTGCTGCGACCCTCAGGATTTTCTTTTACAAGTATTTAAAGTTTGTTTGTTTTTTGTTTTATGTATATATTACTACGTGAAGCAGTTAACTTTGAACACCTTTTTACAAAAAATTGGGCGAGTGGTGAAGTTTGAAATTTGGCACACTCATAGTTCATATAGTGAAGTACTGGAGAATACTAATATTATATAAAATCTATCCAAAAGAAAAACATTAAATCAGTTTAAAAAAACATTACACCCACACATATATAAGAGATGTATCTTTGATTACACACACTACCGCATATATACTCTTTTGTTTAATATAGTCTATTGTTTAAAAGCACCAATATATTTAGTTTGGTCTAAGGACAGTGATAGGTCACTTTTGAGTGATTGACTGATTAAAGTTGAATTTTGACTCTGTAGCAAGACTCTTTTTGAGTAAATATACAAAACAAATTGTCGTTGTCACACACACCTACACACATACGAGAAAATAATGTAAATTATGAAAATTCTACCAAATTATAGTGATATAAGCATGTCTTCAAATTTGTATAATTTATTACATAATTTGTATAATTACAGATTGCATAAGCTCCATGAGCGTTACGTCCAAAATTTTCAGCTCTTCAATTGATTAGATGGACCAAAATGGCGCATGAAAACAAACCAATTCATAAAGTGACGCTCAAATTCCGCGTGAGTATAGAGTACTGTTATCCTGGTACTTCTTTGTGAGTAGGTTCATAACACTCATCACTCAGCAATTATGCTATTTCGTTTTAGACTGTACTATATATACATTTTATTTTTATAGATTTAATTTAAATATACACAAAACTATATATATTTTTCTAAACAAAAACCATAGTATTTTTCTATTAAATTCGAATTACTTTTTAGCTCATTTTGAATACTTTTTAGCTCAATTTAAATATGACAATATTCAGTTGTTGATAATTATTTTATTTAATTTATTCGTTATATTTTTATTTTTGTATGAAAGGTAATGCAAAACACGGTAGTCAACATCCTTCTTCGACAAACATGTTTCGATTTATGCTTAAATAACTTTTGAAAAATTGATTTCAGAAAAAATTTTATTAAAACAAATTGTAGACAATTTAATTATTAATAACATTGCTCTCTTTAACAATCTTCATAAAGTTGATAGTTTTTAAGATAAATGATAAATAATGATTCAAGACACAGAGAGGCCGACGCAACGCATGAGTCAGAGAGAGAGATAGCGATACTTAAAGGTAAGCGACGCATACTTGTGAGCGCGCGGAATTAACAATTAAAAAAAAGATATAAACAATGAAATTTTTTAAAATCTCTTTTAACAATATTATAAACGATTGTATAGAGAATTAAAAAAAAATATTACTTAGACATTATGTTTTTTTTTATTGTATTTTTCATGGGTCGAAAGTACCCAAATTTGAGATTTTTCGAACATTTAAAAATTCATATCTTTAAAAATATTAACTTTATCGTTAAAAGTCATAGGACCTTTTTTATTGGTATTTCAATAAAGAATATAAAAAAAATTTGTCCGGTTGAAAAATAACAATTCCTTGCAATTGTTTAAACAATTTCGGTTTAAACAATATGGCACCGGGTTGCGCCATGGCAACATGCATTTATATCATTAGGAGGGCAATTTGAAGAGGATCGCATAAAAAAATTGAGGTGGAATAGTTTTCGGTACTCATGCGCCGATTCCTCCTGGACTAAATATAGTATGTATAATACAATTTAAATAGTTTCTAAAAATATAGTATCAAATTCATAATAAATAATTATAATAAAATATATACTTTTATAGATATATTAAAGAAACAATAAATAAAATTAATCCAATTGTTTGTAACCCAATATAAATTGATTACATCCGATAAACATTAGCTTGTTTTATGATAAGTAGTAAGGTCCTAATATCTTCTGATATTATAAACAATAATTTGTTGTGGTATGAAAACAAAGTAGGTGGGATGATATTGGATAGATGACATTTGATGATATATATATATATATATATATATATATATATATATATGTATATATATATATATATATATATATATATATATATATATATATATATATATATATATATATATATGTATAATGGCAGGTAAGTGTAGTATTGATGTCAGACCCCTAAGGTAGACTCTTCCACTACATAAATATCTTCATAAGTTTATGCTAGATGTATGTATGATTCACTGGGTGTCACATACAAATGCCGAAGTATGTTTAAATTTATTCCGATCGCATTAAGTGTGTATGTTGATAGAGAACTCTATACGTCTGTAATAAAATCAATCCGTAATGTACTAGCGATACTGTGCATAGTATGTGGAAGGAACTTCATAATCGATTAATGCGATACGATTATCTAAAATTTATAATAAAATATTCACATTCTAAAAAATATAGTTAGTCAAACAAAAATGATTGAATAATTATAACAATAACGAAAAAAAAAACATTTAATTGTTGTTATTAATATACGATTATTCATTTAAATAAGTTTTGATTAATTTTCTGTGTTTAAGGAAGTACGAGCGCCAGGCGGTGTGGGGATAGGTATCGACTCTAGCGCGGTAAGGGGAACGCAGTAACCATATGATTTTTTTCAATATATAGATATACGTTTAACATTGGCTAGTGGCGGCATTTATTTTTCTTTTAATTAATACACTTTAATTAGTCGGGCAAGTGTAAATGTTTTTGAATTAAATTTATCACTAATATATTTACTTTCATCCATAAGTTTTTTAAAAATATTCACCGACAGTTTTACGAGAAAAATACAGAAATGTATCAATGTTTGAAGGTTACCCCATAAGACCAATGTTAAATTGCTCAACTTTAAAGTTAATTATTTATTTAAATGATCGGGAAATCTCCTTCAAATTTTTGGAATTTGTTTAGACATATTTAAACTTTGTATTAAAAAAAATCAAGCCTTTTATCAAAAGTTGCCTTGGTGCTCGTACTTCCTTAATCATACATCATTTACAGGGTTATATAAATAACTGAAAGAAGTAAGTTGTGTATGTTTAACAAGACGATTTCGTTGTGTATCAGTATGTATGTCTTAATATCCATTTCTGCTATTACGTACCATGTCCAATCAGACTTACCTATTTACGTGGCCTAAAATAAATGCCACGTAATGTTTTACATCTTGTAAGTATATTTAAAGTTTATGTTGACTGGAATCGAAAATGCATTTTAAGATGTGAATTTATTGTAGATTCTCACTGTCATTTGCCTTTTTTTGAAGTAACACTATCAAATAGAGAGGTTGATATATTACCACTTACATCGACTGACTTTGTACCATCATTTTTAGTTGATATGTGGTACGGACGAATAGGTTGTGAATTCAATTCCATTTTGTTTGATATAGCAAATATATGTAGTCTATCGAATAACGATCACATTTAGTAAGTATGTCATTTGATTTTCTAATTTTTATTCAATGCTCTTAAAAATTTTATGTATGAAAAAGTGATTTATTTTTTAGGTCACCAGGAGTATTTATGGTATAAAATAGCTCTTGATACAGTACGGATAGCTATATTTTCAATTTCTACTAAACTTTAAATTTCTAGACTACCAAATGGGTATGCATTTCTTGGGTATGAAAGTTTTCTGCGTAGAAGTATTTTTGAAAGTTTTGAAAAATTTTAAGAGCTTAGGTGTGTATTAACTTAACAATTGAGTATAGTATTTTATTACTTGTTATTTCAGCCAATAAGTGTACAATGGCTATTTTGAAATGAAATACTGTCCGTTAAAGGATAAAGATGACTACTTCACGTGAAACATTACAGAGCACGTCTATTAATGTATGTTTAGTTTACAAAAAACGTATTGTAACACATGTATTTTGTTCCAATAGGCAATTTCAGTAATTTAAGGTGATATTCTTAATATTAAGGAAATTCGACCAACACGTGATTCTATGATGTATTATTTTGCGTATAAATAATTATTAAATAGTTATTATATATTTTGCCTATTTTTTAATAAAAAATGTACATTGATATATTTTTAATAATATTTGTACATTATTGTAATAAATTGCTTTTAATTAAATAGTTTTTTTTTTTTTTTTTTTTTTTTTTATCAAAATATATAGTCCATCAGTCGTTTTAATAAATAATTGGATAATCCTCTCATTAATATTAACAAAATCTGCCTGTATAAAATCTGCCTGTCCTTTGATGTGTGAATGGTATTAATATAATAGACCGATCAACACATCTGAAACTGCATGTAATTTGAACCAAATTGTACTTTTAATAACCAAGAACCAAATTTTTATCAAAAGAAAGATTTCGACAATTGGAATTAAATGTTTAGCTGTCTAATATCTCCAGTTTTCCGCTTCCATATACCGACTTTTTTTAATGTTTCCTTTCGTGGTTGATATATGATAGTGGGCCGCTATAGCACCTTCATGCTACAGATTTTTGTTCCAGTCCGAGAAACCTTTCTTTTGATATGAACTTGGTATGAACTTAAATAATAACATCATGCTCGAAAATATTAATCGGAAGCAAAATGCATACATATCACATAATTTTTATACTGACGGCTCTAGGTCCATTAAGACAATTTTCTGTTTTGGAGGTTGTTTTTACGGGTATATAATTGGGATTTTACGTTAGTTCTTACATTCTGTGCACATCAATTAACCAGAGTCGATTTTCGTATTTTTTTGTCTAGAAGAAGTGTTTGTTCTGTACTATAGACCTTTTTACTATAGTACACGTTTTTTTCCTTGCATATGTGAAAAAAAAGTTTCGAATGTAGGTCATGCAAGCAACATATTAGGAAATCCTTTTAAAATTTGAATATAGGGAATTATGTGCACAATAACACACGCAGTTGAAGTTGAAGTTCGAAGATGATTTACCTTATCCAAAGTGAGATAATTGCACAAGTAGCTTGAGAGAAGTGTAAGAATAGGACAGGTATGTTTATTTTAGTCCTAGAGAGTATGAAACCGTTTTAATGAAAAATTATTATTTGTTAAAAGAGCATGTTTTGAATAAATAAAAAATCGCAAAAAATTGGAATGAATTATCCACATCGCTTGGATAAACAGTTGAAATAACTGAAATTTAAAAGATTACTACCATGCAAGTATATACTATAGTGAGTGAATGTATGTGTGTTTATACTGTAGTGTTAGTGCAAAACGTAGATACTAAGCTAATAATTTTGCCTCTATACTGTCGAGAACTTATTAATTGAATTATCTACTAATCCTTTTCTTGGGGTTATATACAAGAACATAAAAAACATACTGTTAATATGCATTCGTGAGAATAATTATAGCTTAATAATATTTTATATATACACCTCGAGCAAAGCCAGATCGTACAACTATTATTCTATATAATTTATATCACGGCTGCTTGAAAATTTCTGAAAAAGTCATTCAATGTTTTAGCTAAATAATTTAAGACAAAATATAAATAAACTCACATAGGTATATATATATATATATATATATATATATATATATATATATATATATATATATATATATATATATATATCTGGATGACCGAGCTTTCCTCGGTATTTTTTTTTATTCATAATTGTGTTGCAAACACTCATCGACTTCGTGTTACTTAACAACGCCATCTGCTGTTGTGTCGTTAAAGCAATTAGTTGCTCACAAAATATAGTATTATTATTCGCCAATAGATGTCAGGAAGAGTCATATTTTTCAGTTGAGACTACTCGAACGCGTTGATTATCGATAAAACACGAATAAAAAAAATGATTCCCAGCTAGATCGATTTATCGCCCCCGAAACCCCCTATATACTAAATTTCATGAAAATCGTTGGAGCCGATTCTGAGATTCCAATTATATATAATATATATACAAGAATTGCTCATTTAAAGATATAAGATATGTATATATATATATATATATATATATATATATATATATATATATATATATATATATATATATATATATATATATATATATATATATATATATATATATATATATATATATATATAAATTTAATGTGATACTTTTTTAATGTTCGTATAAAAAAGGGATGATAGAAGGCGATGGTTAAAAAAATAGCTTACTCGGTTTTCGTGCGTTTGAAAAACATGAAAATGTAATATATTTTATATGACAGATTCTAGATTTTATATGACAGATCAGAGCCCATACGGTGCCTACAAGAAGAAAGTAAACGTATTTGGGACATTATGTATCTTTTTTTTTTTTTAAAAAAAACCTATTCTCTTCATATGACGTCTGCAATAAATACACACATTCCAAATTCCTTTCCTCTATCCAACCTTCTCATAAAATTAAATGTCTTTATGACAATTTTTATTTGATGAGTGTAAATTTAAAATTATAGCATATATACGTTGTTATATGATTACTTCCAATATAATTTAAAGAATTTTATTATATTTTTTTTTTTTTTTTACTTTCATTTTGTACTAGTAAAATTAAGTATTGTAATCCTGTGCAAAATATTGATTTCTAATATTCACCGGGTACATGTTTTGAAATCCCGTAATTTTTTCTTAAAGTCATTTTCAGAAATTGGTCTATGTGTTTGTGACAGCGATATCATATCGAACGCAATATCTAAAATTAATCAAACGTAGTATACCTACTTGTGAAATCATATTTGTGAAAATCATATTGAGTCTAATGAATACCATTAAAATACGAGATTCTTGTCGGGAATAATTTCAGAATAAATTTTTAACATTTTATGGCATTTATGTGTTTGAACTTTAAAAGTTTTTGCATACAAGATGTTTTTTGAGGGTATATGTGCAAATTTATTTCTAACATTCACACGAATACATCCTTTAACTGCGCATCGTGCCGCATTTGAAAATGAAATAAATATACATGATATAAAATAATGCAGAGGATCCACAAGATAACTAGAAAAGACTGTGGCCACTAAGTACAATAGGTAAGTACGAACAATAGAACGAATGATTAGTAATTAAGCTTTTATAATACATTATAAAAACGTTTTGTTATTTATTGATTTATTAATTTATTAATATTTTGTATCTTTCTATGTTAAACTACGGCGGACCTTTGACTTTTGTAATGACTGTACCTAATTTATAATTTAAGTTTACACTTAAACTTTAGTATTTCATCTTTTGTAATTAGTTAAAATGTGATTTATAATTCAACATATAATTTTTTAATTAAATAAAGAGTAAAAAGCTATATTAATTTATTTTATTTATTTATTTTAATTGTTTTCGAATATATTATTATAAATTTGCAAGGTTTTATATGAAGTACGAAATCCTAAACTATCCAACCACCATTAAATTGTTATAATAATTTATGAAATATACACCATTTGATATTAAAAGGTATATATATATATATACCAGTGTGATAGTTTTCAAGATTTGACCGAAAAAAGAAAAACAAATATCTTATTAAAAGCTAAAACATTAATAAAGAAATAAAATAAAATATGTTCACCACCTTGTTTAAAATATATTTATTTAAAGATGTAAAAATGTAATTCAATTTTAAAAAATACCCACTTTTCATAACATTATATAGGGAAACTATATGGCATAATACTTATTATTTAAATAAAATTTAAGGGGAAACAAGTTGTTTCAAGTTACAAAAACAACTTTAAATCAATTGTTGGACGTTTGTTCACGTGTTGTGGCTTTTTCAACAACTTTAATTAGGTTGTTTTATCGTATACAGCAATAATTTCCTAGAGTCCGTCATTTTAACACGGTCTCCCGGTACTCCAAACGTCATGTTTCCCATAAAATTTTATTTTAACAATTATATTTCTGGATATTATAGATAATTAAATAATACTTATTTTTTGCCTTTAAGTATCTATATGGAAAATAACTTATTATATAATCACTTATACACATTGCTGTAAAATAACATACGCTCTATTTAATAAATTTCTCAAAACTGAATGAAATACGTATTTTTGTACTTAAAAAATGTTCATTTTTTATCAGTTAATACTCCTCCATATGCTGGGTATGTAATCAATTAACACTGTCAGTTTTTTTTTTTCATTTTTAAAACCATTTTTTGTTTGCCAAGATCAATAAGAAATGTTATTTAACTAATTTAACTTAAATCCAACGTAGCCAAGAACATCAACATATAAATTTTCTGACAAAAAAATTAAGGAAGAAAACTTGACTGTATATAATGTGTTCTCTACATTTAATATTTCCCGAGAAATTAAAGTAAAGCCATTTTCCGTCACTCTAATTTAAAGGGTGATAGCAACAGTCATACTAATTTTCGAATGGTATCATAAAATTTCACAGATTATGGAATTAAAAAGCTTATTTCTTAAATTGAAAAATAACAACTTTAAATTTCTAATAATGCGTGTGAATTTCTAATAATATTTTTCTTCAGAAACAATACAAGAGAACTAATAAAGAATACTAACGTAAGGAACGTATATTTTTACCGCTAATGGTGACATCATGCCATCAACATTACGAGTGATGAAAACAAGTGAAGATAACAACTAACAGAGTTAATTGCGTAGATATACCCCTTATCATTGAATATCATTGTTTGGACTATTATTTAGCAGCATTCATAAAATACTATAAACATCCAATCTAAACAGTTATACATACTTATGGTATAATAATATGTATTAAAATTACTAATATGTGATAATTAGCTAAATTTGAGCTTAAATGTGGTGAATCCTAACATTTTTCAGACAAAAGTTGTTTGATTTTAAAGTGACTTCCAGAATATTTCCAAGAATTAAAAAAATTGTACGACCAGATTTTTATTGTAAATATTCCAAAGGAAATGTATAAGAATGAAAAGTTCAATAAGTTTCTATTTTATTTATTTATTTATTTTTTTTTATTTTAGGGCAATTTTAATTAATCCTCTTGAAGATAATTTAAGAAAACAAGTGTACAGATTGGTCTACCTCAATGGTTTAATACGTCCCTAAAAGAAAACTTTTATAAAGTAAAATAAATTGTTAGTATTATCTTTTGTTGTCTCGTTTAGACTTTTATGATAAATCAAATTAATCAACTTTGTAGTAAGCTTGATTTAATCCTTAAATTTCAATTAAGATGTTCGTTTATTATTCTATCTTAACTAATATTATAAATGTGAATGATTGTTTACTAGTTTATGACGCTTTTAGGTGCAAACTACGCAACCAAAGTTTAAAATTTCTTCACCAATAAAAAGAAATATATTTTCCAACGAGTAACATAAGAAAAATTGTATATTTACGGATCCATTTACAATGGCAAATATTTTAATAATTTTTAGACTATTACTAATAAATTCAAAAACTCAAAATATATTTTTAAAATTCAAACGAAAGTTAAATTATCAGCGAGTGAAATGGACTATAAAAATTATTCATTTACGTATTCATATCTGCTGCGTGAACCACATTATAAAAATACAATTTCTAATCTGTGAATGATATCGAATAACTGTATATACGAAACATGTTCATTTATTGTTTTCGTATAACCAATATTTTGGGGGTAACCAGCGTCAATATACGCGGACAAAATAACCTCGAAAAAATGCCCGTTCCAAAGTGTCTTTTGCCAAAATATCTTTCAGCAAAATGGTTTTTAGTAATTATATTCTTGGACAGAACATCCTGATGAATGCGTACTTATATTATAAGGACGAAAAATACCGTAGGTATAAAAGTAGCAGGTGTATCATTTTCATTTAATCAATGTATTTGGCAGTTAATTTAGTCATGTGGGTTTCAGGCTCGTTATAAGACAGATATTATTTTTGAATTAAATTTTATTTATTATCGGGATTAGTATTTATTCCAATTTGTTGTGTTAATGACACTATATGTAAATATTATTGAAAGAAAGGGGCCAGATTACACTATGGTACAACTTAGGCAAGCTTATCTTATTCACTATTTTATAAAACGTTCAATCCATAATCTGCTTTGATTGTTTGATGTAGCCTTTCATATGTTTTTCATTCATAACTCATAATTTTAATATGAATTTGATAAGGATAAATCTTCGGATTTTTGAATTTATCATACGCCCTTCTCCATGCCACTTGAGACAATATATTCTAAGAGTGAATATTAAAACTATACGCATTCATTGTGATATATTATAATAATTTATGCAATTATCATTACAAGTAATTGTCGGTTCATAATACAATATTTACATCAATAGAGTTAACAAGAAAGAATAATTTCCAACATAGTAAATTTTTTCTCAAAATCACACCTTATGAAAACACTTATATTTTTTGCAAAAAGTAAAAGAAATTATCGACTAGATTTTATCGAGCACATTATTAAAATATCCAAAACAAAATTTTGTTAAATTTTATTCTACAAAGTTAAAAAAATGATGAATACAAGAATAATTGTAAATTTATTGTATTTTTTTTTTCACAAGATTTTTGGTTAAAATGAATAATTTTGTTAATACTAGGGCATGAAATATAGAAATTCTTAGAGATGGTGCCGGTAGACTTGTTTATGATCGGTAGTGATTGACCATCGTTTCTCATGAAGTATCTGTGTTTGTTTAACAAAATAAATGAGAAAACTGAGTATAGATCGATCATTCAACATTACTATTTAAAAGGCTTAACCGCAAAATAATAAAAGTTGGATTTAGCTCATGGCACAAGTGTCAATTGATGCATGGCTCATGCGTGTGATATCAATCAGTTGTCCGCTTATTTGAAAGTCGGTCTACAGATTGGTATTAGTAATTTATGTATAGAATGGACGAAGAACAACTTGAAGGGACGAAGAACATTGTATAAGTCTTTGTTCTTTGAAGTTAACGATATGACAATTGTAATTACAATTTCTAAGCAGGAATGAAATTATCACTCTTGGGGTTTTAATAATTAAGGTTACGTTTTATTTAGAGTTTTGATTTGAAACCTCTCGTTGGTGATCTACTAGAGGCCTCAACACGATAAATACAAGAACAAATTATGTGAAGACGAGTGGGACTGTGAATTCTAAATATACGTTAAAATAGTAACATTTTATTCCGTCAAAACCCAAATGCTTAATATTTTCGCTATTAGCTCGAATTCATTTATAGAATTCGGAGCATACGCAAGTCAATCTAACTTCTGCATTATACTTTCAAATCGAGATAAAGTATTATCATTTTAATACATATGGAAAATTATTATGGAGTTATCTTTGTATGAAAATTGAAAGAAAAATATAGAGTGCACTGCATTTTACATCTTCTTTCGTATAGATTTTCTTGAAGAACAAACAAATACGAGTTTTATTTCAACCTTAAGAACAAAAATCAATCTTTTTGTATAGTTTTTCTACGCCTAAACATAGTAACAGATTTAAACATGCATGATGTCATGAAAGGTGGGAAAAAGGGGGTTGTTGTAGAGTGAGAGAAGGACACATAAAAGTATACAATACAAGAGTTTGAGAGAATGTGCTTAAATTGAATAGAATATTGTTGAAAATTAAAATATAAAAACTTTATATTTCCATACATAAAAAAAAAAAAAAATAATTCGACCTAGCACTTACAGAAAATGTATTTCCTTTATAAATTTTTCTAGGTTATAAATTTGTCTCAAATTTTTTTAAACTTTTATTTTATATTAAACAAAAATGATATGTGAACGTATTTTAAATGTTGTTTTTATTATTTTTTGTTATTTAGCATTTTTTGCTTTTGCTTTATTTATTCATTACAAAAATCATCAATCACAAACAACAACAATATTTTTCCCCCACCAACGTTATCCCCCACCAACGAAATGTATTGATTGAAAAATAGTGTAATATCTCAGTGAAACATTTAGAAAACATAAAAAAAAAATGTAAAATTTTCATCTTTCATATTTTCAAAGTTTATTAAGTTTTGTTAACAATGTTATGAACTCATTTGAGAAAAGCTTTATAAAAAATGAAGCTTGAGTAAAGAAAACCTTCAGCTTTGCTGTACCCTTGACGTTTACGTTATTTTGTTCTATGAGGTTTGTGAAAAACTAAGAAATGTTACCCATGCATTTATACTTTCCGATATGTAAAGTACAAATAAAAAACCACGAGCCGCCAACGAGATATTATCTATGATGATGCTTACTAAACAACCCTACGAGCTGTTACTTAATCTGAGCATGACAAATGTTTTTTTGTTTTTTGTTTGAAGCAAGCCAGGAATTAATTAAGGTTTATCTATTTATTTTCCCTGTTTTTTTTCTTCATTCAGATTTTATAAATTTTCTATGGGTTTTGATTAATATTATGAACGAACTGTTTCATTTTGTGTTCAATCGTCATATATTTTTAACAACTTTTGTTACATTAACACAATATATCCGTTTTATAAACGTAGAAATGACATTTGCACGTTTATTACGTTATTTAATTGAAAGATGAATAGTATGTAAAAAAGTGAGAATTCTTATTGATTGCAGGGTAGTCTCTCCATTCTTTACATTTATAGCACATAAAAATAAACAAAACAAAAGGTAGCAAGTTTATCTATCGCTGAGGCATAATCGCACTATTGATTATGATTATGGCTTCCTTTAAACAGCCGGGGTATTGAATTGTTAATAACAGAAAATAATTGATAATTTAAGTTATATTTGGAGAGTATTTCGTTGAATGCAAAAGTTAAATTAAAGAGATGTATATTGGTGAAATTTAAATACCACTTGAATATTATTATACATAAAGGTGAATTTTTTTTAAATTATAAGCTGTTTTGGTATTCAATAAGAATGACTTCTTTCTGTCGGGGGGAAAACAATTGAATTTCAGAGAAGGCTATATATAATAAAATTCACCAAAACGCAAAGTCCAATGTACTGACCCAGTTTTCAGTTTTTATGCATTATTTCCTTTCTATATAAACTAAAAAAAGTACAGAATTACGAAGTCTGTAAGAAGGTATGTCCTTAATCAAAACTAGTGGCATTTTATTCCCGATACTCATTAATTTGCTCAAAATATGAAATTTTCTCCAGACAGTCAAATGGTACGATTCAGAGAACACGTTGGATATATTGCATCAAAAGTATGATGAATAGAACCTAATAACCAATAATAATATATACAATATGTTTAAGTTGTCTAAAATAGGTGGATTTCAATAAGTTATAATCAAAATATATTATTTTAACAATTAGTTTATTTATTTATTAAAGTTTTATAAAATTAAACAATTATAATTCTATGTAGTCATAGGCAGTATCATTTTTTTAAATAAAAACTACTTTGCGTTTTCTGGTTCACCAATTTTTATTAATTAATGTTGACATATGTTTCGGTGTCAAAATGGTCATATAGACCGAAACATATGTCAACATTAATTAATAAAAATTAGTGAAACAATAAACGCAAACTAGGGTTTATTTTTTATTAATTATGTTTCACAAAGTAAATCTCCAAACCATACAAATATAATTTTTCTTAAATCAATAGTTTAAATAGCATATTTAAATATATTTGTCAAACAATAAAATTAGACCCCGGACTGACGTAATGACAGACTTAGACCAATCAATAAATTTAAGCAACAGCAGTGACAATCTGTATTTGGATGGGTGACCAATTATCAGTACTGTGTACTGTTGTTGTATAAAAATAATATTCCCCTTTGGTTAATGGCTATATAGCTGAAAGTAGCTGATCAAAATTTTCTTTACGAATTTCTTATAGGACTGCCTGATAATGTGCCTTGATCATCAGAATTTCTGATCATACAAATCTTTTCGTATCCGCCCATTCTAAAAGCTCGACCCTTTCAGTGGTGTCATCTATGTGACACACAGGAAACTTAATGTTCTTGGTAAATAAATCATATAAGGCATAATTTCGGTTATATATAATAATAAACAGCATATCGACATAACTCGGTTATTGTATATATAAAAATAGAAAAATTGTGTTACCTTTTGTTGCTATATTCAATATACACCCTCTCTCAATTCATATGGAGAATAGTTTTAACAAGAAGTTTTATAATGTTTTGTAATATAACCTACATGTGAATGGTTCATCATAGAAATCGACAAAAAAATAATTTTTTTTTCTCATTCTAGAAAAAAAAATATCGCATTATCAAAAGATTGTGGTATTAGGACAAACTCGAGAAAAACAAAACCACAGAGATTATAGCATTTAGACATTTATAAAAGCAATAAATAAAAAAATCAACAATCCAAAAAGAAAAATTAATAAAATAATAATATTGACAACATTAGATAAAGGTCATTCTCAGTAAAAGAGGTAAAATCGATGTCCATGATACAAACCCGTACTTTTATAAATTTGAAAAAAATTACATTAATTTCTCGTAATATAGTGATTGAATCTACTATATAGACTAGTAAATTGCAATTAATTGTCTTAGTTTTATCACAATCGCAACCTCAAATGTTAAAATTGTACCTCCCCTGGCCTGCCCCTTTCCAGTTTTTACAGTAAATTACAAACTTTATATACGTCTTAATTCATGGGAGCGTTTAAATTAGATATATTTCATAAATTGATGTAATTAATTTTTATTTTATTCGTTAATCATCCCCAATATACGTTATGTCTAAACATCCCGTAATTAGGTATATTTACCTTAATTTACAAATTATTTGGTAAATATTTTGAGTACTATCTATCAAATTAATACAAGCATACAAAATATAATTTATTATTTTGTAATATTGTTAAACCAACCATATAACTGGTGATCGTTTTTTTTTTTTTTATTTTTTTTAAATTTGTAGTTTATAATGTCCTATGAATCAAAGAAAATGAATACGTAGGAAGTGAAAGTTGACATTGATCCACCCTGGCCAATTATAATTATGAAGGTATTTCTTATTGAATTCGTATAGATTTAAAAAAAAAAAAAAAAAAAAATTTCTAAATCTGAGTATAAAATAAAATATTTTCCTTATATATGTATAATGGCTTAGAAAATATTTTCCCAAAACAAGGCTTGAAGCTCCATATAGGTTTTGGTTGCTATATATTTATATGGTGCTTACGTTTAATAATGTTTTTCTTCATATCTGAATAATATTCAATATAATCTATGTTTTGAAAAAAAATGTCCCTAAAAAATGGTTTACTTTAATACACAAAAATTAAGACGCGTTCTAAGATTATATTTTCTTCAATTAATTTTGAATAAGCTGAGCTATAATGGGTTAAACACAAGATTTAGAAATCCAATAAATAAATATATGGTCTTTAATATTAAAACCCATCTATAATTATAAACAAATTGCTAGATTTTTATTCTAGCCTTTTTACCAGATATTAAATAAATGAAAAATCAACATTTAAGTGAAAAACTTCCCGTTATTCGATTCAGGAAACAAATTACTTTTCAGAATTTTGTGAAATATAGGTTAGGTTTTTAATATTGAAGATTTTAATGAGTTTATTCGGTAGAATTCTATCACTTTCTTACTCGAAAAATAATTATAGCGAAAAACCATATTTAAAAATGGCACACATTTTTTTTTTACCTTCATAATGAATTTTTTTAATATAGTTTTGAAGAGAACTCAATTTTTTGATAGACTATAAACGATCAGAGACATTAAAAGAAAACCAAAAAACATATCTGTCTTGTTGAAAAATGGAGAACAAACAGAATGTTCCAGGTTGAATTTTGTAAAGACAAGTTTTTCACAAAAAAGGTACAAACAAGTGAAAATAACAACCAACAGTTAGTCGTGATACTGGATATATGGTTATGTTTGAATGGTTAAACTATTTTTAATAATTAGCAAACATAAATATGCAGTCCATACAGTTATAAATAAATATAGTAATAATAATGTATTTCAAATATATATGCTTATTATCTAATTTTGAGCTAAAATAGTGGTTAATCTAAACATTTTATGAAAAAGTGATTCAAATAAAAATTCTTTGTTTTTAAAAAACAAACATTCTGTAAAGTTGGGTCCTGGATACATTGGATCCAATCAACCAATTTGTTTGTTTACGAACTTCTCACTTTTTATAGTCGACATTCATAATCAGTCAGACTATATTAATTTTAGTCTTAAGTGTGTAACGCTAGCAAATATTGATCGACAAACAAAATTTTGGTATAGGTGCTCATTGAAATACCTAATTAGACCATTTCCGGTTGTCCGTCCGTACGCCATCACGATAACTCATAACCAAAAAGAGATAACGAGCTGAAATTTTACTGACGTATTCTTAACGTAAAATGTTAGTTTAATTTAGTTTTTCGCAAAATACAGAAATGAGCAAAATCGGTTAATTGGGTCCAATGGATCATAGAGCCAACTTATAAACTATAAAAGATAGAATAAAAGTTCAAATGCAAAAAATGTTTATTTTAGTGAAACAAACAGCTTTTGTATGAAATTTTTTCTTAAAATGTTAGAATTCGCTACAATTTAAGCTCAAATTTAGTTAATAATCACATATTAATACTTACAATTCATATTATTAAAGTATATATAGCTTTATAGACTGGATATTAATAGTATTTTATGAATGCTAATTTAAAATAGTTTAAACAATGATATTCAATGATCTATTCAGTATCTAAACAATTAACTTCCCTTGTTTTATTTTATAGACCACCGAAAATTTATTTATTCGTATCAAACTCTTGTTTGTTGCTTCAATATTTTCTAGCGTTACTAACTTTCCACTAATTAAAGTGTATATCTGTCAAGTATAAAAACAATATTCAATCATTAAAACAAACAGATTTTTCTTTGTAATAATTTAATTTCTCGCTGATGCTTAAACTATAGGACAAAATTTGAAAAATAATCTATATATGAAGTAATTATAAAACCAAGATTTCTAGAGCTGTCAGCTTACAATTCTAGTAATTGAATGATCATGTTGTTTCCAAAATAACATTTTTGCATACAGTCTTCTGTATGTTACAGGTAAAATAAATACAATGTGAAAGCAAGTTTATATAATAACAAACACCAACATCGTAATATCTACCTTTACAAGTTAATATATAAAATGAGAGTTTGTAAAATATTGGGATTATAACACCGGACATCTATACTAGTAGTTTGGAAACTACTAAAAAATGCTCCATAAAGATATCAAAAAATTATAAGACTCCAACTTAAGAATTCAGCTTTTTCTGTTTGCTATCAACGGTCATTTTTCAAGTGTCATTAAATTAATGTCGATTTTAAAAGTTTAAGAATACACTGCATAAAATAATTATTTAAAGAATAAAAGCCCTCTAGAATGAAAATTATGGAGGAAAAATCTTTTAACAGATACGAAAACCTTGAGTAATAAATAGCAAATCGGATGAGTCTACTTCATTTATTTAAAAAATAAAATAAAATAAAAATAAAAAATAAATAAAAATTAAAAATAGAAATAAAAATAAACTAACGAAGTTTAGATTACTCAATATATAGTGTCAATGTTTGAACTTATTTTAATCAGAAGCATTCAATAAATTCTCATTCATAAATATTAATTCTATACAATAATAAATACATGTATAATAATAAAATGTATTATAGTTACATGTATTTATTATTTAAATACCTAAAACTGTTGCGAATCTAAATTGTTCATGCAAAAAAGTTTCAAACAAAAGTTATTTATTTTAAAAAAGTGAACATTTTTGTATTTTAATTTGTATTCTATCTTTTGATTTAAAAGTTTGATCATGACGTCATTAAACCCGTCGATTTTGTTCAATCACGCATTTGATATTACTTTTCACAATACATCTCCAAAATTTCAACTCGTTATTTGTTTTCATTTTTGAGTTATCTTGATGACTCTTAATACCTTTACCAAACATTTTATTTGTCCCTTCAGTATTTCCTTGCGTTACAATCATAAATTACTTAAATTAATATACTCTGACATACACTTAATATGTCGATTATAAAAAGAGTCGATTTCATATTTAAAAAAAAAATTTTTTTTATAATATGAAATAAATATTAAAGTTAAAAATATTTTGAAACACCTGAAACTGTAATTTGAAATTAAAATTTTACAAACACTTTTTATGTATAATGTATATGACGTTTCAATTAATAATATTGCTATACTTATTGCTGGTAATGTAATGTTCTTTCAAAGAAAAAAACTACTATATATTAGACAAAGTGATCTGGTTTTTGGCAATAGTGATTTTAATTATTAGAGAAGTATTCACAACAAAGATATCCTAAGTGGGAGTATATCAGTTGTCAATAGAAACGTTATGAATAACAAGAATCAACAATTTAGTATACGTATTTTAGAAACATAAATTAGTGCTAGATTGATTCTAAAAACGCTATATTTCACATTAAAATGTAGCTCAATAGACTCAATAACATAAACATTTTTTTTGTTTTGCTATAGAAAAAATTATGATTAATTGAGATAAAATCTTACAGAATTGTATATTTTACACCGTAATAGTGGAATAGTTTTGACAACTATAATAGGGTTATTGACTGATACTGAATTTATTATATTTGTTATTTATTATTATATTTTCCATTTTTGTTTAATAAGAATTTTAAACGTTCATATTTATGTTTATTTTTGAAGATTATTAAGAAATAATTTCAGAACCATTCTAGTGAAGTAAAGAGTCTTCAATTCAAGTCCCATAAATAATTCAGTAAATTAACCTTTTATTTAATCTGTCGACAAACGGCGCTACCATGGTCACTAATGAAAATATGCTTATGCATTCTGCAGAGGCTGATTAGAGATGAGTTTTGCATGTATTCAATGCGTTGCGATCAGTCAAAATGAAGTGAATACGGTGAACATTTATGTAATTCATAAACGGAGTTATTCTCAGAAGTAAAAATTATCATTGGGTAAAATCAGAATCCTATGCTACCAACAAATTCTCGAAATATCTATTTCATTCGTAATCTTTGGAAAATCTGGCTTATTCAGGTTTTAATTTGCTATTGATGTAAATAAATTTCAGATTAACATTTATAAGTTTTTTTTTTTATAACTAGGAGTATATTTTACTAAATTCCAAAATGGAATGAATTCCAATTGCCAAATTTTCATGGTGAAAAAAAATACTGCAGAACTTTATACTTCTACATGTGTAAAATATAATTTTCCTAAGATAATCTTTGGACAAGTCAGTGTCTAAGCAAATTCATAGATAGCTGGAAATATTATATAATGATAAAAATGACAGAAAAATAGTGTGGATATTTTTGAAGTTACTTCATGTATTAATTTGTGCTGTAGGTAGTATTAAGAGAATGGCCGAAGCGACTAGTATCATTTAGTTTCCTAACTATATACAAATTTTCAGGGTACAATGCCGCAATTCAGAAAAAAAAAACCTGGTTAGATAAGCGACCCAATATATCTCCAGAGGGAACCGTTTACAATTATATTTCATTTCCAACTGTTTTATAATTTTATCAAATATAAATTTGTCATTATTTTCTTGGTGTTAACCAATATCAATAGATATGGATCAGATTATACTTTTTGCCCTCAATAAATTTAATAAAGCCATAAGACTTATAAATGGCTTCTATGGAATTTAGCAGGATAGTATAAAATGAAATTAAAAAATTACATAAAATTTATTTACTATTGGTGTTAACATATTTAATTTTTGTCTAGTGATATTGTTGATTTCTGTGAGTCTGTATACACTGTACAGTACATTAAGCGTGCTTTATACGTAGTACTAATATTTGAAAAGGAATAAATCCTTTAGATATCTGTAAAAACAGTTATAGTTAAAGTAATAATAGGTCAAAGTTACTACACCTTCCCTTATGATTATAATTTAGCTTTGGTAATTCGGTAACCAGTACCCATTCTAACTAGTGTATAAAAATATCAATCATAATATATGTAAGAGCTCATTCCTTTGATATAAGATAGTATCCTAGGTGAGCTATAAAATGTAATATTATATTATTTCTCCACAAACAGAATAAATTAAATCAAATACATTTTTTAAGATATTACAAGATCATTTAAAGAGTAAAATACGTTCAAAACCCAACTATGTATTCTGTAATATTCAAACCTCAATTTCAATCTCTAATAAAAATTATATTAAAATTTTGAACGAAATAGTTTATTTAAAAATGAGATAGTATTCCTTAATTATCCTACTTTTTTATAATTACTATCGTAATTTCTATAATAAATCGCTGGACATTATAGATTAATCTACTAAGGAGTCAACATAATATCGTATCGATAGAGATCTTATTAAATGTAAAATTGGGTAAGCTGAAGACATTATGAGACATAATAAGACATTAACATTATAAGATATACATTATTAGACAATAACAGAGTCAATAGTTAACTACTACATGGAGAATATGTGTTGTAATTCATAGCTCATTCGACTAGAAATTGGAAGATGTCGTGTATATTTTCAATATTTGGTGATAACGTGTAAGTGAAACTGAATTTTATTAATTATAAAACATTTACCACAATTTCATCAGCAAAAAGTGTAATGATTTAAGGTTGTACCAGCATTGTATAGTAGGATAAGCAAATACACACACACACTATTGATACACAGATGAAAAAAATTAGTTGTTATCGACAAAAGCATTGGTGTTATGTTATATATTTGGCTTATATTTTGAAATGTTTTGCCTATGATACTGCAGAAATTAGTATTATCAATTTTAATATGTCGCGAAGAAAACGGAGAGATATTATTTTTAGTTTAACTTATTCTTTAAACATTTCTTCATATTCTCCTTGGTTTTTTTTTTACTTTTTAATGAGTTTTTCTGAGATTATAGAAAATAGTTGCGAAGATCTATCTCAACAGTCAAAAATTCTACAACTTTGGAATCGCATATTTATATATATATATATATATATATATATATATATATATATATATATATATATATATATATATATATATATATATATATATATATATATATATATAATTATAATATAAATCCGTGAAAAAATAGGAAAATCTATTGACAAAACGATTCATTTTGGAACTTACAAAAGAGAAACTGGTTCAAAAAATAATATTTCTTTAATAATGACAATTTTTCACATAATAGTTCACAAAATAACTTTCTAAATATTACGAAATTAGGTATGCAGAGTGTTGACATGAAAACTGAAAGCGAATCGCTTAGTTTTTCGCGAAAAACATGTTCTTAAATATTACCTTTAACTTTGATTTTTACTCTTTTCGAGAAAAACACTTTGTCATACGGAAAAAACAGTTTAATACTGTAGAGGCCACATTGTTTATTTTATTGACCTTAATATCAGGCTTGAATTTTAGTACTACGTTTATTAAAAAAAAAAAAATATACTGATTATGAGAAATCAGACAATTTTTTTTTTTGGCAAATTTCATTCATTGAACTAATTCTGTGGACGTAAATTTAAAAAATAATTTAATGTGTATTTAAGTGTTTAGAATAATCAAAAGCTTAAATTTAACATATTTGAGGGGATGTAAGATTGTTCACGAATATATAAATTAAACTTGAAATGAAGAGGCTTTGACGGCTACAATAAATATTTTTCCATCCAAGATAATATGTCAAACGCATCGTCTCATGATAAGCGATTCGAAGTATGTTAGCAGAAAAAAAATGACAATAAGAATATAAAGTTTTCCACTAACTCAATTATTTAAAAATTTGTAAGTGTAATTACAAAAAAAAAACAAAATATAAGATTATAAATAATATTTTGTATATAAGAAAGAAAATTCATAGTTTCATATTTGCTGGAAAAATAAACAAGTCTTCGTCTGTTTTTTATTCTTACATAAATGAAAAAGAATATATTCGATTGTGGATTCTATATATATATATATGTGTTGGGATTGTGGATATGTGATGATGTATATAAATATATATATTCTGCCTATAAGGAAAATGTTTGCGGTTCTTAAAGCGTCTGTATGTGTACGACGTGGTACCACTTTTGGTTGATGAGGGCCCCACACAAATACATAGTTAAATATATACAGTGCGTTTACTTCCAAATAACGCAAAGAGGCCTCATATCACTGCAACAATGAAGATATATTTTTCTTGAAGCCTTGCTGATAACCAATAACTTGCTGAATTTCCACAAATTTTTTTTTATATCCACATATAAATCTTAAATACATTCTACGCATTAGTTTTTATCCAGTCCTCAAAAATTACCTTTTTCGGCGGTCACACTAGTAGTGCTTAAATATGCAAACGTGAAATTTAGTTTGACACAAAATTAAAAACCGCCAAAGTACTGAACACTTCGTGAAATCAAATGTAGATTACTATTTCATTCGTTTGCACAAAAAAAAGACCGTAAATCGCTGGCTGATTAATCTATCAACGCGGAACCAAAACCGCTGAACGGACTGGGTTGAAATTTAGCATAAAGATAGCGAAGATATTTACTATAACGCAGGCAAGCGCTAAAATTTTTAAGGAGAATAAACTTATAGCTCAAATCACTGAATTGGTTTCAGATTTGTCACACAGCTATTATGACTAAAGATGTGCCGGAAATCCGTATCCGTATGTGTGGATATCCGCAAGGAAAAGAAGACCCGTATCCGTTTTTTTATCAGCAGATCTTAAACAGAACGTTTTCATTATGAAGTTTCATTACATATATTAATTTATCAATCAAATCTTACTACACTTTAAAATCTCATTATAAATTGCTTTTATTTCTTAAAAATTACATATTTGGCAAATATTTTATATTTCAACCTTAGTGTAATGAGTTAAGTGGTTATTATTATAGCTGAATACGTTACTAATTAGTAATAAGGTACTAATTAGTAATTACAGTATGTTAATTCAAATTTATTTTTCAAATGCATCATTATTCGAATAAAATGTATAAAAATAAATATTCGAATAAAGTGATAACACAAAACACTGTCATATTTCATTCAACAAAACAATCACATTTTATAGAAATTTAAAAAAACTATACACATTAATTGAGTTGAAAATTTAAGATCGGTTTTTTCGTATCCGCGGTTCTTGACACTAAGAATCCGTATCCGTATCTCCATTTTCAACAATCAGGGCACATCCCAAATTATGATATAACATCCGATAAAAAAGTTTTTTGAAAATTCAACCACAAGGTTGGACGGAATAGGAGTTAAATGCTTCTAAGGGAAAATGTATAAGATAATAAAGGTACAGGTTCATTTATAACAAATAAATGTGTACGTTTTTTGTACTTTTTCAAAATAAACCCTTTCATAGGTTGAAAGGAGATAAATACGCTCAAAATGAACATGTGTTTCATTTCATTTTTAAGATTTGTTGAGACGGCTATTCAAAAAAGTTCTCTAAAATAATTTTGTATCAATCTATCAACGTATTTAGTTGTAATTCTTGTTATTTTTATTACTACAAATACAACAAAAAATATCATGTTGAATTTTTATTTAAAATCAGTTAATGTTTGAATATCCTGTATACCTTGAGCGTCATGTTAAAAAACCCCCGACAAAAAATATATAATGCATCATTATGCGGTGGCGGCCATCATGGATTTAAAATTTGTTTTAGAATATAGAATTTTACTCGTCAATCCCTTTCATTTAATACCCATATTGAGGGAGTTTAAAAAATATGCAATTTACCATTATATGGCGGCTATCTTGGACCGATTTTCATGAAATATAGATAAAAACACTCTGGACTAATTCACGTTACAAACAAAACACAAAAATCAAAATCGGTTCATCCGTCTGGGAGCTTTTATGTCACAGGCAAACAAGCACACACACATACACGTCAAACTTATAACACTAGTTATAAAAACGCCAAAACGTCGCGAGTTACAAAGTTTAACTTACCAATGAAAATACAACTTAGTGGGAGCGAATCCGCGGACAGAAAACTCTAAAGTATAATAACGTAATTTCCTGGCTCTTAAACATGTTTAAAATAAAAATAAATCATTATGGGCAAACTGTAAGTAAACGTATGGTATAAAAAAAGCACACCCATTATTGTGGTTGATAGCACGTTTTAAGCTTGTGTTTTCGATTTGTTTTCGCACGAGTGCTTAGTAACTATACCATTCAAAGAAGAAATCTTTATATGTTGTGTTTTTCTTTGTTGCGTATACACAAACATACACATACACATATGTATCAGTGCCCAAAACAATACTAAAAATATTCGTTTCTTCACATAGCCCAATCCCAATTTCGTATAAATATTGAAATTGGGGTATTATAATTATATATACCGCATGCATCATATACTTTTTTTGTTTTAAAACTAGTTGAAAGAGTAAAGCCTGTATGATGCATATTTCATAAATCCATACTCTGTGAGTACAAAAAATAAAACCTAACGTTGAACTTGCATAGGATATAGTTACAATTAAAATACGTATACAGAAATTTTTTTTTTTCATATTTCCAACAAAAAATTCATTGAATATATTATTCCAAATGGTCTCTATGGCAGCGCGAGATCAAATATTAGGGTATTTGACTTAATTATTTTTTTATAAGTTCAATTGTTGCGTCTTTACTTCACGAACATAGATCTAAAGTATTTTTTTTTTGTATCTTTAAAAATAAATTCAAAAAACCTAACTAACTTAAAGAGGGAAATACGTACGTATGATGTCATTTACTAGTAGTTCCATGTAAATTACATGTTAAACATCGTTTTCAAGATGGATATACAATTTTTGAATGAATCCTTCTTTGTTTTTGAATCAATTCAAATTTAATTAATTTTCAGTTTTATTCTGGTATTGAGTATAGTTTCACATTTTGTAGGGAATTTAATAACTAATTCAATACCAGTCAACACCCAAATTAAAGTTCCCCAATTAACCATAATTTTTTGTATAGCAAGAAAAAAAAACAATCAAAAAAATATAAAAACATTGATAGATTGGTAGGAGTCCTATTTCTAACATTCTGCATGTATAAAATAATATTAAGACTCAAATTATTTTGGGAAAAAGTGGAGACACTTGTTATTGCTTACTCTTACTGAATACTAAATGTTTCCATAATTTGTGGAAAATTCGTGTGCCGGCTAAACAAAACAAATTCGTGGGTGTAAAAGTAAAAAAATTTTTTCAATTCATAGCATACAAGTGCTATTAATCTAAATGCAAAAATATAGTTTCTTTCATAAAAGATATAAGCTAAAAACAATACGTTGTAGGAAGATTTTGAAGTCTAAAAATTGAAGCTTAACATCAGTAAACATGAGAATCCAATAAAGTATTCATCAAAACAATAAAATTTGGCCAAAAAAACGTATTTGTTCTATGGCCACCATATTGAATTTTTATACTTTTATGATATTCGTATAAAATTTTTGGGATCCTTAAAAGGTTCATTTTCAGTAAAGGACGAAATATTCCTACCATGATTTTTCTCCAATTTCTTACATACCTGAATAAAGGATGTCTGAAAAATATAATTCGATGAAGAAAAGACCTACTCTTTACGTTAGACAAAAAATAAATTTTTAAGAAGTGGCTTTTTTTGGAAATGTTTAAATGCTTAAAAACCTAAAACATAATATTTAGATTTGTCGATTTTTAGTTTTTATGTTTATTTCATCGATATTCATCTTTCAAAAAAACTTTAAGGGCTGATAATCCATCGGTTACATATGTCAAATGAATAAAAATAATATTAAAACCATATAATATTAAACTACCAAGATTTAAATTTAACAAACTACATAAGTGTACAATCAGAATTTTAGTTCAAAATGGTTAGATGGGTGGAATCTGAAGATTCAGAACGTAAGATATAACTTCAAATACATACAAAAAATAGTTTTATCATTTTCATTTTTATTTTCTCATTTCAAATTCTGTTTGTTTCTTTCGAACGTTCCCAGATTTGTCATGTCATTCATTCTCAACTAAATGAAAAGCTGTACCATAATTTTGTGGAACCAAAAGACAAAGTAACAGATTATAATTGTTTTTAGAAATTTTTTGACGATAAAATTTAACAAATTCTTCGTAAAATTTGACATAGAGTTTTATCGAAAAGCAAATCGTTTTTCAGGAATTTAAAAAAATACCGCTTAGCCATGAAAAATTAATACTTTTTAAAGGTATTATTATAGTACCCAAATTTTTATCAAAAAATGTTACAATTAGGACTTTTTTCGAAGGAAAGGTTTCCAACGAGAATAATAGTACACAACGTACTTTGAAAAAAATGGGTTTCTAATAGGATCTCATTATAATTTCTTTAATCAAAATACTTATATCAATATTTATATTTAGACGCAGAACTATATGGGCAGAATCAATAAGTCAAAAATAAGAATAATACTGATAAGAATTTGTGAAAGTGAAAAATAAAATTAATGTAAATGAAAAATCATTCTTCACATCATTACTTTGGCTGGAAATTACGTAAAATCAGTGTCAGTGGCGGATTAAGCTTATTGCCGCCCTAGGCCCTGTCTGATACACCGCCATTTTTGATCAGCAAAATTATATATATTTTGATTCTCAATTGTTATTAAAATACAGCTTTGATTTTTGCACGACTCATAATGCGAAACATTAGAGAGTGCTCTATTTTTTATTTAAATATAATTAATAAATAATACAAAAAATTTTTTTTTAAATCTAGCATAAAAAAGAAGCTTATCAATTTGGTTGTTTCTTTTTAATCACCTTATTCGATAGACTATAATTGATTCCATCAAAATATGAATAATACATTCTCAAATTGAAAAGTCAATAAAAAAATGAATTAATTACAGCCCATAGGAAATTTTTTATATATTTAAAAAAAAATCAGAACCAATTTAAAAATTAATTTTTGGTATATTTTTTCGGCTCTCAAATTTTAACGTTCTGAAAATTTTGCCGCCCTCCCAAATCGTGCCGCCCTAGGCCCGGGCCTAAGCGGTAATCTATCACTGCGTAAAATCAACATCAAAACAATCCAAACATTAAAACTGGCAGTTGTTTTTCTTGTTTCAAATAAAGATGTCCATTAATTATAATGGTATATATGCTAATCAAGTGTCTTTGACATGCGATCTTTACGCTATCTGGTGTTTTATTTTTTTAATTAGTATGTACCCAAATATCTTACTCACATGAAACAAATTGAGTGATAAATATGAAATATTTATAATGAAAATGGTAAAATTATTTTCGTTAGTTATTTTTATAGAAGTAAATATTTATTTATAACTAATGTAATTTATAGAGTAAGATCCCAGAGCGATCAGACATAACTTATTTCCACACAGATGAAACATAAGGATCTCAGTCACGTCTTGTGTACTTTGAATACCTGAGCATTTGTAGAATTCGTTGTGAGACACCTGGGTAGGTACCAGGTGAGACAGATAACTAAAAATGAGAGTTATTTAACTTAAATTTACATTTTTATATGTATTTCCTAGAATATTATTTTAGAAGTACTAAAGTAAGTGTCAGACACTTTTTATGGTCCAGAACTTTAGTCAGACGTTTTAAAGCTGCACAAAAAATAAATAAACTTTACTTATTTTTACATGTATGACATTTAAATATGTCTTTAAAGCGTTTGACTAAAGTTTTGGTCCATAAAAAGTGCCTGACACTTAATTTGGTAATAATATTTTAGCAAATATATATAAAAATCAGCCATATAAATTTAAGTTAAATAACTCTCATATTCAGTTACCTGTCTCACCTGGTACCTGTCCAGGTGTCACACAACAAATTCTACAAATGCTCATGTATTCAAAGTACACGAGACGCGACTCAGATCCTAAAGTTTCAAGTGTGAAAATAATTTATGTCTGATCGCTCTGGAATCCTGGACTATTTTGTTATTTGTTGTTTTAATAATATCTATTTGTTGTTGGCAAAAATTTAAAAATAATTAAATGCATAAAAATAATATTGATAGGTATTTTTTGTTAAAAATAAAGTAGGCTAGTAGTATATCTTTATCTCTTTAGAAACCACAAATTACACAAAATAGCACATAATAGCATGTACTGAATTAGTGTATATAACAAATTTAAATTATATCCAAATATATTTTTGATACTAAGCCAATATAACTCAAATTACGTCTCTTATAAAATGTATCTTCTCAACTTCACAATCGATAGTTATTTAGAAAAATTAATAATTTTTTTAAGAGTCATTGTTAAAAATTAAATATTATTGGATTTATAACTTTAATTGGGTAATTCCAACAATAAATTATTTCACTAAATAAAATGAAAATTTTACTTACTGCCTTCGTCAGTCATTACCAATACTCGTGTGCGAGGTCCGGCGCCTTGTGGATTAAAAACTTGTAAAGATACCAAATATTGCGTATAAGGTTGCAATCCAGTTATTGTATGAGACTGAAACAAAAAGAAATAATTAATTTCTGATAAAGTACAAAAACTCTTAATACTCTGCACAAAACAAGATACTTCCAAAATTGACTTGCTGTATTTCAATGTAACTCAAATTGGTACTCTTTACTTCACGAACATGGATCTTAAGTTTTTAAACCCATAAAAAATTAGCAAGATATGAATATTCAAAATTCCTAATAAATCAAATAGGGAAATATCACAGAACGAATACCACAGTCACTTGGTAGTAGCTAGGGCTCTATAAAATTAAATGTTAAATATCGTTTTCATGAATAAGATGGATATATAATCTTTGATGGCTTAAGACTTTCTTGTTTTCGAATTTATTTAAATTTAATTTTTAAGTTTTGTTTTGATATTGAGTCTAGATTCACATTTTGTGTGAAATACAACACAATCATTATCTTTCTAGACACCTATTTTAGTTGCAAAAACAATACAATTATGTAAGATTTTAGTGCAATTAATCAAAATTATTTATATAGCAGGACAAAAAATAAATAAAATATAAAAATAATAATTTAAAAAAAACTATGAAAATTTCGATATGGTATGACTGCCACATTCGCAGATAGACATTTTACTCTAGTTTAATTCTTCTCACCGAATATTAAATGTTTCTACAGTTTTTTTAGATACGTGTGCAGAATAAAATATATTGAGCATATGACTCACTTCATGATATTTAAATCAGAGTCTTCCATTTCGGAAAAAGAGGGAGTCTTTTATTTTTGGATTTTCTCGGTGATGTCTTAAGCTTTTATTTAAACAAATCGTATTTTATAATTTATATATTAATTTATATTTTTACATGTTAAACCATGATATGTACGCTGCAACAAGTTTCACTTGTGATATTTACAAAAATAATAATTGCTCGATCGCTAATAACCCAGCTTTTTTTAAATATAATTATTTAAATATTTAAGGAAGTACGAGCGCCAGGCGGGGTGGGGATAGGTATTGACTCTAGCGCGGTAAGGGGAACGCAGTAACCATATGATTTTTTTCAATATATAGATAGTGGAGCGCCGTAAGACATAAAAATGGTAAAATCTCGGAACCCAGGGCCAGTCAATGAATCTGTATAACAAGTGTTTGACTGCATTATTAAAACCGCAAATAAAAAAGTTAAAAAAAAAAAATTGGCCGATCTCGATTACAACAATTTTTATAAACAATTTACTGAAAAATGAAAGGCGCAAGGGGGAAAAAATGTTTACAGTAAAGATATTAATTTTATATGTAATAAATTATGTTTGCAGAGTAAATTCAATGTTAATTTATTAGATTTTCGTAAAAAAATTATTTACAAAAGAAAATTTAACCTTAACTATATACATTATTGTTCATTATTGTCGTCGTCGTCGTCGATTTCGTTGATGTAGATTGTAGGTAAAGGATTAGTACAGCTATCACCATTGCATTCTGAGCAAGCTGCAGTGCAGTTTAATCCACTTTTCCTGCACCCACAAGATGCTCCACATCCTGTTTTGCATGCGCAAAAAATAATTTTTAGTAAAGATTCTGGAGCTGGTCGCTGCGTCATTGTTAGCGGTATCAATATTCCGCGTTCATCTTTCCAACCCCATTCTTCTGGTGATATTTCTTTTCCGAACCATGTTTGAACTTGTAAATATACTCTTTTGAAGTGTTCAAAAGCGGCATCTGCAGTAGGTGGTAAAGACGGCAGTTTAACGCAGGTATTTTTGGCAGTTGCTTTCAAAAAAGAGTTATATCTCAATGCATTAAGATCTTTTATTTTTTGGGGGGCATTATATAAAGCAAGAGTGCATGTAACACCAGCTTTAAAAATTTCATTGATGTCTTTGCATTCATTTTTAAAAACTGTCGCAGCATTTTGCAAGTCCGTTCGTTTTTCGAAATTTTTTGCAAACACGTTTTTGCCACGTTTAAAAAAAGCTGACGTCGTGTCACATCCAGTGAATGCATGTAAGAACAGAATATGCTCTTTACACTTTGGTAATATTTTTTCTAAACTCTTAGAAGAGTACGCTCTTTGCAGTATTTTGCCTTTGGATGGTTTTCTAAAATAAATTTCTCGGTCTGGTGGTGAGAGCGCAGTCAATAAAACTAAAACATCTACATCCTCGGACACTACAGCAATGTTTTCAGATTGCAGATTAACAGCAGTTTCAATTATTAGTCTGTCGGCATCAGCTTCTGCTTGGCAAGAAAATATTTTATTTTCTGTGAGTGTTTCTCGTAGCATATCTATAAGCCTACTCTTATTTTTGGCATTCGATAAAAATTTTTCCTGCGCTACTTTTAGTGGCATGGTTTTATCAAATATTATGTCATTACATGCGTTTTTTTTTACAGCGACGCGTTCGTTCCATTGATTTTGTGCAGCTCTTCTTGTAACCATCAAATACGACATAAATGTTGTGTCCATAATTATTATGTAGATATCTGACATAATGTTGACAAATTGTACCGAAATTTTCATCTAATTGCCACTTGCAACGATGTAATAACATCCCTCCATCAATGACGTAGGAAAATTTTCGTACATCGTTCACATCCACTGACACTTCTGGGAATATGTCATAAAATGTAGATTTTGTTGTTTTTCGTATTTCACCATCTTCAAAGAGAGCAAGAGGATAAGGAGCTAATTCATAAGTCAAGTAGTTTTTTAGTTCTTCATCAGATTTTTTTAATACGCATATACGCTGAAATAATAATAGCGGATCAATTGGAATAATATCATCATTCACTTTGATTTTGCTAGTGGATGCCAACAAAGGAATGATCTTGTCTTTTCTTGATAACTTAACTTCTTTGAAATTTATTCCATTAATTTTCTTCATTATTTTTAGACCTTGCTCAAAAGCTGCGTAGCAATTCACGTTTTCTTGCCCAGTTATTCCAGTTGCAATAGACATAATGACACCAACATCAGGGAATGAAAAAAAAAAAAAAGCCTAGTAAGTTGTCACGTGTACTATTCTGCTAGGGCCCGCGTTAACAACACCCAACAGCTGCTGTTGCCCCCTCTATTCCCCTCCCCACCCTTCATCGTTATACCTGCAGTCCCTTGAGACCCAACATGAAGTTTGTAATAGTTCTTCTTTTTAAAATCTAATTTTACACTAATATAACTTAAGGAAAACTCCAAAAAAATAATAATTATTTATAATAATTATTAAAAAATTAAGATCGGACAAAATATTTTTTTTAACATTTTTCTATATGCTATTAAAAACACATTGCCATAGTTTATAAAAAGATTTATTTACTGGCCCTGGATTCCGAGGTATAAACCTTACGGCGCTCCACTAAGATATACATTT